>CM074315.1:6259620-6324620 GCA_037194245.1 Opsariichthys bidens | reverse complement strand
GAAGTGAATGTAATCTAATGTAAAATAACACTATATAGTCTTCATTGTAAAAATTAAATACAGATTAATGCTTACAATCAAAGTTACAAAAATTATTCAGTCAAGAGCAGGGAGTGATTTTCTCTTTGGCTTTTGTTCTTTGATCAACATGATAGACAGCAGCAGGTTTATTAGGCTGCTGTCACTTTAAGAGCTTGTGCACGGATGGATCCAATATACTGTTACACGACATGCATTTTCTCAAGTATTTACGTTCCAAAACTTACTGTATTTACCTGAATACTTGGCGAGACAAGACATCATTTTGAATGTATTTGAACGTTTACGTGCAATTAGCCACAAGAAAGAAGTCAATTTGGTACTTGTGAGCTGTTTGAAAGGCGGCTTTATGAGAGCGCAACTAACATAGATCCGAGGTGTGAGCACGAAACCGGTGGAATGCGCAATACAAGCATAATATTTTCAACCTGAGCAAATGAGATGAGTGAGTGAGAGAAGAGAGTGCTGACGGACAGAAGAGAGAGTGAGAACATATAGCTAGTATTGGTGTATTGATACTGCAGAAAATATTGGAACTGTTTCAGATTTTTCAGTATCGTAACTATCGACATTTTTCACACTATCACACACTCTTTAACAATAAAGTTTCTTTATTGTCATATATGGTTCCTTGAAGAGCTTTTAAATCCATTGACCTTCCAATTTCACAAAAAAGATTATTAAAAATGTTCTTTTAACAACTGTTCGCTGAATGGTTCTTTTGCGAACCCAAAATGGTTATGAAAAACTCCTATTGGAACCTTGATTTCTAAGAGGAGAATCTTTTCAGCCAATAACTATTTATTCTTTAGTTCTTTATAACATTTAAATCCTTTAAAGAATCCAGAAACCAGTACATTGCACCTATAATGTAACTTCAAGAATGAGTAGCAACTCATGGAATGCTGCAAAAATGGTTCTTGACAAGAGGTGTGTTCTCTGAAGATGTGCTACAAAGAAAGAAGCTGTAGAAGAACCTTTATATTTACATCATTAAATAAAGGGTATTCATTAGGATTTATGGTTCCTTTAAGAACCTTTAACATCCTTTCCATTGCACAAAAGAATCTGTATAATGGTTCTTAGGTTTCCTAATGTTTCTTAGGTTTCGCATTAAGAAAAAAAATGTTATGAAATGGAATTCTTCCGTGGCGATATTTTGAAACCCCCATTTTTTAACCTTTATTTTTAGGAGTGTAGGAGCATCACTTGATCTTGTTCCACGTTCGGTTGTCGGTATCAACACATTAATGCTCTTATCTTCAATCAGTCCATTGAATTATTTAAACTTCTTTCGACCCAACAATCATCTCAACTGAATGAACTGAACAATTACGTGTAAAACAGTGGCAAGATGATGTGAAGAAGAAGGTGTGTGTTACATGGGCGTGTTGAGACGTTTCACTGTGCTCACACATCTGCACCCAATGATTTATGCAGCTCTCTTGTGTGTGTATGTGTGTGTGTGGTTATTCCCTACATTATGGGGACCAAATGTCCCCACGGGTATAGTAATACTAGTAAATTTTGACATTTTTTTGGTCCCCATGAGGAAGCAAGCTTATAAATCATACAGAATTATCTTTTTTGAAAATCTAAAATAGCAGAGCATTTTCTGTGAGGGTTAAGTTTAGGGGTGGGGGGGCAGAGTGTACAGTTTGTACAGTATAAAAACCATTACGTCTATGAAATGTCCCCACAAAACACAAAAACACAACATGTTTGTGTGTTTGTGTGTGTGTGTGTGGTTATTCCCTACGTTATGGGGACCAAATGTCCCCACAGGTATAGTAATACTAGTAAATTTTGATCTTGTGGGGACATTTTTTGATTCCCATGAGGAAGCAAGCTTATAAATCATACAGAATTATCTTTTTTGAAAATCTAAAATAGCAGAACATTTTCTGTGATGGGTAGGTTTAGGGGTAGGGGTAGTGTAGGGGGACAGAATATACAGTTTGTACAGAATAAAAACCATTACGCCTATGGAATGTCCCCACAAAACACAAAAAACACAACATGTTTGTGTGTTTGTGTGTGTGTGTGGTTATTCCCTACGTTATGGGGACCAAATGCCCCCACAGGTATAGTAATACTAGTAAATTTTGACATTTTTTTGGTCCCCATGAGGAAGCAAGCTTATAAATCATACAGAATTATCTTTTTTGAAAATCTAAAATAGCAGAGCATTTTCTGTGAGGGTTAAGTTTAGGGGTGGGGGGGCAGAGTGTACAGTTTGTACAGTATAAAAACCATTACGTCTATGAAATGTCCCCACAAAACACAAAAACACAACATGTTTGTGTGTTTGTGTGTGTGTGTGTGGTTATTCCCTACGTTATGGGGACCAAATGTCCCCACAGGTATAGTAATACTAGTAAATTTTGATCTTGTGGGGACATTTTTTGATTCCCATGAGGAAGCAAGCTTATAAATCATACAGAATTATCTTTTTTGAAAATCTAAAATAGCAGAACATTTTCTGTGATGGGTAGGTTTAGGGGTAGGGGTAGTGTAGGGGGACAGAATATACAGTTTGTACAGAATAAAAACCATTACGCCTATGGAATGTCCCCACAAAACACAAAAACACAACATGTTTGTGTGTTTGTGTGTGTGTGTGGTTATTCCCTACGTTATGGGGACCAAATGCCCCCACAGGTATAGTAATACTAGTAAATTTTGACATTTTTTTGGTCCCCATGAGGAAGCAAGCTTATAAATCATACAGAATTATCTTTTTTGAAAATCTAAAATAGCAGAGCATTTTCTGTGAGGGTTAAGTTTAGGGGTGGGGGGGCAGAGTGTACAGTTTGTACAGTATAAAAACCATTACGTCTATGAAATGTCCCCACAAAACACAAAAACACAACATGTTTGTGTGTTTGTGTGTGTGTGTGTGGTTATTCCCTACGTTATGGGGACCAAATGTCCCCACAGGTATAGTAATACTAGTAAATTTTGATCTTGTGGGGACATTTTTTGATTCCCATGAGGAAGCAAGCTTATAAATCATACAGAATTATCTTTTTTGAAAATCTAAAATAGCAGAACATTTTCTGTGATGGGTAGGTTTAGGGGTAGGGGTAGTGTAGGGGGACAGAATATACAGTTTGTACAGAATAAAAACCATTACGCCTATGGAATGTCCCCACAAAACACAAAAAACACAACATGTTTGTGTGTTTGTGTGTGTGTGTGGTTATTCCCTACGTTATGGGGACCAAATGCCCCCACAGGTATAGTAATACTAGTAAATTTTGACATTTTTTTGGTCCCCATGAGGAAGCAAGCTTATAAATCATACAGAATTATCTTTTTTGAAAATCTAAAATAGCAGAGCATTTTCTGTGAGGGTTAAGTTTAGGGGTGGGGGGGCAGAGTGTACAGTTTGTACAGTATAAAAACCATTACGTCTATGAAATGTCCCCACAAAACACAAAAACACAACATGTTTGTGTGTTTGTTTGTGTGTGTGTGTGTGGTTATTCCCTACGTTATGGGGACCAAATGTCCCCACAGGTATAGTAATACTAGTAAATTTTGATCTTGTGGGGACATTTTTTGATTCCCATGAGGAAGCAAGCTTATAAATCATACAGAATTATCTTTTTTGAAAATCTAAAATAGCAGAACATTTTCTGTGATGGGTAGGTTTAGGGGTAGGGGTAGTGTAGGGGGACAGAATATACAGTTTGTACAGTATAAAAACCATTACACCTATGGAATGTCCCCATAAAACATGAAAACACAAAATGTGTGTATGTGTGTTTTTTTTATGAAAGACTGTATAACACATTTACATAATCTCTCAGTGAAAGTGTGTGAGGATGTTGTGCTGATGTTCTTACAGTGAAGTAACTGTAAAGTTAAACAATACTACACAGTAAGAGAGCACTCTTTCACTCTTTGAGGTGTTTTGTTGTGTTTTATGGAAATTATAGATGAAGGAATAGGTGTGAATGATAATATGCCACAAATTACTATGTGTTTGCTTGGGTGTTTTTGATGGTTGCTTACTGAGCCAAGTCAAATCTCTATGACAGTCCCACCCCCTGAATATGCCTCGCATCCCTTTGATGATGTTAAAATTTAATATATTAACTCAGATATGATGAGATTATTAATTTATCATCAGATGTGGACTTTGTAGGCATTATTTAATTTAAGATAAAATTATGATAATCTGATGTTTCTCTAGCAATATAGAGATTTGTAGCAGTAAGAAATAGAAATATATGTAAATATTTCTTCTTTATTTTCTTTCTAGTTTCTTTTTGTCAGAATTGATCAGAAAGTATTTGTTGAGATTCATTTTCATTTTTTGGGTAATGCTAGACTTGTTTGATTACTTACTATTAAATCAATTCCTAACAATTATTTCTAAGATATTTCTTATTTGCAGCAATAAAGTTCATTTTGCAAAAAAAAAAAAAAAGTTTGGACTACTCTTCTGTGTAATTCTGACACTCTTGAGAAAGGTTTTAAAGGATTAGTTCCGCCAGTTTTTGTCATGAATTACTCTCCCTCATGTCGTTCCAAACCCGTAAGACCTTCGTTCATCTTCGGAACACAAATTAAGATATTTTTGATGAACTGTCTGACTCCCCCATAGAAGAGCAATTTAACCACCATTTTCAAGGTCCAGAAAGGTACTAAAAACAATTCCATTTCACAACATTAGTGTGAAACTTAAGAAACATTAGGAAACCTAAGAACCTTTTTCATTGTACAGATTCTTTTGTGCAATGGAAAGGATGTTAAAGGTTCTTAATGGAACCATAAATCTTAACGAATACCCTTTATTCAATGATGCAAAAATAAAGGGTATTCTTTGTTGAACCACTACAGTCACTTCGACTATTTTAACGATGCCTTTTGTACCTTTCTGGACCTTGAAAGTGGTGGTTAAATTCCTCTTCTATGGGGGAGTCACTAAAAAAATCTCTCTTTGTGCTCCGAAGATGAATGAAGGTCTTGGAACGACATGAGAGTGAATGTAATTAATGACGGAATTTTCATTTTTGGGTGATCTAACCCTATCAGATATCGTTCGTACTATTTATGTTTAACCAAGATGGCGGCGCGTACATTTACATTTAGTCATTTAGCAGACGCTTTTATCCAAAGCGATTTATATGAATTACTGTAAAAATTACAGCATTATTTTACAGCCGCTGGCTGTTTTTTAATAATACAGCATATTGCTGTAAACCGCAATGCATTCTGGGGTCACGTGTTGGTTTGACTCAAATTGACAGAATATTGCTGTAAATTGACCCTTCGTAATTTAAAAAAATACAGTTATTTACTGTAATCAGAGAATACAGGGAAATTCTGTCAATTAAATTACAGTAACACTACTGTAAATGTTACAGTAACTGGCTGGCAACCCTGCTGCCAGTATTATACTGTAAAATTTACAGTAATTTTTTAACAGTGCACTGTAATGAATTACTGTAAAAAAAAATTACAGCATTATTTTACAGCCGCTGGCTGTTTTTTAACAATACAGCATATTGCTGTAAACTGCAATGCATTCTGGGGTCACGTGTTGGTTTGACTCAAATTTACAGAATATTGCTGTAAATGGACCCTTTGTAATTTAAAAAAATACAGTTATTTACTGTAATCAGAGAATACAGGGAAATTCTGTAAATTAAATTACAGTAACACTACTGTAAATTTTACAGTAACTGGCTGGCAACCCTGCTGCCAGTATTATACTGTAAAATTTACAGTAATTTTTTAACAGTGCACTGTAATGAATTACTGTAAAAAAAAAATTACAGCATTATTTTACAGCCGCTGGCTGTTTTTTAACAATACAGCATATTGCTGTAAACTGCAATGCATTCTGGGGTCACGTGTTGGTTTGACTCAAATTTACAGAATATTGCTGTAAATGGACCCTTTGTAATTTAAAAAAATACAGTTATTTACTGTAATCAGAGAATACAGGGAAATTCTGTAAATTAAATTACAGTAACACTACTGTAAATTTTACAGTAACTGGCTGGCAACCCTGCTGCCAGTATTATACTGTAAAATTTACAGTAATTTTTTAACAGTGCACTGTAATGAATTACTGTAAAAAAAAAATTACAGCATTATTTTACAGCCGCTGGCTGTTTTTTAACAATACAGCATATTGCTGTAAACTGCAATGCATTCTGGGGTCACGTGTTGGTTTGACTCAAATTTACAGAATATTGCTGTAAATGGACCCTTTGTAATTTAAAAAAATACAGTTATTTACTGTAATCAGAGAATACAGGGAAATTCTGTAAATTAAATTACAGTAACACTACTGTAAATTTTACAGTAACTGTCTGGCAACCCTGCTGCCAGTATTATACTGTAAAATTTACAGTAATTTTTTAACAGTGCACTGTAATGAATTACTGTAAAAAAAAATTACAGCATTATTTTACAGCCGCTGGCTGTTTTTTAACAATACAGCATATTGCTGTAAACTGCAATGCATTCTGGGGTCACGTGTTGGTTTGACTCAAATTTACAGAATATTACTGTAAATTGACCCTTTGTAATTTAAAAAAAATACAGTTATTTACTGTAATCAGAGAATACAGGGAAATTCTGTAAATTAAATTACAGTAAAACTACTGTAAATTTTACAGTAACTGGCTGGCAACCCTGCTGCCAGTATTATACTGTAAAATTTACAGTAATTTTTTAACAGTGTACAAGTGAGGAAAACAAACAAGCGATTCTTCATGAATTGGTAAATAACACAGGATGTGGTCACAATACAAGTTTCATCGCGATGCTCAGCGTCTCTCCAGTTTTTGCAATTTCGCAGTATTATTCCTGCTCATTTCGGGTCTGTTCGTACTGAACAGCTTTGCTTTAACATCATACACCCGACAGGAGATTTAGGATATCGGTGAGGACTTTTCCAACAGTTTTATATGTTCTGCACTTACTGCCTATTGCATTTCGTTGCCTTGTACCTTACATGTGCAGTGACAATAAAGTCTTATCTTACACAACTGTATAAAATTGAGCTCAATGAACTAAAAATTTCGTGAGCTTTAGTTCATGGGAAACATGATTTGATAGAGTATGAGTATCAGTAGCATTAAGCAAACAGTGTTCATCACATTGATTCTGTTGCTGCACCTGGTATACAATCTCCCTTTCATAAAATCTGAATCACATTAATACAAGTCCGCACAAAGCAGGCCTGTACATTTAGTTTTTGAGGGAATATTTGGGATGTCTTTATAGTTTTAAACAAGCTCTGACATGTGCTGTGTGTGTGTGTGTGTGAGAGAGAGAGAGAAAGAAACCTTGTCCGATGGTAATGAATTTGTCTTCATTTATAAAGAAGGAAACTTATCTCATTTTGCCAAAACAGACCCAGGGCCAAAGTAGTTTTCAGAAAAATGTGCATTTTTAATTAACATTTTGTCTTGGTTTCACTTTGTAAGCAGGATTGATTCAAATGCGTATGCATAACCAATTGTTTATTTCAATTTTTTTCTACAGTACTCTCCATTGCTCAAGAAACTGTACTGTCAGATCGCCAAGACCTGTCCGATTCAGATCAAACTGGCTTCCTCGCCCCCAAACGGCAGCGTGATACGAGCCATGCCCATCTACAAGAAAGCTGAACACGTCACAGAGGTGGTCAAACGGTGTCCTAACCATGAACTCGGACGGGACTTTAATGAAAGTTTGTAAACTTCATTCTCTATGTTTCATTGTGTAAATGCAGCAACTTTTTCAGTTGTTTGACTGTTCATGTTAGTGGGAAAAAATGTCAAATGTTCTCTATACGATGTGATGACGTCAGAACAGATTGGATCAGACATCTGAAAGCATTTAGAAGTGAAAATAGACCATATTGGTTAACAAAGACCAAATTTTGAAGTAAATTCTGGAGTCTTTTATTAACACTCTCCAAGCGGCAAATGCGAGTAATGGCGGGTATATGACACGGTTTCAGTCGGCAGTTGGCCGGTAACATTTTTAATTCTAGTAACTTTAGTAAGGATTAATGTAGTTGTTTCATTGTTGGTAAAAGAAATTAAGCTGTCATCATTTTCTTCCTGATATGTTATTCCAAGTATCGTCAAACAAAAACAGAAATATTCCTCTCGTCTCTAATTCAACAGCTTTCTTTTCCTGCTCTCTGTCCAGGTCAGGCGGCTCCTGCCAGCCACTTGATACGGGTGGAGGGCAATAATTTGTGTCAGTATGTGGATGACCCTGTGACAGGCCGACAGAGTGTTCTAGTTCCATATGAGTCTCCACAGGTTAGTTGAATAGTTGCAGATGTGTGTCATTTCTGTTTTTTTACAGCACAATGTTTCACAATTCTCAAACCCACTCGGAACACATTAGCAAACGCATAGCAACGCCCTGGCAACCAGGATGAATCACTCACATTTTCATCAGAAGATGTAAAAAGGTATTTTGTTTCTCACACTTACCCTTGTGAAAAACAAGTAACAGAAAATAATTAATAATTAAGTGTGAACTAATTGCAATTACTTGTTAATTGTTGTATGCAATTAAATTAAAGTGTAATTTAGTTTAAATTTATATTAAATGCTGTTAGTTTAGAACTTTTTAAGAGTGTTGTTATATTTAAGATTGACTTAAATATATCTTTGTGACCTCATAATTATTTCTATTGTCTTTGAAACATGGTTAGAGTTTACTGAAGAATGTACTGTCAAGCATTTATGGAAAACTAAAATATATTTTAAAGTACTTCCTATTGAAACTAGTGTTTAAATAGTATTTAAATAAGTATTTGTAATGATGAAGTTGCTATTTAGCATTTTTTAAATATATTAACTTTAAATGTACACTGAAAAATAGAAAAACACATAGTCCAATTTACTTAATCATAATATAATAGGGGTAGTCGTGGCCTAGTGGTGAGGGAGAAGGTTGCTGGTTCAATTCCCACGGCGGAATTGAAATTGAAAGTGGGGATTGTGAATGAACAGCACTCTCTCCACCTTCAATACCATGACTAAAGTGCCCTTGAGCAAGACACCTGACCCCTAATTGCTCCCCTTGTAAGTCGCTTTGGATAAAAGCGTCTGCTAAATGATGAAAAATGAAAATATTTGCGATCTACGCAACAAAATTGTGTTTCTCTTCTAAACTCAATTTCTTTGCTTTCGATTAACGTAATTATACAAAATGGGCTATATAAAATCCTTTTTACGGCATGCAATGAATTCTACGGCAGGGTAAGATGCAAAGTCGTGGCCTAGTGGTGAGGGAGAAGGTTGCTGGTTCAATTCCCACGCCGGAATTGAAATTGAAAGTGGGGATTGTGAATAAACAGCACTCTCTCCACCTTTGATACCATGACTAAAGTGACCTTGAGCAAGACACCTAACCCCTAATTGCTCCCCTTGTAAGTCGCTTTGGATAAAAGCGTCTGCTAAATGATGAAAATGAAAATGAAAAATGAAAATATCCAGCTGTTGTATCTGTCATTGCCCGTGAAACAAAAGATTTCGAGGCTGCATTTGAAGGAGCCTTCGAATTGGGTGGTGACGTAGTCGGCCTTCGAAGGATGCAGCCTTTAGTCATGAAAGTGTACTCTCTTTAAGTGCACTTATGTGGCCTTTTATTTGAGTATTATCATATTATCTGCAAGTACAGTTTTTTAAAAATATAAAAAATTTGAAGTGCACTACAAGTGTAGTGGGTTTGATTCAGTACAACTAAGCACGCTTCTTTTTCACAAGGGTATGCTTCAGAGAGAATATGTTTCTGTGGTTTTCTATGTGCAGTCACAAAAGCAAACATTCACAAACTCTCAGAACACAATCCATGTGTGTAAGTGTACAAATTCACACACATACGTGCAATGATCATTCGGTTCAGGATGCTTAACATGTTCTGACTGGCTATAAATGGCCCAAGGATTATTCTCAGTAACAATACCTGCTGTAGTTACACTGTTGCTCCTTTTGTGTTTTACGGCAAATTGGTGGCGCCACCTAGAGATATATATATATATTTTGCGTTCTGTCAGTACTGGCGTTTGATTAATAAATACATTTATATTTCTTTTTAATGGATCATTTGAATAAATGCATTAAGAGTTCAAAAACAGTGATAACCAGCAGTTTTTAGCCACAACTTGATTTTTGAAACTTCTTGATCATCCTTGACTAATAACTCTAATGAATCAGTTTTATTTCTGAATTTAACTGAATTAATTTATTAAAGTGAATTCCACTACTCACTGCCTTTTTTTTCTGTAATGGGTATGCTATATTTGCAATATAATGTAATAGACTGAATATGTCTTTGTTTTTCTTTCTCAAGGTGGGAACTGAGTTCACAACCATTCTCTATAATTTCATGTGCAACAGCAGTTGTGTTGGTGGAATGAACCGCAGGCCTATCCTCATCATCATCACGCTGGAGACACGAGAGTGAGTGAATGGCTTTACTCTCTTTGTCTTCAGCAGAAAAAGCCGTCATTGAACTGTGAACAACATGCAAATTATTAACATGACTAGGAAAATTGAAGAGGAAAATTCAGGTTTTGGTGAACTCTACCATCTTTTTCCACAGCGGACAGGTTCTCGGTAGGCGTTCGTTTGAGGGCCGGATTTGTGCGTGTCCGGGTCGGGACCGCAAAGCAGATGAGGATCATTTCAGGGAGCAACAAGCGCTAAATGAGAGCGTGGCCAAAAATGGAAATGCCAATAAACGAAGTGAGCCATGAATGTATTTCATTCTCCATATCATATTCAACATAAGTTTCTAATCTTATAAATGTTATCATTAGGTGTGTTCACACTTGGCAGGTTTGGTTCGATTAAAACGAACTCTAGTGTGATTGCTCTGTGAGTGCGGTTCATTTGAATAAGCATCTGAACCTCTTAAAAGCGGTCTCAGTCCGCTTCCAAACAAACTCTGGTGCGGTACGAATGCAACACGTACTGAAGGCATCTAAACAAACCAAAAACAGGACGTAATGTCTAGGGGTGTGACGAGACCCCTATCCCACGAGACGAGACACGAGATTGGGTTCACGAGACGAGATTTTTAAAGTATTTTTAAGAAATCCTCAGTGATGAAACGTATGAAGGGAAAATAGTCTTTTATTCAACTGAAAATCATAAAATGCAAAAATGTTGGTGCATTTTGAAGTCAACTTGTAATGCATGTCAATTTACTTCTATTTTAATGAATTATTTGCAGTAAAACAACATGCAAACACTGCTAAATGTTTTGCCACAAAATCAACCAATTGTTTTCTGCCCTGTAGAATTTCACATGAGAAATCTCACTGAACTTCTTTCTACAGATTGAACATAAATTAAACAGTATAAATCAAAAATTCAAAAAACACTTTAACTGCAGTACAAAGTTGACCATTTCCCCGTCACTATTGATTGTGTGGCTGTAACTGTTATAAAGCTCTGCGTACACTGAGAAGTCCAACCGTCAGCAGTGATAGCGATGCTTTCTGCCTCTTTAGGGGCCGTTCACATATCGCGCCTAAAAAAGCGTGTAAAGCGCGGCCGCGGCGCTTCCTCCTACATTTGCAAGCGTTCGGGAGCTCGCGCTTCTGTATGTCTGTCATTGCTATGCAATCATGAACTGCGCTCTCCACGACTACAAGGAAGTTTCAGCAAGGGATAAATTGATTTTTAGCCCTTGCTTTAGCTTTACTACTAGATATATTTATGGAGATGAGATATGATCAGCTGTTCAGCTGAGATTTCCATGTTTTGTTACGGAAAGGTCGAAGATGATCTGTTGGTTCTTGTCACATGACCTGCGGTTTTCATGTTTTTATCTCGCTGCGGCACAGGCGCGCCAGGAAAAACGAGCATGCTGCACCGCATGCGCGTCGCGACCCCGTCGCTTCCATTTTGCGCAAATGAAAATGCGCGCGATATGTGAACGGCCCCTAAGAGTCAGTACAACCTTGGCCGAGGTGTACGGCATAGTTTTCTTACAATGTTTACATATTGTTTGTGTCTTGTGCGTTATTCTTTCGCCGTTTATTATTTCTACTGTAAAACCAAAATGTTTCCACACAAACGATTTGAAAGTGGCGGGGGCATCTTCAATAATAATTTCATCCTCACACTGATTTCACCCCTAGTAATGTCACAAGATGCGACCCTAAAAAGGACAGAATGCTTAAGCACACCTGTCTTTTCTCTGCATAGTCGCAATGTTACCCATCACAGTTATGTATAGGCATCGGAAACACCATCTCCTTGCAGTAGATCTTCGTTTGTGTGCAACTGAGGAATTACTGCCACCGTTTTGACTCCTTTACACATTTTCTAAGCTCGTCGTGAGTTCTCAGCTGGTAAAAATACCAACATATGTATGCACAAGCAAGAATGCATTTAAGCAAGCACACACACTGTATTGTTTTAGATCTCCGTTGTAAAATATACGTAATAAAAGCTTTTTTTGTTTGTATCTTTAGGTTCATTATTAAAAATGACCGTGTGAATGCTACGTGAACCAGGACGAAATGTATTATTTTCTTTTTTGGTCTGGACCAAAAGAACAAAAAGAACCGAACTGCAAATGTGGACACACCCTTAGTTATTTCATCTCTGGTTAAAACTGGAGATTCTGTTTATGAACTTACAGATTTCAAACAGACTTCAGCCAATATGACAGGCCCTTCCATCAACATCAAGAAGAGGCGACATGGAGAAGAAGAGATGTATTACATACCAGTGAGTGTGGAAGCATGCAAAACAGACTTGTGTAATGTTTGTGATGAGTTTTTTTCCCTGTCAAATGTCTTGTTAAGTTATTGTAATATTTTTTGATTGACTTGAAGGTGCGTGGTCGGGAAAATTTTGACATCCTGATGAAGATAAAGGACAGTCTGGAACTTGTGGAGTTCGTCCCACAGCAGTTAGTGGACTCATACAGACAACAACAACAGCAGCTCTTACAGAGACAGTGAGTGTTTATACATGCATCATTCGCTGCCGTTTAAAAGTTCGGCGTGACAGAGACTAGAACAATGATATAGGACTTGGGTACTTGCATAATCCCAAACATTTCCAACAATGTTTAAAAACAAGGGAAATGGCGTCATATCCGTGATATGGTTTTACTTTCGTAGAAACCATGGAGACACCAAAGACACTTTAATATATTATGTTTTATTAGACAGGTGAGCAACTTTTATCTACAGAAAACTAATCATTGCTATATAGCCCAACACGGTTCGTCTTATTGCTTGAATCGCTTGTTTTCTTAATTTACCATTAAAGTAAAGTAATTAATTTACACCAAAGTACCATGTTTTACCGTGCCTCAGAAACAAAACTATTTTGTCAAATGGCTGACATAGCATTATCAGAGAGAGCTTTCTCCAAAATACAATATATTTTAAAATTAATTGCATGTCATTTAACAACTCAAGTCATCCAGCTTTTATTAATATGATATTCTAATATCGATCTATTCATTCATTCATTAATTCATTTTCTGCCGCTTATCCGGGGCCGGGTCGGGGGGCAGCAGTCTGAGCAGAGATTCCCAGACTTCCCTCTCCCCAGACACTTCCTCCAGCTCTTCCGGGGGGACACCGAGGCGTTCCCAGGCCAGCCGAGAGACATAGTCTCTCCAGCGTGTCCTAGGTGTTCCCCGGGGCCTTCTCCCGGTGGGACATGCCTGGAACACCTCCCTAGGGAGGCGTCCGGGAGGCATCCGAAACAGATGCCCGAGCCACCTCAGCTGACTCCTCTCGATGTGAAGGAGCAACGGATCTACTTTGAGCTCCTCCCGAGTGACCGAGCTCCTCACCCTATCTCTAAGGGAGCGCCCTGCCACCCTGCGGAGAAAGCTCATTTCGGCCGCCTGTATCCGGGATCTCATTCAAAGCTCATGACCATAGGTGAGAGTAGGAACGTAGATTGACCGGTAAATCGAGAGCTTCGCCTCGCAGCTCAGCTCCTTCTTCACCACGACAGACCGGTACATCGACCGCATCCCTGCAGAAGCTGCACCGATCCGTCTGTCAACCTCACGCTCCTTCCTTCCCTCACTCGTGAACAAAACCCCAAGATACTTGAACTCCTCCACTTGAGGCAGGAGCTCTCCACCAACCTGAAGATGACAAGTCACCCTTTTCCGACTGAGAACCATGGTCTCAGACTTAGAGGTGCTGATCCTCATCCCAGCCGCCTCACACTCGGCTGCAAACCGTCCCAATGCACACTGGAGGTCCTGGCCCGATGGAGCCAACAGGACAACATCATCCGCAAAAAGCAGGGATGAGATCCTGTGGTCCCCAAACCAGACTCCCTCCGGCCCCTGACTGCGCCTAGAAATCCTGTCCATAAAGACTATGAACAGGACCGGTGATAAAGGGCAGCCCTGCCGGAGTCCAACATGCACCGGGAACAGGTCTGACTTACTGCCGGCAATGCGTACCAAGCTCCTGCTCCGGTCATACAGAGACCGGACAGCCCTTAGCAAAGGGCCCCGGACTCCATACTCCCGGAGCACCCCCAACAGGGTGCCACGAGGGACACGGTCGAATGCCTTCTCCAGATCCACAAAACACATGTGGACTGGTTGGGCAAACTCCCATAAACCCTCCACCACCCTAGAGAGGGTATAGAGCTGGTCCAGTGTTCCACGACCGGGACGAAAACCGCATTGTTCCTCCTGAATCTGAGATCTAGATTACAGCAAACTGCAACAAGTCTCTTGTACCAGCCACCGAGCGAACACGCAGAGTAATATTAACATAGCTTTCAAAATACTCCAATGTATTTAGTAAGATTGTTTTAACCATGTAAAACAACACTGCATTACCCCACATACACAATGAAAAGAGCGAAAGTGGGCGACTGCAGCTAAAGCATAATACAAGCTTTGCTGGACTCCAGGCCAATGTACTTTTCGCGCAGGTGTCTTTCATTAGCATTCGCTCCAGCTGCCTCTTTCCACTCACATGGCCAGTCTTGTTGTAACGTTACCTAAAAATGAAATACAATAGCTCATCCATGAACGATTTCTGCCTTGCCATCAGCTGTGGAGGTGAAGACAACAACTCCCAATGATTTCACGGCGTCATCAAGTTGCTCCTTTGCTTTGGATAAGCGACCTCTAGTGGCGAAAATGACATATTGTGCCTTTAAAGTATGTCAACATATACATAGGAAAGCATTTTCAGCTGTCCATGATATTGCCTCTTTCAGCTCATTCTTCAGCATCTAGTATTAACTGTGTTCCTCTCATGTGATTCACAGGAGTCATGTTGCCTCTCCGTCTCCATATGGCACACTCAATAACATGAATAAGATTCACGGGCCCATCAGCAAGCTTCCCTCAGTGAATCAGATGGTGACACAACAGACTCAGCAGAGCGCAGGACCCTCTGCATCCATGTCACATATGGGTAAGCTCCACAACATTTGAATGCTTATATACGCTTTATACAATTTAAACAAAACCTTTTTGACAAATCTGCCTGTGGTTTATGAAATAGGGATGTTTACCTGCTTTTATTCGTCACGAAACTTGATTTAGCATTATTCCAAATATATATATATATTTATTGATTCCCCCGTTCCACTGCCCACGTCTGGTGTTTTTGCAAGCGAAGCTGAGACTGCGCTACCCTCAAGCCTATAAGTTTATTTTTATCAGTTCTTTTGTCTTCTTTGGGTCATTATATTTCACATTGTATTAGTGAGAAAGCAAGTGAGGATATTTAGCAATACAGATGGTATAATCAAACATATCTATTGGGTAGACGTGGCCTAATGGTGAGGGAGTCGGGCTTGTAACCTGAAGGTTGCTGGTTCGATTCCCACGCCGGCAGGAATTGAAAGTGGGGATTGTGAATGAACAGCACTCTCTCCACCTTCAATACCATGACTAAAGTGTCCTTGAGCAAGACACCTAACCCCTAATTGCTTCCCTTGTAAGTCGCTTTGGATAAAAGCGTCTGCCAAATGAATAAATGTAAATATCTTGTGAAGCGCTCTCTGAATATGCATTTATTTGTCGTTATAAAATGGTTCGTTCCTGTCCTTGATTCTTTATTCACGATAAAACACGGCAATGACCGCTTCACCCAACGGTTCTGTGTATCACTACACTTAGCAACGTAAACTGTTCTCAATTGATATTGTTCATAGAAGCTTACTCTATTATGTAGAGGAGTATCAGGTGCGCGAAATTATTACCTGCATTCAGATTTAGCATTTTCCTTCAGGTCAGTCCTATGTTCATAATAAAAGTCTGTTTAAATGTCCACTGCAATATCTTGTCCTTTTAACGGTTAATGGGTTTTCCCGTGACTGACAGCGCCAGTCAAAGCATTTGTCAGCTGCGTCTTGTTCCGTGTTCACAACAGTTCAGTCTTTTCAGTGTAAAAGTCTTCACTACTCATTGACACACTCATAAAGACAGTCTTTGCTGCCATCTAATGGCGGAATAATGTAACTTCTGTTGCTGTTCATGGACAGGGACTATTTTTTCCGGTGGAAGGAAGGGATTTACTGATTTTACTTCATGAAAGTAACATTGACACAATATTTATATTGTGTGCCAACCGTTTTATATAAGCAATAATGTACGAGAGGCTGTGCTGTATCGTGAATATGTCACAGCTGAAGGGGCTGCATGCTTATTCACGATACAGAACAGCCTCTCGCACTTTATTGCTTATTTAACAGTTGGATACGGAGCGTAAAGGTGGACTTCATATATTTCATATCCTGCTGCGCCCTCTATGGGCCATGACCAGCAACTAGTCGATTAGTCAGTGCAGCCTCTAACATTGTTTTGGTTTTGAGAATTGCACGAAAGATATATGAAAAAAATATTATTGATTGCTTTCAGGATGCAAAGAGAGTTTCAACCAGAATAAAATAAAGTGTTTATATATATATAAAAAAATGCCCTGCCTTTAAGAAGTAGTACTGAAAGTGTCTCACTCTTTAAGTAGACTTAAGTGAGCTTTTATTTCAGTAATATTATATTATCTTCAAATAGTTTTTTAAAGAAATATATATTTTTAACATTTGAAGCACTGCAAATTCAATACAATCAAGCGCATTCTATCTCTTCGATTTGATTTCCTTTCAATGAGACTATTGTTCCAGAAATGACATTTGCATTCATGAAAACTACCACACATTTGGCCAATAGCGAAGCATCATAAATCCCATATGACCCAGCTCATTTGATGTTTGGTGAATGTTCACTGTTGATTGGCTCTTGTGGATTTGTTCATGCAGGTACAAACATGCTGGGTGGACACCACATGCAGTCTAACGGTGATGTGAATGGAGCTCACCCGTCACAGTCTATAGTGTCCACCTCTCACTGTACCCCTCCCCCACCCTACAACCCCGACCCCAGCCTCGTCAGGTACTTCACCCTGCAGTAGCACCAACCTGACACACGCGTACACAGACTACAAATGATGCTCAGCTTCTTTTACAGCACTGCAATTCATATGGATTCTTACAGCAGTGTGTCTCATCAGCAGCTTATTCTTGTCCTGCAGAGTTTAGCTCCAACCCTAATTAAATACACCTGAACCAGCTGATCAAGGTTTGCAGGATTATTAGAAACTTCCAGGCAGGTGGTTGGAGCTACACCATGCAGGACAGTGACCCTCCAGAAGTGAAGTTTGACACATGTGATCTAGGCCCTGTTTACACTTGTTATAAAGATGCATTTTAGTCAATCGGATCACAAGTGGAGGACGCTAAATACAGGTGTAAACTGGGTCTAAAATGTTTTGAGCTTGTCTACTTTTGACCACTTCCACTTTCGGCTGGATTGCTTTCATAGTGTAGACGTTCTGCCCGCTCACCTACCGTGTAAATATTATTGGAAGCGAGTGCCAGCCAGACGGGATTTAAACTTTGTCGGCTGAAGACCCAAGTTTGGTTTGAATATGAGAAATGTACCAAGCACAATGTTCTCTCGTCATTCCTGATTTCTAAGAGTGCGTTCACACTTGTAGTCCTGGTCCGCTTAGCGTTCACACTGGCATTTTTAACAGCGACCCTTACGTTACCGAACCAAAGGCATAGAGATACGGTCACGACCTGATTGGTCGGCTTTTATGACATATATTTCGTGACGGAGCTCGCTTACCGAACATTCAAAACAACGCTGTGTTCTGGATTAAACGCCATCATTTTATGCGTGAACATATGCTTTAATTTTACCAGCTGAGAATCACGAAGAGCTCATAAAATGTTCAAAACATTCAAAACAGCAGCAGGATTTCCTCCGTTGTCTGCAGAAACAAATATTGATGAGGCGCTTCACCTCCACGTTTGCCCTCGACTCATTTTTGATACACCGATCTTTCCGCGTCATCAAATTAATTGATTTCTAGTGACATCACGTCCTCTCTTTGGTTCGTTTACATGTCTTTGGTCCGTGTTGCGTTCATAAATCAATCGAACCGCACCAGAGTTCGTTTGGAAGCGGACCGAGACCCATCTTTTTAGCGGTGTCGGTCCGCACCAGGGTTCGGATGGCGGCGTTCACATATGAACCGCACTAACTGAGCAATCGCACCAGGGTTCGTTTTAATCGAACCAAACATGACAAGTGTGAACGCACCCTAACACACACTCACCGTGTTCGACGTGACACTGCGGCTGTCGGAGCAGAAACGAAAGCTTATCGCTTTTTCTGTCGTCTCTGGTCGTGATCATATGTAAATTGTGCAAGCTTATTTTGTCCATTAGATTCTGAAAGAAAACCCTTACATTTACCCACCTGTAGACCCTCCCTCAAAGTAATCAGGACAGAATTGGTTGAAAGTGGACAAAAGAGGCGGATTAAACACCAGATTTAAACAGGAACGTGTCTCCCTCGTCCACTTGTGATCCGATCGACCAAAACTCATCTTAATACCGGGTGAAAACAGGGCCTTAGAGATAAAGAGCAAACTTAAATCATTCAAAATGCCACTTTAGATGCATCTCCATTTCTCCTCAACTTTTTCATACTAGTTGGAATTACAGTATACTGATACTGTGCTAAAACACAAAAGAGGTTTTTATTAGGCTGAATTCAGGTTTATTGGGACAGTTTTTCGAAGTCGGCTCAATGGCAAAAAGTGTCCTAAATAATCGGCCTGAATTCACCTCATAATGAAACCTTTGAGGTTTCTATTTCAGACTTAATCATTTGTACAGAAGTGTAATATCTTTGTAAATATTTCTCTGCTGGTCAGAGAAACCTTTTGACTTTAAATCACACCTCAGTGTACAAAACTAGCCTTTTTCATTAAGATACATTTTCTAATTTCAAACACTTCATGTGTTTACATTTTACATTATTATACATACGGCCGATCACATGCAGTTATTTAGCACATTGGTCTGGGTAGGGGGTGGCGAGGTGCCTAAACGGCCTGTGCAGTTTTCATCTGGTGAATCTCACAAAAATATGTTTGGTACACCTCAAAATCAAAAGACAAAAATTTTCGCATTTTCGCTTGATTTATTTTGAGGGGTTAATTCACCCCAAAATTGCAATCAATTACTCTTCCTCCAAATCTGTAAGACTTTAATTCATCTTAAATCAAATCTGAGAGATTTCTGTCCCTCCATTGACAACTACATAACTGACACTTTGACGTTTCAAAAAGTTCCCAATGAGATCATAAAACTAATCCGTATGAATTGAGCTGTTTAGTCCAAATTTTCTGAAGAGACACGATCGCTTTATATGATGAACAGATTTAATTTAGGCTTTTATTCATATATAAAAATTGATCAGTGAACAAATAGAAGCTCAACCGAAACTACTTGATTCATGAGAACAAAACGCATTAATTCTTCTGGAAGCTCAAATATGTTGCGTAACACCAGAATGAACCTCATTGGTTCTTGCCGAAGCTCAAATGTGTTGTGTAACACCAGAATGAACCTCATTGGTTCTTGCTGAAGCTCAAATGTGCTGCGAAACACCAGAATGAACCTCATTGGTTCTTGCAGAAGCTCAAATGTGCTGCGAAACACCAGAATGAACCTCATTGGTTCTTGCAGAAGCTCAAATGTGCTGCGAAACACCAGAATGAACCTCATTGGTTCTTGCAGAAGCTCAAATGTACTCCATAACACGAGAATGAACCTCATTGGCTCTTGCTGAAGCTCAAATGTGCTGCGAAACACGAGAATGAACCTCATTGGTTCTTGCAGAAGCTCAAATGTACTCCATAACACCAGAATGAACCTCATTGGTTCTTGCTGAAGCTCAAATGTGCTGCGTAACACCAGAATGAACCTCATTGGTTCTTGCTGAAGCTCAAATGTACTCCATAACACCAGAATGAACCTCATTGGTTCTTGCTGAAGCTCAAATGTACTCCATAACACCAGAATGAACCTCATTGGTTCTTGCTGAAGCTCAAATGTGCTGCGAAACACCAGAATGATCCTCATTGGTTCTTGCTGAAGCTCAAATGTGCTGCGAAACACGAGAATGAACCTCATTGGTTCTTGCAGAAGCTCAAATGTACTCCATAACACCAGAATGAACCTCATTGGTTCTTGCTGAAGCTCAAATGTGCTGCGTAACACCAGAATGAACCTCATTGGTTCTTGCTGAAGCTCAAATGTGCTGCATAACACGAGAATGAACCTCATTGGTTCTTGCTGAAGCTCAAATGTACTCCATAACACCAGAATGAACCTCATTGGTTCTTGCTGAAGCTCAAATGTACTCCATAACACCAGAATGAACCTCATTGGTTCTTGCTGAAGCTCAAATGTGCTGCGAAACACCAGAATGAACCTCATTGGTTCTTGCTGAAGCTCAAATGTGCTGCGAAACACGAGAATGAACCTCATTGGTTCTTGCAGAAGCTCAAATGTACTCCATAACACCAGAATGAACCTCATTGGTTCTTGCTGAAGCTCAAATGTGCTGCGTAACACCAGAATGAACCTCATTGGTTCTTGTGAAAGCTTTAACATGCTGCGTAACACGAGAATGAACCTCATTGGCTCTTGCACATCAAGCAAACATGCTTGAGCTTCTGTTTACCACTACTGATGTGAGAGTTGATGAATGTTTGCATGTGAATAAAAGCCTAAATTATATCTGTTCATCATATAAAGCGATGGTGTCTCTTCAGAAAATGTTTACTAAGCCGCTCAATTAATATGGATTAGTTTTAGGATCTCTTTATTAACTTTTTGTCACCATAGTAGTTGCGTTCATCAAAAACATCCTAATTTGTATTCCAAAGATGAACGAAGGTCTTATGGGTTTGGAACAACATGAGGGCGAGTAATTATGACAGAATTTTTATTTTGGGTGAACTAACCCTTGAAGCACCTTTAATGGTCTTTGCATTGTGATGTTATTTTCATGATTATTAAGCACATTTCGCCTGTCATAAATATTCTCATTTTTTCATAAAATTCTCAGTATTTTTTTTTTTTTTATTAAATATGCATTCATTAGAGCAGGGGTGGGCAACGTCGGTCCTGGAGAGCCACAATCCTGCAGAGTTTAGCTCCAACCCTGATAAAAACTCACCTTCCTGTAGCTTTCTAGTAACCCTTAAGACCTTGATTAGCTTGTTCAGGTGTGTTTGATTAGGGTTGGAGCAAAAATTTGCAGGATTGCGGCTCTCCAGGACCGACATTGGCCACCCCTGCATTAGAGCATAACAAATACTACAATTTTATTTAAATTTTTGAAAACATTTCTTTTTATTACAGTTTTGAGAACTGTGGAAAATATTCTAATTCATTACAATTAATGTTGTAATATTTAAAATGCGTGAATGAATATAATAAACGTCATCAAAAATGGTCACAATCTAAAAAAAATTGTTCTAATTTTTTTCTTTTGATTTTGAATTGAAATATGACCCTGTATGATCTAAACAAGTTTTTTGAGATTCACTTTCACCCAGGCGTTGTCATTTGTGCTACTTTGCCTATCATAAGTCTTATATATTTATTTTTAAACTAAATTTCTCATGAACATTGCATTGTTTTACCGACTCCATTGTCACAAATTTAATTTATTAATATCAACGTTTCATCTGCATCTAATTATCAATGTATCAGGGTGAAAATTAAGAGCGCCGTCTATAATTATGACAAAGCAAGCATTTGTTTTCAAATCCATGTTTTGTTTGAAATGACTTAAACTGCACAACTGCTATATTAAATGAGATATTGTGATGATTAAGCCATTCAAAACACTTTACAGTCAGATGTTGAGTTTATTACGCGTACTCACTTTCTTGTAGTTTTGTTTGTCTTATTTGCTCTACTTTTAAAATAACTCTGTCGGCTTTATATTTGCTACTTTTCCTGTTTTGATTGTATCAAGCGAATCATTTTTTGGTGAAATATTTATAATAAAAAGATCAATGCAATGAAAAACTTGTTACGCATCATTAATGTAATTGCATGTTTTGATTGCATTTTTATTTATAAAATGAAATCCTATACAAATTATGAAGAAAAAAAAACATTTGCATGCAGCATTTCATTTAACTACCGTTCAAAAGTTTGGCTTTTTTTTTTTTTTTTAAAGAAATTAATTTTTTTATTCAACAAGGATGCATTAAATTGTTCAAAAGTGAGAGTACAACTTTTGCATTCTTACAAACAAATCTATTTCAAGTAAATCCTGTTGTATTTTCTATTCATCAAAATGAATCACACTTTCCACAAAAATATTAAGCATCACAAGCCTTTTCAACATTAATCATAATAATAAGAATGATTCGAAATATGATTTATGAAGGATCATGTGACACACTGAAGACTGGAAATTCAGCTTTGCATCACATGAATAAATGACATTTCAAAATATAATGTGATATATGATGTAATAATATTTCAAAATATCACAATAACGCAGCCTTGGTGAGCATATGAGACGTCTTTCAAAAACTTTTGAATGGTAGCGTATATTACATTCACTTCTACCATATTTAACTGCCATTTGTATCATCAAAGATTTAATCATAATTATGATTAAAACACAAATGCTTTTTGTTGCCTAAATACGATCACGTTAATTTTCCATCAGTTCTTGATAATAATCACTGTGCAGATGCAAATGCCGTGGTGCTTTGCTTGTTATGTTCTCCATGGGTGAATATGTAATTCACAGGACGCAGCCGCTTGGTCTTAGTGGGATTCCTTTTCTCTCTGAACAGTTTCTTAACCAGCCTGGGCTGCCAAAACTGTATCGACTACTTCACGTCTCAGGGACTCCAGAGTGTGTACCATCTTCAGACTCTTTCTATGGAGGTAAACAGTTCGGTCAATGTAGTCTTTTCGTGCTTCTTTCATTTGTGTTTTTTCTTTCGTGTTCATCCATTTTTTTCAGGTGACGTGGGTATTTTTTTTTTTCCATTCATTTTTTAAAGTGTCATAAGCCATGAACCGAGCCAATCAGCTACAAGGAGAATAACAACATTCCAAACTTTGATTTGAAGCAAAAAAGTATTCGAAAATTGGATGAAGGTACAAGACAGCTTTAGTGTGGAAAGAACTACAATCCCATGAAGCATTGCAAATGGCAATCGACTTCAATGCGAAAAGGCATGAATATAGAAATGTTTAAGTATTTTATGACACTATCACTTAATTCGTAGTGATTCATGGGAGTGGGTGTTCCCTGCAAGCTGTTTTGGTGCGAAACTCTGATTGGTGGAAATTCAGCAGTTAAATATGATTATTATTAAATATGATGTCTTTAGCTAAAAGTATTTTGAGAGCGTAGATAGATCGACTCTACACCATTCGCAGCGCTTCATGGAAGTGGGCAAGATCTTGCTTTTTTGACTCTCTGATTGGTGCAATTTTTGTACAGCATCATGGGTAATGTAGTTTTTCACCAGGAATTCCACTGTTGAATCAATAATACATAGAATAAGCTGCACAATGACACCATTCTCTTATTAATGTAAAGCTGCTTTGCCACAATTTGCATTGTAAAAAGCGCTATATAAATAAAGATGACTTGACTTGACTTGTTAAATATGACTATTTTAAAAATAAGCTGAAATAACGCAGATTGACCGCCATGGATTAGCAAATTCGCTCCTCACAGTAGATTTGGCTTTTAAGATTTATTAAGTTATTGTTAAAAATAATTTCACTATGGAGAAAATGAATGGAGTTTTTGCTTCCGGAGCCCAACTGAAATACTTGATTCTGATTGGTCAGTAGCATTTTGGGGACAGATTTTTTTTGTATAACGACACTAAATTCAGTGGGATGGATATGTTTGTCTTGTAATGAAGTGCAACAGTGCCCATCCACCTTTTCAGCGGAGTTGGGAAAGAACTACAACCCCACGATGCATTGTGAACACTGGACAGTATTGCCTTATTAAAAACAATTGAGAAATATTTAAGAGCGTAGGGAGACTTCATTACGTCATTGCAGTGTTTCATGAAAGTGGGCGGAGCTAAAGAGCTCTTGCATTACCTTAATGGGTAATGTAGTTTTTCGCCACAAAATCCACTGTTAAACACAATTATTTTTCAAAATATGTACAAATAATGCAGGCTGAAGGATTCACAATGCTTGATTTCATGCATAATCAGCCAAAGTCTGCATTTTTATGCGGGGGTCGCGTTTTTTCAAATACGCCGCACTTTCGCCGCATAAATTGCCGATTTCAGCAAGCAAAATATGCGGGGCTGGCATGATTTCATAATTTTCGTTGCAAAAAAGTCATATATCTTAGCAGAAAGTTGAAAACACAAGTGAAGCGCCATTATTTTCCCCCTATAGCCATGGGAACCTCATGAAGTGACGTAATTACGCGACGTGAACCTGCAAACCCCGCGGTGAAACCGTGATGAAGCACGCAAATCATTCTCATTTGCCAACATAAATAAGCGCAAAAGACCGAGCGAAGCAGTTTCCCGGTGTGTCACATGACAGTGGGGGCAAATTATTTCGCACTCCGTGCAACTGCGTGTCGGACCGCAGACGACGCTGTATATTAGTAGTGTGTGAAATAATTCACGAAGCACTTCATTTAACAGAAGATGTGTGTTTTGTATCGCTACCTCTGTAAAACAGGAAGCACACATTTTATTTTTATTCATTTATTTATTCATTTTTACAGAAGTTGTTTAATATTTCTTTTGTAAAGCGACAGAACTTGTTTGACTCAATGTTTTGTAACATCTGAAATAAAACTGAATGAGAACTTCAATATTCCGTGATTTAGTAGCTTGAAGTGATCAGAAATTACTCTTGACATGAAGGTAGTATCTAGCTACAATATAATCCCGCTACAATCCTTGTGAATTAGATCGTATAAATAAATGCGCAATTAATGTGAGTGATGTGAATTTTAGGTCATGCAAAATTAACTATTTAAAGTACAAATGATTCATTTACATCTCCCTATGGAGAAAATGAATGGAATTTTTACCCAACTAGATATTGTGATTCACAAAGGCCTGTTTCTTTCCTACCATGAAAGGGGCCACTTTTCATAAAAGTACATTGTACTATTACAGGATCTTGGGGCCCTGAAGATTCCTGAGCAGTTCCGGCTGGCGATCTGGAGGGGCCTGCAGGACATGAAGCAGGGCCACGATTATGGCCAGCAGCTCATTCGCTCCAGCAGTAACATGGCCACGATGGCCATCGGCCCCGGAGGAGAGCTGCAGCGGCAGCGCGTCATGGAGGCCGTGCACTTCCGAGTGCGCCACACCATCACCATCCCAAACCGCGGGCCGTCCACGGGAGGAGAGGAATGGGCTGACTTTGGTTTTGACATGCCCGACTGCAGGATACACAAGCACTCCATTAAGGAGGAGTTCGCAGAAAGCGACGTTCGCTGAGAAGGACCACTCATCCATTCTATATCGTCCGAATTGGGTTTTTAAAACTGCAATGGACAGTTTTTATTTTCCATATAGCAGCACTTCCATATTTGACATCAAATGATTTGAGGAGTAGAAATTCTCTTTTTTTGAGCTCCAGGGTTTAATCATTTTAAATTGAGTGACATTATTAGACGTAGTTATGAATGGGTGTATGATTTCCAAAGCATTGCCTTATTTATTTTTGGCTTGGTGTAAATAATAATTGTGCAATCGTGTATGATATCGAAAAAACATAGCGTGAAGTAATGCCCGTAGATAAAGTGGACGCTTTTACCCACAAATTCTTACTTTATATTTACTTATTTTGATAAAGGCATATGTGTGCGGCATTCTGTTATTGAATTATTCTCTTATTACTATATGTCATAGCATAACTATTATTTGTACGTATGTCGTCAAAGTTTCAAAATGACAGTGATGAAGATGAATTTATAGGTAACTGAAAGACAAACATCTGCTTTTGAAATGGTACTTTATTTTTTATGCATTTGTTATAAGTATTATGTTGTTGGCAGGGAGACACTGGATCATTATAAGGTTTTTTTTTAATGCCTTTACAATCAGATTTTTAAAGTTGACCTGTTTTGTGGTATTAGCCTTGCAGGACGAGGTTTTATTTATCATGCTGTACTGTTAGAATGTCTATTTTTCCTTTAGCAGATGTTATTGTTTTAATTGCCTCTAATTTTAGGAGTAGAATTATGGCTCATCCAAGGTATTAAGGTGAATCTTACAAAAAAAACAAACATATCCTGGTCATATTTCATCTCATAAAGAAAGTAAAAAATAAACATAATAAATTGTCATTTTGGCCCATTATAATTTTTGACATTAATTGACCCTTCGCAAAGACCCGCCCCCTTTAGTTATGCGCCACACATCATGTTCTCACGCAGTGAAAAATACATCCCGGAGCAAAGAGGACACTGACATCGTATGAAATATATCGTATTTAATATATCGTAATTTTTTAAAGAAGTTTAAACACTAAATAGCGTCTAGTGTGTGTTTAATGTGTCGTGACAGATCGCCGTAGCTCCACGATCATCTCTTCATACTAGTTCATTTATAGCATCAAATAAACATGAATGAACATGAGAAGGAAAAGACGTGAGGACACATAATTTATCAAGTTCAAGTTCACCAACATTAATCTACTAACTCCCCTGACTGCTTTGATGGACAAAATGACAGATTCGGGGTTATGATTGGTCAGATCGCCTGTCAATCAAACTGTCAGCGAAGGGTTAATTTCAGGACAAAATTCTAATTATAGTAATGGATTTTATAAATCAACATAAAGCACAACAAATGCTTCCATGATGTATAAATATTATACATTTAAATAAATAATAATAATAATAATATAAATATTTTGTTCGTTATGCCAATAAGAATTTTGAGAGAAATGTGCTAAACACTTAAGGTTCAATAATTAACATGAACTAATAATGAACAGCATTTATTAATCTTTGTTAATGTTAATTTCAGCATTTACTAATACATGATTAAAATCTTGTTAACATTAGTTAATGCACTGTGAACTAACATGAACAAACAATGAATTTTCATTAACGATAACGAAGATTAACAAATACAGTAACAAATGTATTGCTCATGGTTAGTTCATGTTAGTTAACTAATATTTAACTAACGAACCTTAATGTAAAGTGTTATTTTTTATTTTACGGCTGAAATATGACCATGGGCATCATTTTGCGAGATTCATCCGTCTAAGACAAAAGACCGAAATCTTGTATATCAAGACTCTTACTTACAAACGTACAAAGTTTGAAGTACTTAATTTAAGCCGACCCACACAATTATTATGATATGATCAAATCCCACTGCTCCGAAAACTAATATGGAAAAGCAGAAAAGTGTTTCAGTATGGTTTATAAGGAATGTATTTATATTTCTTACTCATGTACAGTCTGTGTATAAAACTGAACTAAGAGCTGTCTTGAACATTAATAATTTGGTGGATTGTATGTAGTCAAAGGTACGTCTGTAACCTTTATTCAACAAGCAAATGCATCTGTTAATAACTAGTGTTAACCATATTATCCATGTGATGAGAACAGCACATCTTAAGTTGGACACCGCTGCGTCCAAAAATGATGTTTTTAAATTGGCCGTGGTGGTGAAATGCCATCATATAGATCCAAGCACTTTATGGCTTTAGGATATTGTAAACAATGTTATATTTACAGTAAATATCAGTCAGTATTATGTCATGCTGTGTCATTTTGACAACTACAGATTTTAGAAATGTTTTTACGAGTTAATATCTTGTGTTTTCATTAAAGAGCTGTAATGCCGTTTCTTTTTTATATATATATATCGCCACGTTTGAATTATGTAAAGTGATTTCTTTTTCAAATAAATACTAAAGTGTGCAAAAATGTGGGTGTTTTAATGCAAGGTCAGCATTCCCTTATTGAGGGTGCTGTGGACAGTCCTTCCAAACGTGAAATTTCATATTAAAAGTTATGATTAGATTGGGCTGTCTATGACATGACAGTGGAGAGCATCTGAAAGAGCGCTTGAGTGAAGAATTTGCACTTTTCAGCCTTTGGTCCACCATGAAAAACCAGTAAAACCGGTTGGTTATGCCAAGTAAACAATCATGGAGTGCATGCAAATTTTGGTGGGTTAGAAGTACATTTTAGACATCTTTATTCATTAAAACCTATAGGCTAATTGAGTAAAAGCATTCAATTTCAACTAAATATGTGTATATTCATGACTGTAGGCTATACAAATCATAGAATAATGTACTTTTCAGGGGAATCTGTCTGTCATCACTTATTCAATTGTTTAAATAATTGTCAAAATACAATTTCAATTGATTTAGCATTTTATTAATGACACAAACACAAATTTCTGGAAGGGGGGTTATGTATATACATATATATATATATATATATATATATATATATATATATATATATATATAAAATTACATTATATATATGTTTATTATTATTTTATATAATATATATTATATATAATTTTATTATTTTTTAATATATATATATATATATATATATATAAAATTACATCATATATATAATTTGTTTATAATTATTTTATATAATATATATTATATATAATTTTATTATTTTTTAATATATATATATATATAAAATTACATTATATATATAATTTGTTTATTATTATTTTACATAATATATATTAGCTATATATAATTTTATTATTTTTAAAAAAAAAATATATATAAAATATCTAAATATAAAGTTATATATAAAAATAAATGTAAAAAAAAAAAAAAAATATATATATATATACATATAAATATATTTATATATATTTTTTATACATTTATATATAAAAAATACAAATTTAGAAAAAAAAGGAAAATAAGTAAATAAATAAGTAAAAAAATAAATATAAATAAATATATATATTAGTTGTATTTGTATTGGATGAAAGATATTTTAACAATAATTTTGCAAAGTCCAAGT
The DNA here is from genome assembly GCA_037194245.1 of Opsariichthys bidens. NCBI lineage: Eukaryota > Metazoa > Chordata > Actinopteri > Cypriniformes > Xenocyprididae > Opsariichthys > Opsariichthys bidens. Next base: position 6,295,211 of record CM074315.1, on the reverse strand, counting down.
ACACACAAACACACTCTACCGTTGAACACAAAAGAAGATATTTTGAAGAATGTTGGTGACCAAACAGTTGACAGTAGCTATTTCCTTCCATAGTTTTTTTTTATTTTTATGGAAGTCAATGGCTACTGTCAACTGTTTGGTCACCAACATTCTTCAAAATATCTTCTTTTGCATTCAACAAAAGAAAGAAAATTTTACAGCTTTGTAAGAGCAGAGGGGTGTGCAAATGATGACAGAATTTTCACTTTTGGGTGAACTATGCCTTTAAGAGGACATTCCCCTTGTACATATGGATTTGTGTAAATGGGCATACAGATACTTATCTTCTTCTTTTTAAATTCTTTTTTCTATCTGTATTGCAATCGGTATCGTATCGAATTAAAAACAAAATCGTATCGCCATCCCTAATTTGTGTGAATACGAATAATTCGCTCAGTGTGGATGTGCGGAACACGAGCGAGGTCGTCTGCGCTCGACTGCTCTGGTCTGCTGCGGCTGCGGCTACAGAAGCACTGACGTGTTCACAGAGCAGCAGCGCGACGCGCGGATCGGCAGCCGAGAGTGACACAGCGGCACAACCGGGTAAGAGAAACAGATTTCCTGCCATCTCACTCCAGTTATGAACCCCTAAGCGGCACTCCGACTCCTCGAGTATGTTAATTGTCCGCCTAATTGTATTTTCCACACGCGGTATGACGACTGTAAAATTATATTTCCTGTAAGATGCAGTAAAAGGTAGAGCTAGCGAAGTTTACCCCTCGCCTGCGTTCGGATTTCCCCGGAAGTGAGTTGTCCACTTTTCTGCATGTGTGCTGGTCTTTGTAGTTCTTCTAGATGCCTCTCAGAGGCTGTTTCAACGACACATTCGCAATTGAAAACTACAATCCATGGGTTTCCGCCTTGCTGTATAGTAGAATGGGAAGTGTAGTTTATAAGTAGTTGTGTCAACGCAGAAGGCCTGTTCTAGAAACTATATTAACCAGCATGCTCTCCGCCTTAAAGGAATCAGCTACGGCTAGCAAACCGACGCTAAATAGCAAATTAGCTTACAAGGTCTGACCACTAGTCTTCTATTTGGGTGGATACATTAACATTGAGTTTATGAAATAAACAACATTAAGGTAAGTAACTGTTGCACTTGTTCACTAATGAGAACGGATCTGTACCGGAACTAAAGCTAGTGTTCGTTTGCATGCTGTAGTGTAGACGTCAGGAAATGGACGTATCTAGATCAAGAATTGTAGGTTTTGCACTGGGGTTACTAGAGTTTCTTTGAAATAAAAATAAACATGTTGGTATTCACTACAATGATGCTTTAGATTCCACTGTCGCCGACAGCAACGACTGAAGGATGAGGGAAATAAGGCTGCAATCTTTAGCAGAGACGCCAAACCATTCATTTTTTTTGCGCCGGTTTATTGAAGGTGATCTTGATTTAGGCTGATTTATTTTTCTCGAACAACCTTTTGTTCATTGACGTGGTCGTTTTTTTTTGGACTTTGCCTCAGATTACATCTGTCACACGGAGGCTTCCTCTGTTTTACTACCAGGAAATCAATTCCTTTTTAACGCACTCGTAAGTGAATCGTATATTATCATTGACTGAAATGAGGAAAATGCACTGATCCGCGGGGTCAGATGATTTAATCAACAAATATTTCGATTTTAAACTTACGAAGCAAAACGTAATGGAACACCACCCTTAACCCCGCCTGTGAAATGCCATTCAGTCAGTAGAGAGCAAATCAGGTGATCCGAAGAAGAAGAAAAAAATCTTCAAGGAATGTGGACTGGATTCCTAATTTCTGGAACCGTTCCAAAGGGAGATATATATAAAATTATATATAATATATATTATATAAAAAAATTATATATATATATATATATATATATATATATATATATATATATATATAATTTGTTTATTATTTTTTATAATATATATTATTGATAATTTTATTATTATTTTAAATATGTATATTATATATAAAGTATCTAAATATAAAGATATATAATTTTTTTAACATTTATTTTTATATATAAAAAATACAAATTTAGAAAAAAAATTAAAATAAGTAAATAGGTAAAAAAATAATATATTATATATATATATATATATATATATATATATATATATAAATTACATTATATATATATAATTTGTTTATTGTTATTTTATATAATATATATAATTTTATTATTATTTAAAAAATATATATATAAAATATCTAAATATAAAGTTATATATAAAAATAAATGTAAAAAATGTATATATAAAAATACAAATTTAGAAAAAAAATTAAAATTTGTAAATAAGTAATAAATATATATGTATATATATATATATATGTGTGTCTGTATATATATATATATATATATGTGTTTATATATATATATATATATATATATATATACATATACATATACGCACAACTAATATATATATATATATTAGTTGTATTTGTATTGGACGAATAGGGTTTACAGAGAGAGAGAGAGTGTTTAAACTGTTTTTCATGCTTGTTCAATGAACCATAAACAATCATTATGCAACATGCATCTGTGTAACTGTCTTTAGGACACTGATAGTTTACAGGCGGTAGACGGTTAAAGTCACAGTAACAATAACTTGGGACACTAAAGAGCCCTTTATACTGACCCCAGAAGAGGATGTCCGGGGTCTCTGATCACCTGTGTGAATATGCCATAGTCCTGCTGCAGAAGGCATTACGACCGCAGATATGAACAGAGCGTTTAAGAGCAATGTCCGTAATGAGGGACAGCTGATCGTCCTCGCAGTGACCAACTACGTCCCCACAGACATTTTCAATAACAAGCAAGTGTCGTGGTTGACGAGTGGAGTAACATCTCACAGCGAGAACTTGCAAATCTGGCCCAATCCATGTGGATTAAAGCATAGATACTGACCACTGCATTTTAATATTGACCCCCCTCTGTACAGGGACTCATTATTCAATTTCTGTTTGACAGATGTCTGTGAAATTTGGTCAGTTATGTCCAAACACTGTCTCAGTCGTTGTATTTTTTATGTGATTGTTTAACAATTCAGAAGAGATATAGTAAACCTCACACAATTCAGTAGGGCTGTAATTATTAGATGACAATAAAATATCCTGAACGAATGTCAGATTTTCCAGTAGGATCATTTTTGGTTGCGTCTCAATAGGATTTATAGTGGTCGAGTAAAGGAATTATTTTGTTCCAACTTGGAAATGAATGCACCATGCTTTGAGCGCAAAACATTCAGAATTTGCGTTGGTGTAGCTGTTCAACAACATTATAAGCTCTATGAACCGTTACAATGTAGAGAAAAGCATGCGTTACATAGGAGAAAGTAGGATGGGAAGTGTGTAATCGCACTCCCAAATGTAGTTTTGAATGTGGATTTGGGTAGGCGGTGAGCTCAATGAAGAGATTTATTTCAGGATCGTTGGATAGAAAGGTTTTTTTACATTTCTATTTAATAATAGCATGTAAAAATAATCTATATCCTCATTATGTTCCTCCACATTCACAGACAGAATGCCAGAAGGAGACAGTGCTGGTGAATCCATCCATGGGAAACCATCAGCGATCGGAAACTTCTTTAAACGGCTCGGGCAGGTGAGGCTCTTCTAAATGCCACTGTCTGACTATTCAAGCCATTTTAAGAGTGTTGGGGTGCGTGATATGACCAAAATCTTATATCATGATATGAGTAATTTTATTGCACGATAACGATATATATCATAACATGGGGTTACGCTTTATTTTAAGGTTACAGTGTAGTTATACATTTCAGTACTGAGTGATGACAATTAACTACATGTACTTACTACAGGGTTTGGTTCAGGGTGAATTGCATGTAATTAAGCGTAATTTCTAGTTATTACTATAGTAAATGCGTGTAGTATTATATAAAGGGTTTTATGACATCAATTTTTGATAATATTGACATTTTGATCAGTATTGTCACCAATTTCTATATCACAAAAACTAATTCTAGCCTAAGTAATGACAAACTCTCAAGAGTCAGTGATAAAATTAGAAGAAAAGAAACGAATTACAAGCAATAGGACAAAGACACGTGTACCATGTAAGTTGAATAAAGTAATCAAATGTGTAAAACATTGCTAGGCCTTCACTGTGTTATAAAAGTGATTCAGTCAAAAGCAGTGAGAGATTTTCTGTTTTTTATTGTTTGATTAATATTAATGACACGGACCAAATGCACAAATCCAATATACTCTTATACACGTGTTTTCTTTCTCGAATGTTTACGTTCACTTAAGACTAGGGGTGTGAAATATTGGCATGAAAGTTTTGCAGTGGTTAGTTCGCAGCAAAGACAGAAGTTACATTTTCCAATAAGTTTAATTGCATTTTTACCTTTATATCTGCATTTTTGCCTTTTATAAGGGCAGTTTTTTTCTAACCTAATTAAATGTAGCTTATACATCATTTATGATGTCAAATTATTAAATTTAATCAACAAAATCAGTCTTTGCAATGAAGAGGAAACACAGAAGCTGCATATGAAGTGGCATTTACACAGACTCTTTAGGGGACAGGAGTGCATGTAACCTACAGTTATAAATGCATAAGTTTCATGTCTTAAAAAAATAAATTGAGGATATATTATGAAATTGTTTTAAGATCAAAAAGATGTTTTACATGTGAAACTAAAGCTGCCAGTAGGTGGCGGCGGCAAGTCACGGTTAATGAGCGAATCATTGAGTCATTAAAGGGTTAGTTCACCCAAAAATGAAATTTGTCTTTAATTCCTCTCCCTCATGTCGTTCCACACCTGCAAGACGTTCGTTCATCTTCAGAACACAAATGAAGATATTTTTGATGAAATCCGATGGCTCACTGAGTCTCTATTGACACCAAGGTAATGAACACTTTCAATACCCAGAAAGATACTAAAACATATTTAAAACAGTTCATGTGGTTCAACCTTAAAATTATAAAGTGATGAGAATACTTTTTGTGTGCCAAAATAATGACTTTTTAACAATATCTAATGATGGACGATTTCAAAACACTGCTTTACGAATCTTTTGTTTCGAATCAGTGGTTCGGATCGCGTATCAAACTGCCAAAATCACGTGAACTGTTGAAATTGCGAAACACTTAAAATGTAACGATGCCTCGTTTACTGAAATCACGTGACTTTGGCGCTCCCGAACCACTGATTCGAAACAAAAGATTCGTAAAGCTTCATGAAGCAGTGTTTTGAAATTGGCCGTCACTAGATATTGTTGTCATTATTTTGTTTTTGGACGCTATAAAGGTTGAACCACTGGCTCACATGAACTGTTTAAAAGTATCTTTCTGGGTATTGAAAGTGTTAATCGTCTTGCTGGCAATAGAGGATTTCATCAAAAATATCTTCATTTGTGTTCTGAAGATGAACGAAGGTCTTGCATGTGTGGAACGACATGAGGGAGAGTAATTAATGACACAATTTTCATTTTTGTGTGAACTTTATTTCAACTGATTTGTTCAAATGAACTGAGTCTTTCAGTAACGAATCACCGCTGTGTGTCGCTCAGAGACGCAAATCAGTTCTGCTGTGTCTTTCTTTGGATATAGAGCAAAAACAAGCAAAATTGTTTCTAAAGTGCAAGTCGAACTGTTGTATAATATGAGTGAGAGTCTGCACTCCTAATTTGCTCTTGCGGTTGTCAAACCTACACCGAAAAGGCTACATCACGCAGTGTACGGTGTGCTTTTGTTTGGGTTTTGCAAAGTGAGGGACATACTCGGGGTGTAGAGGGTGGCTTGTCCTCTTCAGGTTGGTGGAGAGCTCCTGCCTCAAGTGGAGGAGTTCAAGTATCTTGGGGTTTTGTTCACGAGTGAGGGAAGGAAGGAGCGTGAGGTTGACAGACGGATCGGTGCAGCTTCTGCAGGGATGCGGTCGTGGTGAAGAAGGAGCTGAGCTGCAAGGCGAAGCTCTCGATTTACCGGTCAATCTACGTTCCTACTCTCACCAATGGTCATGAGCTTTGAATGAGATCCCGGATACAGGCGGCCGAAATGAGCTTTCTCCGCAGGGTGGCAGGGCGCTCCCTTAGAGATAGGGTGAGGAGCTCGGTCACTCGGGAGGAGCTCAAAGTAGATCCGTTGCTCCTTCACATCGAGAGGAGTCAGCTGAGGTGGCTCGGGCATCTGTTTCGGATGCCTCCCGGACGCCTCCCTAGGGAGGTGTTCCGGGCATGTCCCACCGGGAGAAGGCCCCAGGGAAGACCAAGGACACGCTGGAGAGACTATGTCTCTCGGCTGGCCTGGGAACGCCAAGGTGTCCCCCCGGAAGAGCTGGAGGAAGTGTCTGGGGAGAGGAAAGTCTGGGAATCTCTGCTTAGACTGCTGCCCCCGCGACCCGGCCTGTATAAGCGGTAGAAAATGAATGAAAGGGACATACTCGATAATGTCAGATTGCACATCATTCAAAAGCACACCCGTAATGACGAGGATACCTGCAAAGATGCCATTTTGACACAAGTATGTGTATTTAATTCTTCAAGCCCAATAAAACAGCAAAAAGAACTGAAAGTTCAGTACATGCACGCTTTATAAGCAGCAGCTTCACGTGCGTTCGTCACACAGCTTAATTAGTTCCCTTTCCCTGCTTATTGCTAGAGATGTTCCCATACCCTTTTTCCCTTCCCGATTCCGATTCCGACACCTGGGCTTGCCTAATATATAGTCAAATTCTTCACGTTAAACCAAACTTTTTTGACAAAAAAAGTGTCTGTGTTCATAATATGACCGTTTTCTCAAATGAAACGGTAAATTCTCATGAAGCGACGGACGGTTTATGCGTTAGACACGCCTGTCATAATATTTAAATAGTATTTTGCAGTTTAATATTCACAGACACTAGTATATATTCGGCGACAGTCTGGAGCCCTGCGCTTAGATTAACGCGGAAGCGACTGAACGCAGCTGCGGGTTCCGAATATACTCTGGAGTCGGTACTACAGAAATGCTGGTATCATCACATTTTAAAAATTTCAGTACCGAACTACCCGTACTTGTGACAGTTTAGTCCAGTCTGAAATACTGCTAACGTTGTTTTCATTTCTTCTTCGCTGCTCTAAATCAGTGGTTCCCAAAGTGGGCCCTATATATTTTTTTGTTGCAATTAATTTAATTCAATACTTATTAAATGGTGTTTGCAGAAAAGTCTGATTAAAAAAATATATAATATATATTTTTTAATTAAATTTGTCATTTTGTCCCAGACATTATACGAGATTACGTCAGCGTCGATCACGATCACGTGACGTACATCACGCGCTGTTGTTTGCTAAAGCTAAAGGTGTTTGGAGGCTACAAACAAATAATACCTGCTTTAAAATGAAACGCTGGTTCATATCCACACTTAATATCTAATGCAAGCACATTTATAAATGCACACTAACACAAGTCGCTTCAAGATATTGTGACATTATGACATTGAAATGTTTATTGTAAATGAAGGACATCGTTCTGATGTGTAAAACTGACATTGATATTGCATTATATGTGTGATGCTGAGAGAAATGAGGAATTATTCCGCATGACACAGAAATGCTTTACCGAGTACTTAGTGTTTCGGACACGTTGACCGTCGGATTAGCATGAGCGCGCGCGCGCGCGTGCGTGTGTGTGTGTGTCGCTCAGACCTGCTCGACTGGTTCCTGATGGCAGAACAATGTTCAACCCAACATAGTTGCACAGTTACTTTCCGAGAGAGAACAGGTGGATATCGAGCAGAATTGTAACACTGATTTTTCACGAAGAACAATAAAATAATAACTTTGTGCTTTGACACTGGGCATAAAATCGACTTGCTGTACATTTTCACGCGACGGGAGGGGTTGTTGAGGTGGGGGAGGTGCGGAGCAGCAGCGCATTTATCATGGGGGTCGCGGGCTAAAAAGTTTGGGAACCCCTGCTCTAAACAATGGTTGCTTGTGGCAACACAGCACAACTTCCTGTGTTTGCAATGAATTCTGAGCAGCACAGAAGAGGCAAAGCTAGCGGTAATAATAACTGGACTTCTTTAAGAATATGGTATTGGATCGGTACATGGGTTGAATCACTCACCAATGCCAGAATTTGTTGTGGTATCGGTGATATTCAACCGCTTCAACGGTTTAAAATCACTTGTTTTTTAAGCTGCAATACTTAAGAACGCATGTAAACAATAAGCAAAATTCTACTGGGTGACAAATTTCTGTTGGTTGGATAACGAGAAGTTCCGTTTCCCTTTTAAATGCAGATTTATCAGTCATGGTTGGACAAGTCGACACCGTTCTCAGCAGTCCGATGGGCGGTCACTCTTCTTCTAACGGCCATATATATGATCCGAGTATATATTCTACAGGTAAATACATCTGTTTCGTAATGTCTGCATCAGTTTTATTTGTGCTTTGACAATATGAGTAGAGTTATCATGCATTTGTAGGCTAATGATCTTGTGTAATTGCATCTCATTTGATTTGAGTAAATGGTGCATTTTTGATCGCAAAACATTAATGCATTGTTTTTTTTGTTTTTTTTTAGGGCTGGTACATAGTCACATATGCTCTTGGGATCTACCACCTTAACCTCTTCATTGCTTTCCTCTCACCAAAAGTGGATCCCTCATTGCTTGATGATCCGGGTAAGACCGGCATCTGAAAGGATCTTATTATCGTCTGTGATGTTTGCATTTTCTTCTTCCCCCTAATCGATGTCTCCCTTCACTAGATGAGGGTCCAGCACTTCCCACAAAACAGAATGAAGAGTTCCGGCCGTTCATTAGGAGGTTGCCAGAATTCAAATTCTGGTGAGTTGTCACATTATGGGTGACTTATTTAGACACCATAAAAACGCTTAAATGCGGTTTTCTTTAGAGAATAATGAGTGGATTGACTTGATCCAGTGATGTGCAGAAATGATCATAAATGGAGCCCAGTGATTTCCACCACGTGGAAAACGTAGGCAGAATCCAGTGATGATAATGCGTAGTCACAGAATTTGGCCAAATTTGAATGAATATAAAGTAGGGATGTACATGTATCATTATTAAAGCTCAAAAAAGCTATTTAAATATGGATACTTCTGCCGTCTGAGGACGTGAACACATGAACTTCATCCCCAGAGCTGCTTTAAGAGTCTCTTCACCAACATTTCATTTGATAAAACTGTCATGAGAAACTCAAAGGTCTTCACTACAACCCACCAAAATAAAAGTTTAATTTAACGTGAAGAATTTGACAAATTATTATTATGTCTTATATTTGTACAGTAGAAATTCCAAACTTTCCAAAGCCACATTTTTTACTTTTTTTAATTTAAACGTAATAGTTATAGTAAACCTCTGTTGTTCAGAACTTTTTTTGCCAAAAAATGAAATTGCATTTTAAAATATTAAGCATTATTTTGATTACCAGCATATTTGACAATTTCTATTTAATCATAAAACACAGAGTCCAGAAAAATTCAAACTGGCAACACAGAATTTCCGGCACATTTTATAGGACGCTATTATTGTTAAAGGATTAGTTCACCCAAAAACGAATTAATTTAATTTATTTCTCACCCTCATGTTGTTCCACATCTTCCGAACAAAAATGAAGATATTTGATGAAATCCAACAGTTGTCTGGATTACCGTATTTCCCGGACTATAAGTCGCAACTTTTTCCCCCGCTTTGAACCTTGCGGCTTAAACAAAGACGCGGCTAATATGTGGATTTTTCCCGCTTTCAATTTTTTTTCATTCAAAAAAAAACATTGTGATGTGCTCAGTTTTTTGGGCGGCACGTTTACCGTTTAGATTAAATCGAGCGCGCTCAAACTTCCCGCCATTCTGATTACGGTAGTCATTTTGTCACCCTCATCATGACGAAGACACGGAGAAATGCATATGATGCATATCACGTCTTTTGCACGCGCATATTCATTATTTCCTATGTAGGACGCGATATGCGAACGTCCCCTTAGTTGTCTTTTTGCGCCGAGTCAATTCCTCACGCTGCTGTTTCCAGCGTCTTCTCATCGACTCATGAAGACCAAGCTCCCGTGCAGCAGCTCTATTTCCTTTTCCAACAGCCAGATCAACTCGAGAGCAGCATCATATGCATTTCTCCGTGTCGTTGTCATGATGAGGGTGACAAAATGATTACCGTAATCAGAATGACGGGAAGTTTGAGCGCGCTCGATTCAATCTAAACAGTAAACATGCCGCCAAAAAAACTGAGCACGTCACAGAACGTGAACGAACATTCGAGATGTTTCAACTGTGCAGATCCGACTGAAAGCCAAAACAATCGCCACCGCGATGAAGTTTGAGGATTTTAGAGGTTCATTTGTTTCAATGTACCTGTAGACACCTGCGGCTTATAGACGTGTGCGGCTTATTTATGTTCAAAATAATATATTTTTTCAAATTCAGTGGGTGCGGCTTATATTCAGGTGCGCTCCATAGTCCAGAAATTACGGTACCACTTTCAAGGCCCACAAAGATAGTAAAGACATTAAAATAGTCCACATGACTCCAGTTCTTCAACCTTAATGTTATGAAGTGACGAGAATACTTTTTGTGCGCAGAAACAAAACAATAATTGCAACTTTATTCAACAATTTCGTCTCTTTCCTGTCATTCTCCTACACCAGGGGTGTCCAATCCTGCTCCTGGAGAGCAGAGTTTAGCTCCAACCCCAGTTAAACACACCTGAACCAACTAATCAGGCTTACATGAAACTTCCAGGCAGGTGTTTTGTGGTAAGTTGGAGCTAAACTCTGCAGGACAGTGGCTCACCAGGAGCAGGATTGGACACCCCTGACCTACACCGCTCATTATTGGCCGGCGTCAGCATCATGCGAACAGCGTCGGCCAATACGGAGTCGGCGTTCTGACATAGAACATGGAAGCGCTGAAGGTAAGGTATTAGAATGACATAGAAGAGTCGTTATTTTTGTTTTGTTTTTGCACTTATTTTAACAATGTCTTTACTACCTTTCCAGGCCTTGAAAGTGATAATTGCGTTGTCGTCAGACAGCTCTCGAATTTTATTTTAATATTTTAATTTGATGAACAAAGGTCTGGAACGACACAGAATTTTAATTTCTGGGTGAACTAACCCTTACAGTAACAATAATGTGGCGATTTAAAGCCGTTCTGTGAGATAATAAAAATGAATACACAATATTGCTGCAATAAATATTTGACTGTTTACTCACCATTTTCAAAATTTTGAAAAAAAAAAATGAGTGTCTGTATAAACGAGACAGGCGGGCGATGGAGAATGGGAGCACGGCTGTTTTTAAAGGTGCAGTAAGTGATTTTTGTCAAATCAACCCAAACAAACACCCCTCTCTTCATTGCTCCGCCCCCAAAATGTATGAAAATGCAAGATTGGTCTCTTTATCACAGCTGAAGCGAAGCAAAATAGTGCTTTCCGAAAAGTAAAGCGACGATCATGAATGACAAGGAAGAAAAAAAATGAACATACAAAAAAAAAACACATATACACAAGCAACACAGCAGTTCCTGACAAACAGTGTATGGGTAGTCGTGGCCTAGTGGTGAGGGAGTCGGGCTTGTAATCAGAAGGTTGCAGGTTCGATTCCCACGCCGGCAGGAATTGAAGGTGGGGATTGTGAATGAACAACACTCTCTCCACCTTCAATACCATGACTAAAGTGCCCTTGAACAAGACACCTAACCCCTAATTGATCCCCTTGTAAGTCGCTTTGGATAAAAGCGTCTGCTAAATGATGAAAAATGTAAATAAAAATGTAAACCGTGACACTCAAAACTGTTCTCTTGCTATAGCTAACATCACTAAAGCCGCATATCTTGAAACATGGCAAAACCTTTCTGCTTAGGTCTCTGGTTCTGATATTAACACGAGTCCTCCTTCTTCTAGTGATCAGACCTGCCAACATGTACGCATTTTTCGTACTCGGCACGCATTTTGACCCTTAAGTACGCGTGTTCGATTCGCTGCTCTCTAGGTACGCATTTTGTTTAATTTCTGCCGGTTTTAGTTTCTATGCAATCTATGACGTTGCTTCTGCCGCTGTGTAAGTAGAGTGAAAAGCTTTCGGCCAATCAGAGCGCTGTATTTTAACCCTCCGCCTACCTGCCCCTCCTAGTCAAATGCTTCGCGCTGAATCGCGCATTCCCGCGTTCAATTCACTTTAGTGCCCTCAAGCATGCCAGACTGTCCGCTGTTGGCATGCATGCCATGGCTGAACCGCCTAAAAAAAAAAAAGTTCGGAAACCACAAAGATTTTTCGACAGCTATCAGAAGAGATGTCCAGGGTTCCTCATCATGCGTTCTGCACCGTGTGCAAAACAGACATCGACATCAGTCACCAAGGGGCAACAGGTAGTGTAAACAGTCCCACACAAAAATAGAAACACAATGATATTAAAAATAAAAGGATGATAAGAAGATAAACGCTCATAGTGTCAATAGGTTAGCCAATAATACCCGCCATCCTTCCCATGAACTGGGGGCAGTTAAGTTAGCTAGACAAATCTAGAAGGTTTTAGACAGGTGATTTAGTGCTGATTTACGTGAGATAAAGGTAACAGGCTATTTTTTGCATTTTTTTTTAGCCTAATTGAATTTATGAACTTTAAAAATGACCTCGACATCGTAACAGTCCAGCTTTGACAAGCTCAGTTCATGAGTCTACGGATCCTTTACAAGTCTTACATTTCATAATGTAAAAATAACGCCTTAATTGACATTAAAATGTCTTTAATCCGCGTTTAAAGGTCTTAAAAATGCAATCGAACCGAGGAAGATTTTATTTTCTGTTGTGGAGAGCGCGGTGCATGTATAATGGATAAAATAATTATTAATCAAATCGACTTTTTGGACTCCTAAAAATGATTTAAAGGCTGAAATATGTTTAGTTGTATCTTTTTATAAAACCTTTTTTGTGAAAACTATTTGAACTCCTTTAAGACTCCTTTAAAATCCGGCCATATCTCTTTGGGGGGGGGTATTGTGATATTGTGATATTCCTCTGTCCTTTTCTCTTTTGTAATGTCTCTCAGCCATCTCTCTTTCTACAGTCTTTCTTCAAATCTCCCTCTCTCGCTTTCTTCAAGTGTCTCTCCTCCATCATGAGCGGATACGCCCCCTATTGTTGATTGGCTACAAGTGTGTTCAGCGTTTCTCAGAAATCGCTTGCTGCACCTTTAAATATCACGAGCTCATGTGCATCTGTGGTGGGAATCTCCGCTCCGTCAAAATAAAAGTCCTGCTTCCAACACTAATTAACTTATCAATGATAAATGCATTACAAAATACATTTGCTGATGTATCAGATCTGTTTTTTAAGGCTCTTGGCTTTACATATTTAATTTTAGACCGTTCGTTCCTCGACGTCTGAATTATATACGTTTGTTGTGCATTCCTTCCACGTGGTTTGGTTAACGCGTGTATGTTTTTTGGTTGACGCTTCAGGCATTCAGCGACGAAGGGCATCGTCATCGCTATGATTTGCACATTCTTCGACGCCTTTGACGTGCCGGTGTTCTGGCCCATCCTCGTAATGTATTTCATCATGCTGTTCTGCATCACCATGAAACGGCAGATCAAGGTTCGACAGTGCAAGCTTTTCTTTTGAGATGTTTCTGGCTCATAGAGCTGAGCATGTTATGCTGAATTGTTCACTTGAGATGTTGACGCTGTTTTCGTTTCCTTTACAGCACATGATCAAGTATAGATACCTGCCCTTCACACATGGGAAGAGGACTTACAGAGGCAAGGAAGACACAGGGAAAACCTTTGCTAGTTAAAATTCCCCTTCCCGAAATTAAAGTTATTGATGAAGAATGGTGCGTAAAGGGGGTTGAGTTTTTTCTTTTTTTTTTCTTTTTTCCTTCTTCTGAATAAGAAAAAGCCAAGCCTGTTGAAACTTTTGAGACTGTAATGATGCCTTTAAGCGTTTGGGCTTTTGAGAAATGCTGTTGAGAGCTTCTACACTGGCAAATTTTAAAATATTTGGACAACTAAGTATGAGATTTGACTTTTTTTTTTTTTTTTTGCTCAGTGGTCCCCATTCTTCTTCAAACCTAGAGGATGTCATACTCTTTTTTTTTTTTTTTTTTTCCAGTATGGATTTGAAAAGGAAATGCAAATTTCATTATTATAAAGTCATTTCAAACCTTGTGTGACTTTCTCTCAGTGGAACACAAAAGGAGAAATTTTACAGAATGTCCCTGCTGCTCTTTTCCATACTTTTCATTTTATGGGAAATGGCAGCATGAAAATTCTTAAAAGTCATACTGATTTGGAACTAAATCAGGGTGAGAAAAAAGTTTTGGGTGAACTATTTCCTGATTATTATTTACAAACATGGGAATATAATATAAAAAGGTGGGAATTTTAAGATTCAAACCGTGGTACATTTGATGTCCTTCATCGATAACAACATTAGATTCAGTATTCAGATTAACGCAAGAAGCTTCCATGAAGAGACGTTATTGATCATTGGGACTTAGTGGAGTTCCATCTTGCCACATGTTAATATTTGCCTTTTATGAACATTTATAATTCTCTTAATGTGCTGTAGCATTGTATTTAATTTTTGTACATAGTTGTCCACTTTAATCACATCCATTCGTGCTGTTTGTAAGTTATTCTTCAGTAGGTAAACTGTTTCAAACCCCCTCACTTTGTATGTCAGGTTTTTTTTTAAAGCAAGCGTGCATTCCATTAAAATATTGATACAAAAATACTGGCTGTATGTTTTTGTGGTTTAAGCATTCCCAATTAAAACTGTCTCTCTTTTTTCTTTTACAGAGGAAACATAAAGTTGAGTGCTTTAACTATTACAAATGGATGGAGAGGGTTGAAGGTTGATGTTCTTTTGTTTTTCAAAATTTTTTTTTTTTCCTCTTTTTCAATTTTTTTTTTTTTTTTTGTGCTGGGCCATTACAACTAGTATAGTTTTTTTTTATAGGGCAAATGGAGAGAACTTCAGTCACTTCAATAAGCATTTGAGATGATACATTTTTCCCAATAAAGTGCAGTTTTTTTTTTTTTTTCTGGAGGGGGAAATATATATATAAATATATATATATAAAATGTATAATGTATAATTTTTTTAAAAAATGGTTAGCATGTTTTTTTTTTTTTTTGAAAATGCCATTTTTACTGTATTAAATTAATCTTCATCGAAACAAAATAATAGGTTTGTTAATTCCTAGGTTTGTAAAGACATTGCATGTTTTAGGTTTTCTTGTGCTGCTGGTTAAGAGAAAACAGGATGATTTTAATAACTAAGTGTAAATTTTTCACTTCAAATGCTATTAAAAGGCTGTGTCCCTTCAATGCTTATTACTTTCTTTTTTTTTTTTTTTTAAATAAGTTTAGTGAATAAATCAATTGAAGTGTTAATTCTGGTAACAACACTTTATTTTACAGTGTTCTTGTTACATGTTATAATAATAATACCAACAGTAAATTATGCATAATTACACGCATTTAAACCAAACTCTAACCTTATAGTATGTTGTTAATTAATATTACTCAGCACTTAATTGTATAGTTAGCCTTTATTTTCAGTTGTCCTTGTTGCAGTGTAACACTTTATTTTAGTGTCATTGTTACATATGAGTGGGGTTGGGGAGTAACGAAATACAAGTAACTTAGTTACGTATTTAAAATACAAAATTTGAGTCACTGTATTTCATTTTAAATGGGTGGTAATCAGATTACAGTTCCATCTGAAAAGTGTTTTAGATTACCAAAGGGATTACTTTGAGTTTTAATGTCATTTAAACAGCGATTGGTGATTCTCTGACTCTGACCGTCTGAAAAAGACGAGTTCAGTTTCATGTTTTCCACTGAGTCATTTTATAATTCACTCATCACTGCAACTTTTTCTCACAATTGTGAGTTTGCATTTCACAATCCCGACTTCTTTTTCTCAGAACTGCGAGATTTAAACTCACAATTGCAAGTTATAAAGTGAGAATTGGGAGATATAAACTTGCAATACTAATTTTTTTCTTGCATTTGTGAATTTAGTATGCGAGTTAAATGTCATAATTCAGACTTTTCTCAATATTGTGAGTTTACATCTCATAATTCTGACTTTATAACACGCAATTGCAACTTTATATCGCACAATTCTGAGGGAAAAAGTCACAATGACCTTTTTTGTGTTTGTTCCACACTTATTAGTGTTCCAAAGTGTTCTAAAGTATTTAGATGAAGTTACTAAACTTGAGTAATGTAACGAAATACGTTACAAATGACTTTTTAAAGCATGCATTTTGTAATCTGTAGTGAAATGCATTTTAAAAGTAACCTACCCAGCCCTGTATATGTAGTTACTATAGTAATAACTGTAATAGTTACATGCATTAAACCAATCTCTAACCCTACAGCAAGTACATGTAGTTGCTTAATATTACCCAGTACTTACGTGCATAATTGCAGTGTAACAAAGACACCTTAAAATAAAGTGTAACGTATTTCTGTTTTCTACTTGCAAGAGTGTTTGGTTGAGTCTGAATCTTAGATAAAGTGTAATGTAATAGATGCACTTTGTGCATTATAATTCTGTATGTACTATGAAAATTTGATGAACACGACCTTACAACATTTTGCATTTCCATTTACAGTACAGATGCCCCGAAATGACACTTGGGTTCCACCTAAAAATGCATGAATGTCATTGCATTAGATAACAAAACAGGCGCTTTTTCCAGAACTAGCGTTGTTTATCTGTATTTTGAACAGGAAAGGGGCGTGGGGTAAGATGTGTCGGTTGTTGATGGAAAGATTACGTTCTTACAAGCCAAAGCGTCAAGTATTTTTTAATGCTAAAAACATTTGCCTGTCAAAGGCTTGATGTGTGTAATTTGAACGCGAACAAATTAAATATGAATATATAAATAAGATCAAATAACAGTAAAATGGACACAGCCTTGATCTTGATAACCTTCCACTCCTTGCATTCACTTCCTGACTGACCTTGTCCTGTAGGGGGCAGCAATGCCTCAAACACCGCGTCGATGCATTTGCGATACATTTTGCGACGATTCAGTCATTATATTATAAATTTAATACATGTTAGGAATCAAGTGTGATGTTATGTTATTCTCCTGAGACCGAGGCATAGACTGTTTCCTGTTAAGGGCATTAAATTTTAGCGAATTTCTCTGAGAACAAATTCAGGGCTGTTCAGAGATACCAAATGTTTGGAGGCGTAACCATGACAACTCTGACACGACATTGAATGATTAAATTTACATCATTTAAATCTGACTCATTTTTAAATTGTATTGTCGTGAATAAACGTTGGGGTTTCAAGTTAGAATATGACTTTCTATTACGAAAAAAGGGCATGGATTTCATACATGCACACTGCAGAAGACGCCAGGACTTGAGAGACACAACAAGTGAATAGGGAAAGAAATTGTGTATCAATATTCCTATTAAATATGAGAATATGAGATATAAACCTAAAAAAATGATTGGTAAATAAAAAAAACATTGTTTTGCCTATACATGTCTTGTGCCATTTTATTTTCTTAATAACCTAGTCATACTTAATGTCCCTATCCACTATATAGTGCACTATATCGGGTGTCGGCCATTTTGTAGTGCTGTCCGAATTCTGAGTGAACGACTTCATTCCCTACATTCGTTCACTACTTTTACCCACAATGCTCTCTGATTTTGAGTGTGCATTCGATGTACGCTCGTTAAAGCGCCGTTACCCAAAATCCAACGCGGTAAGACGATCGAGCGCGAAAGAAAAATAAATATGGCGGACGGCAATACGGGAGGCGGCAACTTCTACAAATGTAAGTGTCATTTTTTATTAATTAGAACATCTTTGTAAAGATATTGTGAAGCGAAATGATACAGGTTTATATCATAATATATATACTTATTATCATATGATAATTTGGTCGATTTTTCTCATATGTTGTACTGTTGTACATTGTATACTGTTGTTTATATTGTATTTATTTACTATTATATTTTTTTATAAACAAATGTGACAATGATAGTGTTTTTGTTCTTTTATTTTTAAATATAAATTTACTAAATAGCATGACACAGGTGTTTTTATTCTCAATAAACATGACAAATAAACAGTAATATACAATTCATTAAGCTAAACGGGACACATTACAGACGGGTTTAGTAAATGTTCATGACGAAATTGTCTGGCTCATGCTATTAACGTCAGCGTCCGAATTCGCTCACTCGTTTTCGTTCACTCTTTGCTGATATAGTGCGCTCAACTGTCATGTACTATATAGGGGTTAGTGAACGAGTGGGCGGTTTCGGACACAGCTTTTGCTGATATAGTGCGCTCAACTGTCATGCACTATATAGGGGTTAGTGAACGAGTGGGCGGTTTCGGACACAGCTTTTGCTGATATAGTGCGCTCAACTGTCATGCACTATATAGGGGTTAGTGAACGAGTGGGCGGTTTCGGACACAGCTTTTGCTGATATAGTGCGCTCAACTGTCATGCACTATATAGGGGTTAGTGAATTCGCTCACTCGTTTTCTTTCACTCTTTGCTGATATAGTGCGCTCAACTGTCATGCACTATATAGGGGTTAGTGAACAAGTGGGCGGTTTCGGACACAGCTTTTGCTGATATAGTGCGCTCAACTGTCATGCACTATATAGGGGTTAGTGAACGAGTGGGCGGTTTCGGACACAGCTTTTGCTGATATAGTGCACTCAACTGTCATGCACTATATAGGGGTTAGAATGAGTGAACGAGTGGGCGGTTTCGGACACAGCTTTTGCTGATATAGTGCGCTCAACTGTCATGCACTATATAGGGGTTAGTGAACGAGTGGGCGGTTTCGGACACAGCTTTTGCTGATATAGTGCGCTCAACTGTCATGCACTATATAGGGGTTAGTGAACGAGTGGGCGGTTTCGGACACAGCTTTTGCTGATATAGTGCGCTCAACTGTCATGCACTATATAGGGGTTAGTGAACGAGTGGGCGGTTTTCGGACACAGCTTTTGCTGATATAGTGCGCTCAACTGTCATGCACTATATAGGGGTTAGTGAACGAGTGGGCGGTTTCGGACACAGCTTTTGCTGATATAGTGCGCTCAACTGTCATGCACTATATAGGGGTTAGTGAACGAGTGGGCGGTTTCGGACACAGCTTTTGCTGATATAGTGCGCTCAACTGTCATGCACTATATAGGGGTTAGTGAACGAGTGGGCGGTTTCGGACACAGCTTTTGCTGATATAGTGTGCTCAACTGTCATGCACTATGTAGGGGTTAGTGAACGAGTGAACGAGTGGGCGGTTTCGGACACAGCTCAGGACTTGAGAGACAACAAGTGAATAGGGAAAGAATATATATGTATCAATATTCCTATTAAATATGAGAATATTAGATATAGCCTGAAACCTAAAAAAAGATTGGTAAATGAAAAAAAAAACATTGTTTTGCCTATACATGTCTTATCATGCCATTTTATTTTCTTAATAACCTAGTCCTAGTGTCCTCTGCCGAGGAAATAGCATAAAATAAGAATAAAAATATATTAAAATTATTTTTTTAATGAATAAAACATCGGTTTTGTTTGGTTGTTTTCAAATTCTCCATTTGTTTTTTCTTTCTTTTTTCCATTTTTTTTCTTTTTTTCCTCTTTTTTTTATTATTAACCAGACACGTATACAATATGCAGAAATTTACATATTACATATACAAAAAAAAAAAAACATGCCAGAGTGTACAGACCATTGAGTCATTAAACAAAAACTGAACATTCATTTTTTGCTTTTTCATTAATAATGTTCTCCAAGCTCGTGCAGTAGTCCTTCGTCTCCTGAAGAAAATGAATAAAATTTGGTTTGGATCCTGACCATTTTTTCTTATGTATGCGAAATTTTCCCAAAATAATAAACAGTTGTATAATAAAAGTAAAATGATTATTGTCATTGGAATAATACATACATATATCAAAATGATTTAATTTAAATATAACATTTGTTTTCCTCCTAATGAAATTTTCCACATCCACCCAAAAAATCTTTGTGTGGATACAATTACAAAATAGACGGACAATAGATTCTTTTTCCATAGAACAAAAATCACATGAATAATCGATCTCTAAATTAAACCTCTCTAACCCACTTTTAGCTGTATAATTTTAAATGTAAATTTGTCTCTAACGCTCCAAACAATGTAATGACGTAAAAAAAAGTCACGTGCGTGATACGACGCCCTCTAGTGGCTTTTATTGGACACGCATGTCCTCGTGCCCGCTGACGTCACCGCGTTCTGTTAAACTACATCTACCAGAGGAGCGTTACGGACCGTAGACGACCGAGTCCATTCAAACACGCGATTTATTCTTGCTCTCATGATATGTATGACCGTTTCCTTCGTTTAACCTCGTCAGCAGACGATGGTCGAACACTGTTATTCACTTTGCTCAGTGAAAACCCCATCGAACCGGCTGTTTCCTCGCGTATACGTTGCACTTCCGGGTTTCGGGCAAGCGTCTTTTCTGAGGATCAGCTGTGATGATTGAATGAGCAAACAGAGGAGAGAGCGACTCCTGAATGCCAAGTGTTTAATAAAAGACAGCGTGGACTCTTGGATAAAGCTGCTTCCCTGCTGTCTTGTTCATGGACGGGAGAGCGCTGGCACTCTTCAGATATGTTATTATAAGCTGTTGTTATTAAGTATGAAGATATGTCAATGGTGACTCATCCTACTGGTCTGATAACCGATTCCTTCTTATGCAGTTGAGTTGTTTCGGATCTCTAACACTTGGTTTAGTTTAACGCAGTCTGTTTTGGTGTTGTGATGAGGGTCCGCTGAGCTCCCATGTTCCTCGGAGTCTCTAACTGGACTGTGTTATTTTATTAAGAGATTATCGCGCTTTTATATTATTTGTGCTTCTCACCGACTGTCAAGCTTCGTTTGGATCTGGAGAAACGCGAGAGTCTGTTTGTTGTTCATGATTTAATGAAAAAGTGTTGCTGGTTGGACAATGAAGAAGTTCTTCGATACCCGACGGGAGATGGTGAGCTCCGGGCCCGCGATTGGAGCCGGTGCGGGAGGCAGCGCGGCGTCCGGCGCGTTTATCGGACGCGTTTTCTCCATTGGACGATATCAAGTGACTGTGGAGGAGACTGTCGCGGAGGGTAAGTGACTTTATGCTTTAATATGGACACGTAACAAATGAAATGTGTGCTGGTGACGCTTTTACGGTCCATGTTTATATAAATAAATACGTGCCTTATGAATGACTCTGTCGTCACTCATGCGTCATCTGAATATTTGCTGACTGCATGAGGCGCGCAACCTCAGCAGAGGTGGTTTCTTTTAATATTTTACACCAAAATCAAAATTTGTTGATCATTTACTCACCTTTGTTTTGTTGCAAAAACCCGTGAGACTTGCTTTCTTCCGGGAAGTCAAAAAGAGAAGTTTAGTAGAATGTCGACGCTGCTCTTTTCCAAATAATGATGTCAAGCTCCAAAAAAAGCATACAAGACCATTAAAGTATCCAAAAATGACTTATAAGCCGTATGTTAGTCTTTTTGTGTGGAACTGTTTGAAATTTAAATCATCGTTCACTGAAAATTGCACCAAGTTTGCACGTATCCGACCGTCAACACAGTAGGTTTGACGTGATGCCAAACCTTTATTGGCTATTGTGTGTTTTGTAATGTATATGTGCGTTTTGGATAATTGACGGAAGAGATCACAAAAATAAAATGTATCATCCATCTGTTGTCCCGGAGGACATTAGATATGTTTAGGGTAGTCGTGGCCTAGTGGTGAGGGAGTCGGGCTTGTAATCTGAAGGTTGTTGGTTCGATTCCCACGCCGGCAGGAATTGAAGGTGGGGATTGTGAATGAACAGCACTCTCTCCACCTTCAATACCGTAACTAAAGTGCCCTTGAGCAAGACACCTAACCCCTAATTGCTCCCCTTGTAAGTCGTTTTGGATAAAAGCGTCTGCCAAATGATGAAAAAAAAATATGTTTGTGTTTGACAGGCTTACTTTGTGATTTTTAATACCGTCCGAACCAGCCCTTGTCTGTGTTTTTGTCACACACCCTCAGTAAAACGTTCAAAGCAAATTACCCACTGTTTCTCAGCAAACTTAATGGTCCCTTGAGAAATCTCATCCTGCCCGAATGTTTGCTGATGTTGTATTATCCGCTGTTTTTTGACCTGCACGTTTGTGTACCAATCTTCCACGTGCTTTCATTTCAATATGGATGGTATCTGATGAAAAAATGTCATGAAATTAATAAATAGAGCCAAATTGACCCTTTGATCTGACAAATCGTAACCTGAACAGTCAGGGGAGTTAGTAGATTAACGCTGGTCAGTGCTGTACATGTTGGTCGTCGGTCAATTGTGTGTACTCGCGTCTTTCCGTGCTCGAAACAACATTCCTTCTGATGTTCATGTTTATTTGATGCGATCTGTCACGACACATTAAAGAGACACTAGACGCTATTTATTGTTTAAATCTTTTTAAAAAATTACAATATTTTAAATATGAAACTGTTTCATATCGAAAGTTAACCTGCACTATCTTGTCTGTTGATGCGTTTTTAATGTTGTCTATTTTTCTCTTCGTGAGAACATGATGTGTGGCGTGAGAGCGCATGGCTTGTCGGACAAAGCAACAGTAACTAAAGGGTAAATTGACCCTTCAAAAAGACCCGTCCCCTTTAGTTACTGTTGCTATGTCGGAAAAATACATCCCGGAGCAAAGAGGACACTGACAACGCATTGACAGACATATCATATCACATATCATACTTTTTTATAGAAGTTTAAACAATAAATAGCGTCTAGTGTGTGTTTAATGTGTCGTGACAGATCGCTGTAGCTCCTCGATCATCTCTTCATACTAGTTCATTTATAGCATCAAATAAACATGAATGAACATCAGAAGGAATGTTGTTTCAAAGACGTGAGAACACACAATTTATCAAGTTCAAGTTCACCAACGTTAATTTACTAACTCCCCTTTGTCAGACAAAATGTCGGATTCAGGTTTATGATTGGTCAGATCGCCTGTCAATCAAAGTGTTTGCGAAGGGTCAATTGCGGAACTAAGACTTCCCAATTTCATATCAGTGTCAAGTTAGACACTTGTCTTGGTGTTTCTGCTCACTTTTGTTATTACAAACAGCCTCTTCTATAAACTCTAGTGAATTTGTTTACGTAGGGGTTTTTATAATAAATTAAAATTATATCAATAAATAATTCATAAAAAAACACATGCGAGCATAGCACATGACCCTCTGTAATGCCCACATCTAGAAAACTCCCACTCCCACCTCTGTAATAAACTCGAAAATGTTAGTCTCGCCTGAATGTGTACATGAAATCTCAGATGTCGGGTGACAAGAATTACAACTCAAACGTCGCTTTAATGTTGTTCCAAACACAGATGTCGCGGAACAAAAATTATATCAGGGGAGCATAAATTACAACAGAAATGACTTTAAAAGCAATGCATTTACCAGGGTTTCTAGAACTTATTCAGCCCCAATATTGTGGTGCTGGAACTGTGCATGGAAAGTACTGAATGCACAGGATGCATTACATGAGTCATCAGCTTTAAGTCTCTTAAGTAGATTTGAAGTCATTCCCCCTGCTGATGCACTGAGATCTTAGCAGACGAGTCCTAATTGGGTGTCGTAATGAGGGCATCGGGAACTCAAAACTGGTTATGGTGTGAGAGAAATTTCAAGCTATATCTTAGAGTTACAAAGAATGAGCTGTTCCCCGACTCCCCATGTAACGCAGAAGATATTATCAAGGCTGAGAGAGCGAACCGGCTGTCATATGTTCATGTCATGACCTCAGTGCGTAGAGACTTCTGAACGCCTTACACAAGTCATCTCTGTTATTGCCTTTAAGCACATTTGGAGTCACTGTGTCTCATGGGAGACCTGAGGCATCCTGCCATTTTTAAAAAAAAGTCTATAACCTAGTGAGAATTTTGTATTTGATAATTCAGTATTAGATGTTTTTTTTTTTTTTGTCCTTGAAGGGATTCACAGAGTATGTTTCCGTTTTGCATCGGAGACATGCATTGTGATGTCCCCCTCAAACCCATGTAACTTTAACCACGTCAACCTGGTGTTTTCTCACCAACTTTGATCTGCTGCTTCTGTGTGTCTCAACAAAACAGGGCTTGGATTTAAAATCTGGACCTGATTTTGTCTTTCATTCCAGTTAAGTGTATTTGGAGTACATTTTAAACTTTTAATCGAATTTTAGAGACACCTCTTAAAGGGGTAGTTCACCCAAAAATTAAAATGATCCCATGATTTACTCACCCCCAAGTCATATATAAGTATCTTCTCTCAGAGTAACACAGTTGGAGTTATATTAAAAAAAATATCCAAGCTTTTTAATGCCAGTCGATACTTTTGAAGCCCAAAAAACTGCGTCCATCCATCAATAAAGTAATCCTCACAGCTCCAGAATGTGATGTTTCTGTGAGAAAAATTTCCATATTTAAAACTTTAAACTATTATAACCAGCTTCTGACAAACATTTTCGCAAGTTGACTTATGGCGGAAGCGTAACGTCTGACTCGATGTATAATGGAGTAGATGAGAGTAGACTCCTCTTGTGTCTCGAACAAAGAGGGCTGGGCAACAAACTCGAGCTCCTCTTCTCTTTTGTCCTGACATTGCAATATAAAAATCTTTGTTTTAGACTTCTAATTCGTGACTGGTGTTTTGTTTAGCTGCATCCTCTGTGCTTCCGCGTTTGTCGATATGCCAAGCATCGTGTCAAGCCGCTTCCACCATAACTCAACTTTTGTATGAATATTTTCTGGATGCTGGTTATTATTCTTTATAAAGTTGTAAATATGGATCTTTTTCTTACAAAAACCAATCGCTTTGCTTTAGAAGGCCTTTATTAACCTTCTGGAGCTGTGTGGATTTTATGATGGATGGATGCACTTTTTTGGCCTGTAAAATCTCACTACCATTACAAAGTTAGGAAGAGCCAGGATATTTTATAATATAACTTTTTTTTAAACGGTTTATTCTCAGCAAGCACATGCTGCAGTTATGTTGTGTGCTGCTTTAAATGATCGAGCTCTTAAATCAGGATTGGTTCTGATTAGATGCCAGTATTTTTTTTGTTGTTGTTCATCAGCAAGAAAAAAAATCGCTCTGAAATTGATTATAAAGATGTGCTGTTATCATTATAGTTGTGGAGTGGACACTTCTGTTCTTTTATATCATCCCTGGAGTGAACGGTCCTTTACTCACAGATCACAGATTTTATGGAAACGTACTAATTGGTCACCAATTCAGAAAAAAACATATAGTTGCGAATTGACGTCGAAAAAATGTTCCAAAGATAAATAAAAGTCTAATGGGTTTGAAACGAAATGAGGGAGTATTTGACGATATTTTTGGACTTTCTATGTCTTGACTAGACAAGGTTAGTTCAGTAAAATTAATCAAAGTAAAATGTCAAGTGGTGCGACTTCTCAACTTAAATGAGTAACGTGATGTTTGGTTAAAGTAGTAGTTTTTACCTTGAACGTGTATATTTAAAGTTTTTATAATAATGATTAAGATGCATTCAACTTGGTGATGCCACGTGACATTTCTTCGTCATTAAATTGAAATCTTTTTTGAAAACCATATGAAGTCAATGTTATTGCAAAGGTGTATTTCTTGGAACTTGACATGTTTTTAAACCTAGATTTAAAAAAAAAAAAAGATCATTTACATTTACATTTAGTCATTTAGCAGACGCTTTTATCCAGAGCGACTTACAAGTGAGGAAAACAAACAAGCGATTCTTCATGAATAAACCAAGGAATAAACCATTATTCCTGGTTTATGATGGATAAATGTAGTAACATTTATTAGAAAAGAAGCAAAATGCTCTATATTCAGTCGCTTGCATTTGTTACAGGGGATTTTGGGAAACCTAACACAACAGCTGAACTGTGAATGATTTCAGCTGGCTCCTCTGAAGAACAGCATCTAACCTTGTACTCGTGGCAGTCGGCCACCTTAGTGTAGTGGCCAGTTATGCTGTCGAAGCCATTTTGTCAAGGAAAAACTGTCAAGGTCTTGAGGCTTTGACCTTGAAGCAGAGTTCAATGGATGTTTGGCTTCTGCCTAGTCATCCAGATGAGTTCATGAGGCCTTCAAACGATATGTCAATATTGTTAACCCTCATGTGCTGTTCGGGATGTTTTCATCCACTATGGGGAATTTTTGAGTCTTAATTTGGCCGTAACTTTCTCCGTGTTTCAGCAAATGGAATGATTTTTGGTGACAAATCTCATTTTGACACATATTTTGGGAAAATCCTTTAAAAATTTTCAAAATCTCAACAGTACTCTGTGGGCAAATCCACGACTCTTTCGTTATGATTTTAACTGCTTTAAAAATGTATCAGATAAATATTTTTTCAATTTTTTTTTTGCTTAAATCTATTAATCAACTTCAGTCCTGATCAAAACTACTAAATTAAAAAAAAAAAAAAAAAAAATCAGGATTTTAACTCTTTAATTGCCAAATTCATAAATGATGTCACTGATTTGGGAAAAAAAACGTGTTAAAGATTAGAAACAACTTTGGCTTTGATGCGTTGTTAGTTTTTGTGCAGCATCAGATTTTAACGTTTTAAAGAGTTAAAATCCTGAATTTTTAAAAAAAAATTTAGTAGTTTTGATCAGGACTGAGGTTGATTAATAGATTTAAGCACAAAAAATTTGAAAAAAATATTTATCTGATACATTTTTAAAGCAGTTGAAATCATAACGAACATAACGAAAGGGTCGTGAATTTGAACAATGCACAAGGGTTAAATCATTACATCACTGATTCAGTCAGGCTGTCACCTTTCACTCTGTAAAAGACTGACAGGAACATTTGGAGGTTCCTACAAGGCACTGCATGGCCGACAATACTGTATGCAAGTAGGCCAGGCGATTTGCTAGTGTGTGGTTCTGTTGCTCATTCCTCAGGATGCCAGCTATAAACAGATAAACTTGCTCAGCAAGATTCTCAAGAAATCCCCGGCTTTGGGATAAATAAACCAACCCTATCTAATGAGAAAATGTAACCGTTTTAATGAGGTGGCAATTTTTTTTTAATTGAATGCACTAATTTACATGAATAGCCACCAATTCGACAACCATGATTGTCACGTTTTGAATATTAAAAATGGAACCGATTTACAAGGTGGAGATTTCTGATGAATTCATACAATATGAAACATTAACATGAAGCAGAAAAGCAAGCATGAAGGTCCACCCCTAAACATGATCACATGGAAACGTATGAATGAGATCATATTGTTTACACCGTTTTCAACTAAAAACATAAAAATTTCTGCGTTTTGGCCGTTAATTTAAACGACAACTGTGTCTACTAGGGGCCTGAAAATGTAAACTTTTGAAAACTGGTTTCAAAGTGCAAGTTTTTGAAAATGAAACCATTATGATCTTCGTTTAAACAGACAAAATGCAGATCTGTGAAAACAGTGACGTCATGCACATGTGTATTACGTTTTTAGTTTATAGAATGCGCGTTTGGTGCGAATGCTCTGTTTTCGTGGATCCGTGTGAACGGGAATCGTTGTGACAGCGTTGTCATCTGAACAAAAACCTTTTTTATTATTTTGTACATCGTTGTTGTGTAAACATTCCCTTAGCTACCTACTCACCAACATAAAAAATATTTACAGATTGTGTTGTAAAAATATCTTATGTTCCAAGATAAACAAAAGTCCTATGTGTTTGGAACAACATGACAGAATGTTTATTTTGAGTGGATCTCAAAATATCAGATCAATTTGAAGGTTAGTTCAGTAAAAAGTACAATGTCATGTGGTGCAACTCAAAAACCTGTTATATGTTTGTTCAGGAAAAAAAGTACTTTTTACTTTGGAAATACATATTTAAAAACTATTTTGATAATCACTAAGATCAATCGCATGCATTCAAGGTTTATAAGGACAATAATTTATTACTTTTAACTTTGTTACGCCACATGACATTTCTTAGTTATTGAACTGAAGCTTATTTTGAAAGCCATATAAAGCCAGTGTGTCAAACGGTCAGTGGGGCGTATGCAGATTGTAAAAATACCTACATATGAATGAACGAAATCATATGACTTGGCCACTAATTCACCGAAGTGTAAAAATAGATAAGAATTGAGAGCATGTTGTGTAATCAAATTCTGTCATCAAACGATCACCCTTGGCGTCAAAATTTGTATGTATTAAAAATTTAAAACGTGAATTCAAATATAAATATAAAAAAATGTATAATATAATACTAAATATAGTATTTAGGAGATAATTGTCCAGTCAACAGATTTGACTACAGGCTCATTTTAGAATAATTGCCCACAAAGCAGTAAACTCTGCAATGATGCTTGACTTCAACAGCTTCATTATTGGAGGCTCAGCGGTTGAGTGTCTATGAACTATAAAATGGATTGAAGCAAATTGGATTAACACACTGAAGACATTGAAAGGCTGGCATATTTAATTACATAACAATGAGAGGCTGTGTGTATGACTGCAGCGCATGCTTTGTGTGTTACATGATCTTTACTGCAGGCGGATCTTAATTTAAAAAGGATGGCTGGAAGTCAACAGCTGTGAGTGTCACCCATGACACATGGGCTTTAATCGGAGACAGTTGTTACATGCATTTGCATTTTTTTTGGCCTAAATGTGAAGAGGTTATTTGATACCCTAGTAACATGCGCCGCACTACCAAAGACGGCATACATATGTCAGGGTATGTTCCACCTGGTATATAACTTACTATCTTTGAAAGAATGTAGTATGCAGTATGTATACTGTGCACTGTATGCAAGTGCTTGATCTTCAGTTTATACTGAGAAGAACAGCCATATAATTAGCAAAATTTTCACAAATTTCCTTTTCTTTTTGCTACAAGTTACAAAATGACAAGAAAAATTAAATAAAAAGGCAAAAAAGACATAATTATTTTCAAAATAACTTACTTAAAGTGCTTGGTCACCCAAAAATGAAAATTCTGTCATCATTTACTCACCATCAAGTTGTTCTAAATGGATTTCTTTCTACTGCTCAACACAAAAGAAGATATTTTGAAGAATGTTGTAACCAAACAGTTGATGAGCCCCACTGACTTCCATAGTATCCATAGTCCCCCCCCCCTCCACTATGTCAATGGAGCTCATCAACTGTTTGGTTTTGCAAAATATCTTCCTTTCTGTTCAGCAGAAGAAAGAAGGGTTGTGGGTGCATAAATTAGGACAGAATTTTCATTTTTAGATGAACAATCTCTTTAAACGTCAAGATGTCAATCGATTCTTTTTGGATCTAGAATTTATAGAAATTTCAATTGTTGAACTCAATTCACATACTCTTCGTGATGACTAGTATTCAAAATTAGGAATACACAAATTGTATGATGAAAAAAAAAAAAATATATATATATATATATATATATATATATTTGTTTTTATATTTATTTATTTTTATATATATATTTATTTATTTTTATATTTATATATATATATATATATATATATATATATATATTTTTTTTTTTTTTTTTTTTTTTTTTTCACAGAGCATATATTTATATATAAAATAATAATAATATTATATACCCACAATCCATTGGGGGAGGATTCGATTTAGAACTACAAACCATAATGAAAAGTGTTAAAAAAACATGGCAAATGTGTGAGACCAATGGTTAAGTAGTGACAATTAGATAAAAGGTTTTGGTAAAATGCAACGTTGTAAACTTTTATAAAGATAATATTGGCCATTAAATGCAAAAAAAGTTTCACACATGAAAGTTTCGGGAGTGGCATATCATCATGCTACTTCTTTACTCTCCAATACCGTAGGAAGAATTGTTGATTTGCATAAATGTAAGGGGTAATTACCCGCTGGGAAGATGGGCTTTAAATAAAACTTGGCCGTGTATGCAGTAGAAAAAATGCAATTAGTGCTACATGGCTAGAGAAAACAGGCTGTGACATCCCCTTTTTGCCAAAAACCTCAGCACCCATAACCCTTACGGACATGTTAAATATCACTAGTTATTGTGTAACATGTTGCCGTAATAAAAAATACTAATTAACGGGAACATTGAGTGCTAATAATTGAAAGTGATCATCATTGTGCCAAACAATAAATATTGTATTTTCCTGCTTTAGAAAAAACACTCCAGTAAACCGTGCTTGTAGGGATTAGAAGTGAAAAGGGTGACAAATATATTTTAAAGCATCCGTGTGAAAACAAACCTTGAAAAAGACGTGAGGATTTGGGGAGAAAAGCAAGAGTGGATTCCAGTGAATTATTAATGGGTTAAATCATAAGTTAAATCGGCAGAGCAGACCACAAATGTGCAGAATATGTTTTCATACCGTTATGGTGGAAAACAAAGGAGAAAAAAAAAATCCAGCAGCTGAAAAGATAGATAGATATTCTTCTTATACCACATCACTTTAAAATACAAGTGTTCTGAACATGAGAAAATAGAGGATTATTTGTAGCACAACCTTATGATTTGAAATGGTTTGTTTGTCTTTTTGAGTCCTTTTGGATGCTCCTTTGAAACAATGTGTATTGTGAAAAGCGCTATACAAATAAATTTGACTGGAATACGCCGTAGTGGTTTGTTAAAAACACAATTATGTGCGGTAGTATGTCTCAACTTTCGTAATCAAAAAGTTTGTACTGGTATACTTTTAGGGCATAGTATGAGTTGGCAAATTAGATAGCAATTGGTCCTGTTTGAGGTCTGTCTGGGGTCGTCGTTGATGTTTTTGTCATTGAGTAGACATCAGACTGCCCTAGGAGAGCATCTTTGCCTCATTCTGATTGTTCAGTGGGACTGTGTGTGTGAAGGCTATGTGTGTTTGTGAATAATAGATGGACAACAACTGACTTATTCATTAATGTTTCTAATGGCCGCCATCTGTCGGACCTCAGCTGTCATGCTCATGTTCTGCTGTGTTTGTTTCCGAGTTTCTTTCAGAGCATTTTATTGGGGTTGGGTTAGGCTGGGGGAATCAGTAGCCCATTTCACACATTATACTTATTAGATTGACTGCCATATATGCTATTCACATAAGCGACAGCGTTCTATCTTTTGACAGTTAAGATGCCATTCACACACCAGCACCAAAATACTGGTAAACTCTTGTGATTTCAATGATCAAAAATTGCCTTTTAAACCATTATTATTATTTTATTGCTATGTTGATGCAACTTTTTGGTAAATTCATACTAATATACAGGGCTGGGTGGGTTACTTTTAAAATGTATTTCATTGCAGATTACAAAATACATGCTTTACGAAGTCATTTGTAACATATTTCGTTACATTACTCAAGTTTAGTAACTTAATCTAAATCCTTTAGAATACTTTGGAATACTAATAAGTGTGGAACAAACACAAAAAAGGTCATCGCAAGTTTTTATCTCTCAATTCTGACTTTTTCCCTCAGAATTGCGTGATATAAAGTTGCAATTGCGAGTTATAAAGTCAGAATTATGAGATATAAACGCACAATATTGAGAAAAGTCAGAATTATGAGATATAAACTCACAATATTGAGAAAAGTCAGAATTATGAGATATAAACTCACAATATTGAGAAAAGTCAGAATTATGAGATATAAACTCACAATATTGAGAAAAGTCAGAATTATGAGATATAAACTCACAATATTGAGAAAAGTCAGAATTATGAGATAAAAACTCACAATATTGAGAAAAGTCAGAATTATGAGATAAAAACTCACAATATTGAGAAAAGTCAGAATTATGAGATATAAACTCACAATATTGAGAAAAGTCAGAATTATGAGATATAAACTCACAATATTGAGAAAAGTCAGAATTATGAGATATAAACTCACAATATTGAGAAAAGTCAGAATTATGAGATATAAACTCACAATATTGAGAAAAGTCAGAATTATGAGATATAAACTCACAATATTGAGAAAAGTCAGAATTATGAGATAAAAACTCACAATATTGAGAAAAGTCAGAATTATGAGATAAAAACTCACAATATTGAGAAAAGTCAGAATTATGAGATATAAACTCACAATATTGAGAAAAGTCAGAATTATGAGATATAAACTCACAATATTGAGAAAAGTCAGAATTATGAGATATAAACTCACAATATTGAGAAAAGTCAGAATTATGAGATAAAAACTCACAATATTGAGAAAAGTCAGAATTATGAGATAAAAACTCACAATATTGAGAAAAGTCAGAATTATGAGATAAAAACTCACAATATTGAGAAAAGTCAGAATTATGAGATATAAACTCACATACTAAATTCACAATTGCAAGAAACAAAGTTAGTATTGCAAGTTTATATCTCCTTTTTTATAACTTGCGATTGTGAGTTTAAATCTTGCAAATCTGAGAAGTTTAAACACTAAATAGCATCTAGTGTGTCTTTAATGTGTCATGACAGATCGCTGTAGCTCCTCGTGAAGCGATCATCTCTTCATACTAGTTCATTTATAGCATCAAATAAACATGAATGAACGTGAAGTACACACAATTTATCAAGTTCACCAAAGTTAATCTACTAACTCCTCTTGACTGCTTTGTTGGACAAAAAATAGCAGATTCAGGGTTATGATTGGTTAGATAACCTGTCAATCAAACTGCCGGCGAAGGGTCAGTTGTGCAGCTTTTAAGTAGAGCTGCACGATTAATCGTAAAAAGATCACGATCTCAATTCAAGCACCCCTGCGATCTTATTATTTTAATGACAACGATTCGCCCACGTCTTGACAAAATCATACCGGAACATTCAAATATGTGTTCGTGCTGCCAGAGAGAACAGTTTTGATCCACGCATTAGTCATTTCTGTTACAAATATTCAAATGATCATAAAAGTACTGCGATATAAGTTTTAAATTGGTGTATATAAACACTGAGGAAACTACATATATATATATATATATATTTATATTTATATTTATATAATAACTGTTGTTGACGTGCCAAGTTCATTTCAAAAGGTATATATTTATATATATATAAAAAAAGAAGGCATTTGTCATTGAATCATTCATTCAAAAGACTCGTTCAAAATCACTGATTCATCCAGTTATGAAACAAGTATTTATTAAATGAGTCATTGATTTAATTCAAAAGCATTTTTTAAATATTTCAGACATTTTCCAGCTATTAGAATCGTAGTAGAATCGTGATCTCTATTTGAAACCAAAAAATCGGGATTCTCATTTTATCCTGAATCGTGCAGCTCTACTTTTTAGTATGAACCCTAAGTAACTTGCTCTGATAGGTTCTCTTCAGAATGTTTCGTCGCCAAGAAGAGTGAACTGTAGAAGACTGTTACGCTAAAGCAAGAGACCCTGCCCCTAGTGGCAACCCTGAGAATACAACACATAATTAATTGAGTTTTAACCACAACAACATGTGAAATCAAGTTAGTGTAGCTGCTAGCTAGAAGCTTTTGCTCTCTCATAGGACTCAAGGTCAGTAGGATATATTCAAGGTTTTTATAAGGGTTGGTTCAGTGCTACAGTGTTTGGTGGGAGTGTGCGAGTTAATGCTGAATGGATGAGTCATAGTTATGCTGCCAGTTCTGCCTGCTTCAACCTCCTGCGAGGAGATTTCTAACACACACAAGAGAGACGACAGGAAATGAGAGATGGAGGGTGAAAGGAAACGATACCTCCTTTCCAACAAAGCTGTTTAAATTTAGCATAGTCCTGAGTCACTGTCTGTGTGTGTTTTTTATGTTTGTGTTGTTTCTGTTGTTTGATTTACTTCCATTAAAGGTTTAGTTCACCCGAAATTTCTCTCATTAATCACTCCTATAAAACCTTTGTTCATCTTGTGAACACAAATTATGATATTTTTGATGACATCCGAGAGTTGTCTGACATTTCCATAGAGAGCATTTTAACCACCACTTTCAAGGTCCAGAAAGGTACTTTATTAAAAAAAAAAGTCGACGTGACTGCAGTGGTTCAACCTTGATGTTATGAAGCGAAAAGGATACTTTTTGTGCGCAAAACGAAACAAAAATAACTACTTTATTCAGCAATATCTTCTCTTCTGTGTCATTCTCATACGCCGTTTACGTCCAGCGCTTCCAGGTTCTACGTCAGAACGCCGGCTCATTATTGGCCGAATCCTGCATCAGCATCACACGCATGCGTCGTGCTGCTCACGTGAACAGCGTCGGCCAATACTGAGCTGACGTTAAACGCAAGCAGCGTAGTTGTGTTCTGAAGATGAACGAATGCCTTACAGGTGTGGAACGACATAAGGGAATTTTCATTTTTGGGTGAACTAACCATGTAATTTAAAGTCAAGTCAAGTCATCTTTATTTATATAGCACTTTTTACAATGCAAATTGTGGCAAAGCAGCTTTACATTAATAAGAAAATGGTGTCATTGTGCAGCTTATTCTATATATTATTGATTCATTCCGTTGCAAATATCAGTATTTATTAGTCTAGTTAATTTATGTATATCAGCACTGGAGAAAACAGTGACGATGCAGGCATATCAAAAACACTGCTGAATATCAAGCAAGTGTCCCCAGCTTAAGCAAGCCAAAGCCAACAGCGGCAAGAACCAAAACTCCAACAAATGGAGAAAAAAACCTTGGGAGAAACCAGGCTTAGTCGGGGGGCCAGTTCTCCTCTGGCCAACAGTGAACACTTGTCCGATACTCAGGCAGAGTTACGGGTCATTAAACCGATTTGGAATCGCAACAGTCCAAATATTTAATCTAGTTTAAGATCTTTTTAATCACGCCGGTATGGGACAGTTTGTTGGGATATTTGCCACTGGCTGATGAGTCGGTAAGGTCTTCACAAAGGATGAGCTAGTTCACACAGTCTCCGCCGACACCACAGGGCCACATTGCTGCCGCACACAGGCACAGGTTCCCCGTCCGACCCGGACACGGCCCGGATCCAACCAATCACGTTAATTGGTAAACCTCGGGATAAGCAGAGAGACAAAAAACTAGCGTAGACGCCATTCTTCTTCTGATGTACCGAGTACATCCGGTGTTATAGGAAGTGTTCCCGGTTCCGGCTGACCTGATCTATGCAGCCTAAAAATCCTTTAACGGATATGAAGACAAAAGTTTATAGTGCGTCATGTGTATGCCAGGGTAAATAGATGCGTTTTTAGTCTTGATTTAAACTGACAGAGTGTGTCTGCTTCCCGAACAATGCTAGGAAGATTGTTCCAGAGTTTAGGTGCCAAATAGGAAAAGGATCTACCGCCTGCGGTTGATTTTGATATTCTAGGTATTAACAACTGGCCAGAATTCTGAGATCGCAATAGACGTGAAGGACTATAATGCATTAAGAGCTCACTCAGGTACTGGGGAGCTAAACCATTTAGAGCTTTGTAAGTAATTAGCAAGATTTTAAAATCTATACGATGTTTAATAGGGAGCCAGTGCAGTTTTGACAGAACCGGGCTAATATGTTCATACTTCCTGGTTCTAGTAAGGACTCTAGCAGCTGTGTTTTGGACCAGCTGTAGTTTGTTTAT
>CM074315.1:6209620-6254620 GCA_037194245.1 Opsariichthys bidens | reverse complement strand
TTAAAAGTAACTTTCCACGGCGCTGATGACTAATATGCTGAAAACGGATCCGTCAGTGTTTATTGTCTATTACAGATTACGTTAATGTAACAAAAGTTGAGTAGATGGCATTGCTGGATCATTTGCTTAACTTTTCTAGTCAAGTCAAGCCACCTTTATTTATATAACGCTTTTTACAATGCAAATTGTGGCAAAGTAGCTTTACATTAATAATTGGCAAATAATTTTGACTGCACAGCAGCTCCCAAAGAAAATGGTGTCATTGTGCAGCTTATTCTATATATTATTGATTCATTCCGTTGCAAAGATCAATAGTTATTAGTCTAGTTAATTTATGTTTATCAGCACTGGAGAAAACAGTGACGTAATCGTCCGGCTCAGTTCAGTTTGCACACAACGGCACCAATGCAGGCATATCAAAAACACTGCTGAAGTGGCAAGGAACCAAAACTCCAACAAATGGAGAAAAAAACTTTGGGACAAACCAGGCTTAGTCGGGGTCAGTTCTCCTCTGGCCAACAGTGAACACTTGTCCGATACTCAGGCAGAGTTACAGGTCATTAAACCGATTTGGAATCGCAACAGTCAAAATATTTTATCCAATTCCATCTAGTTTAAGATCTTTTTGATCATGGGACGGTTTGTTGGGATATGTGCCACTGGCTGATGAGTCGGTAAGGTCTTAACAAAGGATGAGCTAGTTAACACAGTCTCCGCCGCCACGCTGGTGCCGCGCACAGGCGCGCAGGTTCCCCATCCGACCCGGACACGGCCCGGATCCAGCCAATCACGTTAATTGGTAAACCTCTGGATAAGCAGAGAGACAAAAATTAGCGTAGACGCCATTCTATTATAATACCATTACATGCGTCTGTTGGAGATGATTTTCTCCCGACTGACCATAATCAATCAGTGTCTGTTGGGGCCGTGTGAACATGACTGTTATTTTTCATAAAATTTTAAATCCAACTGCCGACTTGTTAGCCTTAGAGCGCCTCTTCTTTGATTCTTCTCAGTCATTTTGACGTCGAGCGCGTTCGAGAGCTCAGATGAGACTGTCGTAATCTTGCCGGCAGTGTACTTTGCAGAACCAAAGTACAGTTATCATTTGCCAATTTCACATCTTTTACTCTATATAAAAAATGTAGAGATCCAGGCCTCAGTAGTTTCAGTGGTGGGTACGGTTATGACTAATCATGGACCGTCTGTCCAAAGACCAGCTGAATCTGAAAAGTCTGAAAACATGAGACTTTAATGTGCTTTGTGATCTATTGTATCACATTTTCAGAAAAGTTCATTGTTACTCTCACTAGGCCTTGGAGCGTTTCAGGTTTCTGGACAGAGTTTCTTGTCCAGTCGCTCAGTTGGACTGACATTTTCTTTTCTTTTTGTTGGAGCTCATGGTGCTTCATCCCAGTTAATGGCGTAATCTGATTACCAAACTGCTGTGTCAGCGTAACGATTTATGCTGCGACAGTCAAGAAAATGAGATTCCTGGATTTGTTGCCATGATGTAACTTTTTGTGTCAGATGTTAAAAGTGACGTTATATTTTAAATATTTTACTTGACTGATCAGCCTGCAGGCAAACATCCAGTCGACCTACCAGTTCAATCTTACTTAAAAGGATATGCTATGTCTTATGGCAAATAGATCTCACAATACATGTTTCAGACATTACTCAGAGTAGCATGAGCTAAAATAGGGAGGGATTAGAAGAAAGCATAGAATAGTTTTTTTTTTTATGATGGGGCTAAGTGCTCACGAAAGAGATGAGTTTTCAGATGTCTTTTGAATATTGCCAGGGATTCTGTATTCCTGATCGCAAGCTTCTGGTGGGGACGTAGACTCGTAAAAGTGAGTGGAGAGTGCGGAGCCTGTGGTGGATCTGTAAGCAAGCGTCAACGCCTTGAACTCGATGCGAGCAGCAAGGGGTAGCCATTGAAGAGAGACGAAGAGAGGGGGCTCTTTTGGGCTCGTTGAAGACAAGTTCGCCAATCACCCTCATGTTTGGACCAAACCCGTAAGACTTTTGTTTGTCCCTCCATTGACAGCTAAGCAACTACCACTTTGAAGCTTCAAAAAGTTCCCAAAGAGATCATAAAGCTAATCCGTATGAATTGAACGGTTTAGAGACTTGATCGCTTTATATGATGAACAGGTTTAGGCTTTTGTTCATATATAATCATTAATCAGCGAACAAACAGAAGCTCAACCGAACCTGCTTGACGCACGAGAACGAACCTCATTAGTTCTTTCGGAAGCTCAAACATGCCGCGTAAAACGAGAATGAACCTCATTGGTTCTCGCACGCATCAAGCATACATTTTTGAGCTTCCGTTTAACTCAGCAGATGTGAGTTGATGAATGTTTATATGTGAGTAAAAGCGTAAATTCAATCTGTTCACCATAACGCGATTGAGCCTCTTCAGAAAATTTGAACTAAACTGCTCAATTAATATGGATTAGTTTTACGATGTCTTTATGAACTTTCAAAGTGTCATTTCCGTCGGCTGTCTACGGAGGGACAGAAATATCTCAGATTTCCTTAAAAATAATCTGTGTTCTGAAAATGAACAAAAGTCTTACGGCTGTGGAATGACTTTAGGGTGAGCAATTGATGACAGAATTTTTATTTTGGGTGAACGAACCCTTTTACAGCAGCATTGATTGTGAGG
This sequence comes from Opsariichthys bidens, assembly GCA_037194245.1. Taxonomy (NCBI): domain Eukaryota; kingdom Metazoa; phylum Chordata; class Actinopteri; order Cypriniformes; family Xenocyprididae; genus Opsariichthys; species Opsariichthys bidens. Next base: position 6,251,943 of record CM074315.1, on the reverse strand, counting down.
CTTCTTCAAAAAAGAAGCAGATACAAAGTCAGACATATTGTTTCCGTAATATTCATATTTAATATCTGCAAAACTCCATGCACAGCTAAAAAATACATGCAAGATATATATTTGAGAAAAGGTTCTTCCATGGGTTGTAACAAGATCTCAGGTTTTAGGTGACGTGATCCGGTTTTTATCTAATACATTTCAACTCTCACATTTCTCTACAATGTTGGAAATCCTACTTCTCAAACAAAATGAAACATCTTAGGTAGATTCTGAAGGCCAGGGCTAAATGAAAAATAAAATGATCTTAAAACAAAATAAGAAATGCCTCATGTTGCAGTCTTGAGTGATCGGTGAATGTTTTCACCTTTTTTAGTACGTGTTTAAATCTCAAAATTGCCCTCTGTGTGAAAAGTTCTAAGGATCTAAAAATGATACAGTCACTGTACGGAAAGGGTTCAAATATACAGAGATGCTGGGAAACTAATGAATGTGCAAGACCTGAAGAACAGTGCTCCGTTCAGGACAAACAAGGGACTCGTGAACAACCGTCACGAAACATTCAACAGTCATTTGTGTAAATTCTGTTGTTATTTTGTCTTCTTGAGGATTATATGCAAGCATATGTGTAATACAGCTTATTCAGGACAGTACAAAAAAAACATGAAATTTTTTATGATCTCTCTTTTTTATCATCCCGCTACTTAACTTATGAACAGAACTGTTAATGGCACATAACTGGGTTTTTTTTTTTTATCATGTTGCTGTAGTTTCTTGGTTGTTTTGTTGCTAGTTAGACTGGCTGTAAAATACAATCATGTATTTTCTCATGATATTTAATTTGATCTTTGTAACAATATATATATTTTTTTTTTAAATGTATGGGTTGAGTTCATATAATTTCCTGTTGTTCAGTTACTAATGAAGTAGGTCGTCTAAGGGTACGTTTACACAACAACGATGTACTAAAAACAGAAAAGTAGTTCCTTTTGCATTTTTCGCATTCAGACGACAACATTGTCAAAATGATCCCAGTTCAACGGCCTGCGAAAATGACTAAAAACGCTGTATTATGGCCAGTAGTTAGTAAAGAAACATGCGCATGATGTTTTCGCAAATCCGTGAAAAACTTGCACTTGTGTTTTCAGGCCCGCAAATTGCTGTTCCCATGTAAATGAAAAGAAAGTTTCCCATTTTTAGTTGAACGATTTTATATAAACGGCCCCTAAATAAGCAGGAACTCGGAAACATGGAGAAACTGAAACAGATTCAAAGTAATCCATACGAGTCGTACAAATTGAGGTATTATTCCCAGCACAAACTGAGATGAGTTATTTGTGGAACTTTAAATCATTAATTCCAAGTATGAGCAATGGAGCATTAGTTATTGTGATGCACCACTGAGTGTTTTTCATTTAGACAGAGGGTTGTATTTGCACAGTCAAAGGTTTTTATGAGCACTTGGACACTGTCAGACATACTATAATTAAAATTAGGTTAACCTATCTGTAATATGATTAAACACTGTGTCCACTGACAGTTTCTCTGATAGCAAAAGGGAAGCAGTGTTCAATACCTCCTTATTTCCCTGGACAAAGGTTGCCAGTGTTCCTTGTGACGCTGTTGAATCACAAATGAGATCGATTTGCCTTTCTGTGCATGTGAGCTCTCAGAAGCTCGACTGTCCTGTGTTTAAAGATTTTCAGGCTGTTGGTTTTCTTCCCACAGGTGGTTTTGCCATCGTATTTCTGGTGAGGACTCATCAGGGCGTCCGTTGTGCGCTGAAGAGAATGTATGTCAACAATGAATATGACCTTCAAGTATGCAATAGGGAAATTCAGATTATGGTGAGACATTCCATTACATGGTTCTTTACATGCCTTACACATTTTGGTAGTCTTCCTGCAGCTCAACTGGTAGAGCATGACACTAAAGGCACGAACATACTGATAAAATGTATACCCAAAGTCGCATTTTGGGGTATAAACATCTTCCAGATGAATGGATGTCAATTTTATGTAACCACAGGCAGCAGTTATCAAGGTCCAATGTCTTTGAAAAAAGAGAGATAGAGAGCACAATTTCCAGAATAGTTGGTTGTGAATTTCAATTTACAGATATTTTAGTTGTACTGTTCCCCTTTGATGGAATTTGACAAAGTAATGTGTGTCCGCAAAATGTCTTGTTATTGATGCCTAGCAAATTTCATGCTGTGTTCAGTGGGTATTTAGACCAAGTCAGTTATGGAGGACCAGGAGTGCCACATTAAAATAAAACGATGAATCAATTAATTCATTTAATCATTCACACATAAAAATGTAAATAAATAAATCCCTTTTAAATAGGCAAATAAATAAATAGTATTTAAAGTTGTTTATTTAATTCCTGTTTTTAAACGTAGATTAATAGAACAATAAAAAAATACATTTGTAAATCATTTTAAATGGCTTTTTAAAACGCTTTTTAAAAAAAGGATTTGCCAATTGCTTTTCTCTCTCGGTTTGCCAAACGCTTTTCTTTATCCATTTGTCAATCGAGTGCTAAAATGCCATTGGACAGTACACACGTGGGAGCAACCAATCAGCTTCCGCCTCAATTTGAAGAGCCGACCCTCTCTAGAAGAGTTCGAGCAATGCGATGTCAGGCGAATGCTAAATGTGTTTTTAGAAGTATTGTAGATGATTTGTTAGCTTTAGCTGATTTTTGCGAAAGAAATTCTCCTCTCGATTATCATTTTATATGTAAAAGAGTTTTTCAGTTGAGGGAAGACTCAGGATAATTGTGGTTGTACAATAAATGGACGGATTTGGGTTCATTCAGTGACTCCGCGGCCCTCACGCTATGGTTGAACTTCCAAGCGTTCTCGAACAACACCAGTCGTTGATGTACCGGCAGAAGACACAGCAGGATGTGTTGTTGTGTCGCTGAGGACAGTCCGACGAAAACCATTATAACCTCTCCAAACACGTTCAGATTCGCCGGACACTTTGCGTGATCGCGTTGCTCGAACTCTTTTAGAGAGGGTCTGCTCTTCAAATTGAGGCGAAAGCTGATTGGTTGCTCCCACGTGTGTACTGTCCAATGGCATTTTAGCACTCGATTGACAAATGGATAAAGAAAAGCGTTTGGCAAACCGAGAGAGAAAAGCAATTGGCAAATCCTTTTTTTAAAAAGCCATTTAAAAGTGATTTATTTATTTATTTACATTTTTATGTGTGAATTATTAAATGAATTAATTTATTTAATTTTTATTTAATTAAATTTTATTTAATTAATGAATTAAGTTTTATTTTAATGTGGCACTACTGGTCCTCCATAGTCAGTATGCGTCATAGTGTATAATTGAATTAGCATTTGTTTGCCAACAAAATCTGACAAAATAGCTTTTTTTTATTCTAGGCTGTTTGTGTTTTGTGTAAAATAAATAATAAAGAAATAAAAGCTAGTTTTTCAGTTTGTTCAACAAACAAATGCTAATTAAGTTTTCAGCCGTGACCCTTAAGGGGGTCGCACACCAGACGAGAAGCTCATTTACATAGTTTTATATGTTGTTAATGTACATACTGACTTGACCCTGCTGCAAGATACATTAGTTTTACAGCTTGAATAAAGTCTGAATATATTAGAAAAAATGTATAATAAATGTAGCCCTTCCTTTCACTCATACTAGCCATTTTTCTTATTGCAAATTGTAACCCAAATAACTAGTTTGGGTAACGTTTTCACTCAGATTAGCTAGTTTATGCTATGCTTTTCATTGATTAACGTTCAATAGTCAGCTATTCAATAAAAATAAAAAACAAAATAATAAAGTTAAAACGGTCATTGTGCAGCTCTTCCCCCAGGAGTCTATTTGAAATTGAGCTTGCACATATAGAATTTAGAATTTGTCAAATTCCACCAATAGGGAGCTGTTAAACTTAAATACCTATATATTTATAGTTTAATGTCTCTCATATCACACCACTGATTCGCTTTCTCTTGATTCATACAAAAACAACTGGTGTCGTCTTGCGTGTCGATTATCGATTGATAATCAATAATCGATTCAATAATTCCCCTTTACAGTTTATTTTGCATTATACTAATTGGCTGTTGAATACCATTTTCAGGTAAACGCACGGCTAAAGTAGTTCCAGGCAGGTCTTGACGGCATCACTTCACCAAATGATTTCAGTTATTTCAAAGGACTTTACAGCCTACAACCACAAAAGAAACAAAACCCACAATGACAAATAAATTGAGTAAACAATGGGATAAAAACAACCAGTGTATTTTGCCTCATAATTATGCTTTATTGTGTACGGAAAGCACATATACTCCCTTTCTCCCGCTCTCTCTCTCACGCAAAGCACACATATACGTGTACGCGATTTTATTAGTAAAAAGGTTTAGGAACTTAAAAGCTACATGACATTTCTCTCTAGTGAGGTAATAAGGGCGCTGTTCATGAAGCAGATAAACTTACAGTTTTGAGAGATGCACAGACTCAGGTAATCACATACCTGTGTACATTAGGACATGCATTTTAATCAATTGCTGACACAAATGTATGGTATGGCTTGCCTTAAACCTGTTCCAAACGGATGTTTTCTGTAGATTCCCACCACCATCACCATTTGTCCTCCATTTGATTCATCCTCTTAATACTATTACAGTTAGACCTTCAAAACTGAACCACGCACGGTCTTAAAAGGATTTGAGGTCTTCTGTTCCTCAGTTTGCATGTAGTGCGGTAAATTCAGTCCTGAGAACAGTACAGTGCCGGTAAAGGTCATTCGTGTCCTCTGGGACCGAGTTCTGAATGGAAATCCAGTGTACTTCGCTGTGAGCCCTACTAAATAGACAGGGAGGAAAATGTCAGCACTGTTTTAGCTTCACAAAGTGTCTTGCTGTTTCAAAATGAGCAGCTGCTCACAGTGCACTCCTAAATAGACGACTAACTGAGGGCATTTCAAATTTGTGAATGAATGAGTCGATTTGAAAGGACATTGACCAGCTAAGCTATTTCATTTAAAAACTAGCATTGACTTAGTCGCCTCAAAGGCCCATTGTCTGAGCTTTTAGCAAATGGTCGGAAAACAAAGTGAGCTTTCACATTTCAGACACTGTTTAGTAATTCTGACAAACCTTAATTGCAGGAATTTCATATTAATACAAGTATTTATTTGTACACCAAATAAATTGCTTTTATAGACAGAGAAAATAACATTTGTCAGTGAAGAGAGATTTAGAATGAAGTTGAATCAGGAGTCTTTCCATTTAATGTTAACTTTGGAAATAGCCACTTAGTGTTATCTACTGTGAAATCCACTCTCCAAAGGACATTCGAAACAAACACACACACTCACATTAAGTTTTATGGGGACTTTCCATATACGTAATGATTTTTATGCTTTTTTAGAGAAAAAAAGCTAAAAATAAAAGCTTACAATAGCCTGACTGCATAAATGTGCACACCCATATATAACTATGTAATCAAGTTCATGTGAAATAGTCTGCCTTTACCTGAAAGGACTTAAAGAAATCTCAGCTATTCTTGTGAGATTTTTCTGACATCTTGGGTTGCATGCTTCTACACAAGCCATGGGCCACAAAGAGCTTATGAAGCATCAAAGGACTTTGCATCCATTTTGCATCAACAACTAAAAATGCTGCTTCATTTCATTAAACGAACCACTACAATCAAGTCAAGTCACCTTTATTTATATAGCGCTTTTTACAATGCAAATTGTGCCAAAGCAGCTCTACAGTAATAATTGGCAAATAATTTTTGCCTTCACAGCAGCTCCCAAAGAAAATGGTGTTATTGCCAAGCTTAAATCAATTCAGTCTTGATTCATTCCATTGTAAAAATCAATAGCTATTAATTTAGTTAATTTTAACACTGAAAAAAACAGTGATGTAATCGTCCAGCTCAGTTCAGTTCGCGTACAATGTTGTCAATGCAGGCAGATCAAAAAGCTTGATGAATATCAAGCAAGTGTCCCCAACTAAGCAAGCCAAAGGTAAGAGCGGCAAGGAACCAAAACTCCAACAGGTGACATCAGCTAACCAATCCAAAGTCATAAAAAATGACAATAATTAATCTTCACTAGGAATAACGGTCAATTTGATAATGGTTACTAAGCCTTTCAATAATAATAAGCCTGACCTTTCAATCCCATTTTCAGAAGTTTGCGTTCCAGGCCGCCAAAATGGGATTGTCGTGTAAATGAATGGCAAAAACGCACAAAAAGTTTCCCATTTTTAGTTATAAATGGTGTCGTGTAAACAACCCCTAAATTTGTTAATTTTCTTGAACAGAGGGACCTTGTGGGTAACAAAAACATTGTTGGTTTCCTGGACTCGAGCATCACGGCAGTGGGATCAGGAGATGTTTGGGAAGTTCTCATACTGATGGATTTCTGTAGAGGTCAGTGTGTTGCGAATTTGGATCCAGATCCATTTTCCCATTCCTTTTAGCGGTCTGGACCCACTGTGCAACATTTTTCTGTGTGTATAATCCAGGTGGGCAGGTTGTGAACTTGATGAACCAACGCTTACAGACTGGATTCAGTGAGCCAGAGGTGCTGCAGATCTTCTGTGACACATGCGAAGCTGTCGCTCGACTACATCAGTGCAAAACTCCCATCATCCACCGGGACCTCAAAGTATGAACACCCCAGAAATGTATTATTTGGTCTCTTTCTTGAAAAAATTAAAATTCTGTCATTGTTTAATCACCCCTATTTTGTTCCAAACCGATATGACTTTTTTATGAAACACAAAATAAGTTTTCAAATTAATTCCTACTTGGTGTGATGTTGATATGATGCCTCATATTTGAATATTTTGAAATGTACTAACTGAGCAAACTATTACTTTAACAAAGTTATATATATATATATATATATATATATATATATATATATATATATATATATATATATATATATATACATTTTTATATATATATATATATTATATATATAAATAAATAAATATATATTATTTATATATATATATATATATATATAATATATAAATAAATATAACATATATATTATATATATAAATAAATAAATATATGTTTATATATACATTTATTTTTATATCACACATATTAAACAGAACAGTTTATCGAACACTTAAAATGTTTGTTTTTTTTAAAGTTTGCATGTCTGTTTTTTGAGTTATATTTGATATATCAGGCTTTTATGGCTCATATAGTATGATTATATTAGATGAAAGTCTAATAACTTGTAATGTAAATCAGTAGGGTCTTTATAAGATTATTCTATATCACCCATTAATATGCCTTAATAAGATGATAGTTAAATGTTTATTTTTACGGTCAAAGCTCTGTAGTTTTTTACCGTGGGGCAAAACATATAATGCAATGCAATACAAATATGATTGCGAGATGAACAAATAAACGTTCCTCAAAAGCCTGTTTTACCATATTTGATACTCAGATTTAAAAATGATTTTTTCTAAAAAACTATAAACATGTACTACTATATCAATATATAACCAAGTTTTGATCATGTTGACAATTTTGAAAAATCTGTGTCTCAAATATACATTGGCCTTTATAGGGTTAATATCTGACTACTTTTATGTTTGTACCTTTTTACATTTTCCCCATTTTTAGAGCTCATTTGTGTTGTTTGGAGGATTTTTTCAGCTTAGCTTTACAAAAACACAACCAGTACACACTCTTTGTGTTTTCTTTAGGTGGAGAACATCTTGCTGCATGACAGAGGTCATTATGTACTCTGTGATTTTGGCAGTGCCATTAACCGTTCCCAGAATCCACAAACGGAAGGCGTGGCGGCGGTTGAAGAAGAAATCAAGAAGTGAGCATCAGCTTCTTTGTTTATATCGCACACCAATACTTTTTTACATCAATTAAATCATTTTCTCTCTTTGTGTTTGAAGGTACACTACTCTTTCATACCGGGCCCCAGAAATGGTGAATCTTTATGGGGGCAAGGTTATCACTACCAAAGCAGATATATGGGTAGGTTAAATAGACTGTTGGAGAATAATTCAGTTTTCTACAACAATACTATATTTCAGTTGCTACCAAAGCTTTTGTCTTCAGCCCCCTTGCTTTTGATAGCATTTTAAACTTCATAATTGACGTTTAGTCCTTTGAAATCCAATTGTTTTGCTTTTTCACAGTGCTCAGAAATTGTGTTTGTTTGTGTCCTCAGGCTTTGGGCTGCTTGTTGTATAAGTTGTGTTATTTCACATTGCCGTTTGGAGAGAGTCAGGTTGCCATCTGCGACGGCAGCTTCACCATCCCAGACAACTCCCGCTACTCGCACGACATGCACTGTCTCATCCGTAAGTTCAGCTATTGATTGGCTACCTGAATTTTTTTTTTTTTTGAACTTTTGACACTTCATTTTAGTTTCATTTTATGTGCGTGTCCTAAATGCACACAATTAAATATTTTCACACTTGCATTGTTTGGCAAAATTACAGCTTGAATTGGAAATAATGTCCAAAAAAAATCTGTTCTAAAATGATTTGTTTTTATAAAAAACATTATTAGGGACAGAACTGTTGGTGGAAAAGGCACAATATTAAATTATTTTATATATATATATATATATATATATATATATATATATATATATATATATATATATATATATATATATAAAATATATAATTTTTTTTATAATTTATATATATATATATATATATATAATATTATATTTATTTATTTATTTATATATATATATATATATATATATATATATATATATATATATATATATATATATATAAATAAATAAATAATAATATTATATATATATATATATATATATAATATTAAAGTGGATGTTTATTTCACTCTGTCATTCTTTTAAATATTTTGTATGTAAATATTTAAAGTCCCCCTGTAGTCAATAATTTTATCCCACCAAAGTGACACATTTTTTCATGTGACCCAAAAAAATCCAGTAATGCTTTTTTCTAATGTATGTTTATAAAAGCTACTTAAGGATCCTAATTGAACTAAGGCCTAATCCTGGCTTAGGCTGTTTGTGAAACCGGGCCTTCATGTCTTAAAATAGCCTGGATGTTACTCTACCCTTGCTTCATTTAATATACGCGGATCAATGTATATGCCAATTAGCCCCGCTTCCACTTTCTCGCGTGAGCTCGGAACTGTCTTTAGATCTCTGCAGTTTTAAAGAGAAAATACTCAGCATGGTGTTGACATGAATTTGCCCATGGTTTGTCTCTAAGCATATTGAATACAGCACGTAAACAACATTAAAACTTGATTTTCACCACAGGGGGACTTTAATATTATGTACACTACCTTTCAGAAGTTTTCAGGTCCGTACGATTTTAAAAGAATAAATTAATTAATAATTTATAATATTAAAAGATATTTCTGTTTCAACTAAATGCTGATCTTTTGAAAAGCTTTTATCTGAGAAAGAAAAAAAAAGTGTCACCATTTCCACAAAAATAAGCAGCACAACTGTTTTCAAAATTTATACTAATAAGATATGCAAATCAGAATCATTTCTGAAGAATCATGTGGCTGAAGATTCGAGTTTTGCCATCACAGGAATGAATTACCTTTTTAAAATATATTAAATATAGAAAACCGATATTTGAAATTGTAATACTATTTCACAATTTTACTGTTTGTATCGTTTGTGTGTGGGTGGGTGTGCCCCCCCCCACCCCCCAATAAATGCAGCCTCGAGCCTTCTTTGAACAATAGTGTATTTTCATAGTTTAGAACAGAGGCTATTTACAAAGTTCTGTCATGAAACTCTAGATAGTGCAGGTCCTTTACTCAATATGCTATCAATGTCAATATCTGTTAGGCACAGCTGATTGGTTCCTGCTATATCAGCAGCCAATAAGCTCGCTGCTCATCCTTCAAATACTTGGTTAGTGTCTGCTGTAGCAACTGTAGCTCGCTTTCAAAAACCCTCCATCTTCCCCAGCTCCACCTGTATAGATCAGCTATGGGAAATATCATGTATACTATATTGTACAGCAGCGGCGTGTCTTATTTGCTCACAGCAGCATGTCTATGTATGTTTTGGCAGTAGCAAGTCCCGTTCTTGCTCTTGCTCTTTTCCGCCAAGACCAAAAATATCAACGTTGTCATATTCATTACCATGCCAAACAGTTGTCATGACAGAAATCTATGTAGGCATTTGTACATATGCAAGTAGCAAAGACAAACTAAACGCGACCTTCATATCATATAAAGAGGGGGGAAAAAAATTACAAATTTTGAAGATTTACCACAACTGAGTTTCACCAGTGGAAGTTTTTTGTTTTTGATTTGTTTCATTTTTCCCCATCTCAGGTTACATGCTGGAGCCAGACCCTGATGTAAGGCCAGATATCTACCAGGTGTCACATTTCGCCTTTAAACTGGCACGGAAAGAATGCCCAGTGCAGAATATTGACGTAAGACCTTCTCATTTCTGACTGTGACAAATGACTTAAGATCTCTCTTCCCTCCTCCTGTGCTATAACTAGACAAACTCCCATGTGCATTTGCCCTGATCTTCTCACCTATTTTCCTGTCACACTCTACAGGGGTTTTGTTCTCTATTCCAGCACATACTTCTTAATCCATGTTTAATTCATGCCCATCCCTTTCAGTAAATATCGTAAGTGTTCGCACGTAACTTCAGAGGAAGTGGAATGTCGCTCATGGCTTCCATTTGGCCCACATCCAGCCCAACTCTGAGCAGTATCGATAGCATAATGGAAGCATTGAGTCATGATCAAATACATATTAACAATGGCACCGCAAAGTGTTGTTTAGAGTTCAATAGGAATGACCTCTGTCAAACAGGTTTTTTTTTAGTGTTGCTGCTACAAAAATACATTTTATAAAAAATAGTTTAATAATTAAAGCACTTTTTTATTCTTATAAGCACATAGAAAACCTTATTATCACCTATCCAATGTTATAGAAGTTTCCCTGGCGTGGGGATATGTGGTTCGGACTGCGTCTACAAACAAATATCAGAGTTAATGAACATGCCTTTATTACACACGTGTGTTTGTGCCAACAACATGCCTGTCTTTTGTTGTTGATGTCATCTTCATTTATCTTTACACACTCATGGAGAATAAATTGTGACACTTGGGGAATGAGGCCCTTGGGAAACTATATTAAATAACTATATAACCTAAATTGAATTGAAGTAATTTAATTAAGTTGTATAAAAAAATGAATTAAAAAAAACGGTATGTTACTGGTCTTCATGCACAATTAATGGGTGCAGGTTATACTTGTAATTTAGGTTGTACTTGTAATTTAAAGCTATTATTTTTAGTTTGAATTTTAGTAATTTTTTATAAGTGGTTTTCTCATTTATTATTATTTTTTCATGAAAATAAAATATATTAATGTATTTCTGTTTAGCTTTATTAAATTCAGAAATTGTAAATATTTTTATTTCAGTTATTTGCCAAGACAACACTTCTAATTTTTTTTTTTTTATATATATATATTTTCTTTTAGTTTTTCATGTAATGTTTTATTTCTTAAAACATATGTTTTATTTATTACATTTTATTTCAGCCTTTATAACAATTTTTAATAGTTTTAGTTTTAATTAACAACTACACTGGTGTTATCCCAAAAATCTTTTCTTTTCAGTTATTTGCAAACTCAAATTCTACTCTCGTTCCATATTGATAATCAGTAGATGCCCCCTTTTCACAATCCAGTACTTTTCAAAATACCACACGTGTTTGTTTGTTGAATTTCAGAAATCTCTGAAATAAAATGAGTTGCAAATGTTTCATGTTGACTAAAGACAACCAAATACAAATTATAATAATTTGATGGTAGGAATATTCCTCTCATTCCACTAGAATTCACCCATTCCAGCAAAACTCCCAGAGCCAATCAGAGCCAGCGAAGCCGTGGCCAAGAAGAGTCAAAACAAAGCCAGGTGAGACTTTTTACATTTTTATGACGCATATTTTTTTAGTCTTTGGATGCATATAGTGGTGCAGGGATGATGTGAAATAAGGTCTGTGGTAAATATAACTTGACGATACTTGAAAGTTTTGTTCTACAATGTAAACGACGCACATTTACATCCCAAACATTCTTATTTAGCTACTTATTAGAACATAACATCTTCAAAATTTGCATTTTTGATAAGGTGTGCAGTTTACATTGCAGAACAAAACTTTCAAGTATTGTCAAGTTATGTTTACCACAGACCTTATTTTACTCATGAACTGAAAAACCTATTGGAAAATTCTGAGGGAACCTGTGATGAATTAATCTTCCAGGTTTTGATGTCATCCCCTCATGTAATGGTAGTTCTGACATGACTTGAACTTTTTTTTGTCATCCAGGCTCACTGATCCAATCCCCACTCTTGAGACATCCATAGCGCCACGGCAACGTCCCAAGGCTGGCCAAGCTCAAGCAATCGCAGGCATCCTGCCCATCCAACCAGCGCTCACCCCTCGCAAAAGAGCCAATGCACCCGCAGGACCCAGCCAGCCAATCAGTGAGTGTTCATTTATTCCCCTTCATCCAAAATCAAACACTATCTCGGCATCTCCGCCAGAACAAAGCTGTTTGTGTGCTTACAGTTCTTTATCTCTTCATGCTCTTTTCTTTTTTTCACATTTCAGTCCCTCCAGAAAAACACGGGACTTTTTTGTGATTGTTGCGGGCAAAAATCCTTGATTATGCGGCATGTTTTCTTAAAAAATGCGATGGAATATGCGGGATATTTTTGCAATTTTATGCGATGAAATTACGGGAACTTGCAAAAACTGCGGTTTTTGGTGCAAAAGAGGAAAAAAAGGTGATTTCCCCAAACACCCTGTTCTCACTAGATACTACCTTCATGTAAAGAGGCAGAATTACTAAATCACAGGATATTGAAGTTCTCATTCTGTTTTATTTCAGACCTTAATCAACACACGGCTCAAAATTACAAAACATTGAGTCAAAAAAGTTCTGTAGCTTTATTATACTATATAATAATTTGCCCCCACTATCATGTAAAAGAGCGGGAAACTGCTTCTCGCGGTCTTTTGCGCTTATTTTTGTTGGCAAATGAGAATTATTGGCGTGCTTCATCATGGTTTCACCGCGGGGTTTACAGATGACGTTCACGTCGCGTCATTACGTCACTTCATGAGGTTCCCATGGCAATAGGGGGAAAATAATGGCGCTTTACTTGTGTGAAGTAAACGCAACATTTTTCAACTTTCTGCTAAGATATATGTGAATTTTTTACAACGAAAATACAGCGATTATGAAATCATGCCAGCCCCGCATATTTTCTTGCTGAAATCGGCAATTTATGCGGCGAAAGTGCGGCGTATTTGAAAAAATGCGGACTTTGGCTGATTATGCATGAAATCAAGCGATCGCATAATCACGTTTTTCTGGAGGGACTGACATTTACTCTCTTCCCCTGACGATACTTCACACGTTCTATTGACTGGCATGTGTCTTTGGCTGACAAACACGGCTCTAGTAGTCCCACTGGTTCAATCAGTGTGTCATTAGGGAGAGCTTTTAAAACCTCACTAATGAGCCTGAGCTATTGAGCCCCTGACACACTGAATCCTATTGAGCTGTCATTTCACTTATTAATTCTGAAATCAATGCTATTAAAGCCCTACGCATTTCATCGGTAAGGAATATCCTGACATCATCCTCCTGTAACGTTTTAGCACCGTTTTAGCTGGACGTACACCCGCTCGTAAGACTAAGCTTAACATAAAATACGTTTTAAGTCCGGCGTAGAATTAATACCTGTTGCACCATCTGGACGTAGCGCACGTCTGAGACTAAATCAAAGGTATGTGTAAAGCGAGAAGTCTTGACTTGTTTCATGATGAAAATAAAGACAAATAAAAACGTTGAGATGATGGCGCGTCTGCTATACAGGCTCCGCGATCATATCGTCGTGTTTTTCAGAGCTGTCCTCGGTAATAAAGGCGGGTCGGGATTATCTGCTAAATTTGAAAGCGTTATTAAAGTATAACTTGCTCCAAAAATTTGTACTTCGTGTAAACGGCTGTTATCTTTTGCCACATAAAAATCTTTTTTTTATTTGTTAATGAATTGTTTTGCTTGCATACCAAAATATGCTCAACTTACTGAATTGCTCAATAATTTTTTGTGTTTTACAATCTAATTAAATTTTTTTCGGCCCAACAGTAATTTTTCATCTATTTGTTGGAGCCGATAATTCACATTTGTTACTATTTTAACACGAACGTGTCTCAACTAACAGTGCGGTTGAATATGTCACTCATCAGCCAGTGGCACATATCCCAACAAACCGTCCCATACCGGCGTGATCAAACAGATCTTAAACTAGATGGAACTAGATTAAATATTTTGACTGTTGCGATTCCAAATCGGTTTAATGACCTGTAACTCTGCCTGAGTATCGGACAAGTGTTCACTGTTGGCCAGAGGAGAACTAAGCCTGGTTTCTCCCAAGGTTTTTTCTCCATTTGTTGGAGTTTTGGTTCCTTTGGCTTGCTTAAGTTGGGGACACTTGCTTGATATTCAGCAGTGTTTTTGATATGCCTGCATTGGCGTCGTTGTATGTGAACTGAGCTGAGCCGGACGATTACGTCACTGTTTTCTCTAGTGCTGATATGCATAAATTAACTAGACTAATAACTACTGATATTTGCAACGGAATGAATCAATAATATATAGAATAAGCTGCACAATGACACCATTTTCTTATTAATGTAAAGCTGCTTTGCCACAATTTGCATTGTAAAAAGCGCTATATAAATAAAAATGACTTGACTTGACCATGTACATGCATCATCTATGCTAAGCGTAGCTGCGCCTAGTCGTAGTTTTCGATGGTGCAACAGGTGTAAAGATTCATCGGAAAGCTGGACGTTAATTACGTCCAGTGTAGAGCTTACACCCAACTTTTTTATGTCCAGCTGGTGCAACCGGCCTCAGATTATCTGGGTCTGGAAGGTGACACCGTGGCTTAACTTAGGATGACATTTCATTTTAATCAAGTCATTTATTGAAATTACTGAAAATGCAAATGCTACACAAAGCAACTAAATTGCTTTTGTATATCATTTTTAAATATACAATATAATGACATACAATGTAATATACAAAAAAACAGCAGTAAATAAATTGATAATGATACCAAAAATGGCAGTTTTAAATAAATAGCATTGTTTAGAACTTTCGATAAATCAAAGAATCCTGAAAAAAAAAAAAAAAAAAGACCAGACCAGTTTCCACAAAAATATTAAACACCATATCTGTTTTCAACATTGATAACCAGTGTTGGGGAAAGTTACTTTTATGCATTACAATATTGTGTTACATTAAAAAAGTAACTAATTGCCTTACTTGGTTACTTTTTATGGAAAGTAATGAGTTACGGTACTTTTGCGTTACTTTTTCGCACCTGCACTGAGCTTGCTGCTTGTTTTTTAATAACTAAAAAAAAAACAAAGGCCCTTTAATGGCTGTACAGTATAGTTATTTAAAGCAGCAGTTCATAAGTTTGAACTGAAACCTCCGATTGCAGTTATTTGCGGAATTATCATCTTTACATGGGTTGTGCATCGGCACGGCTCCTCAGCATGGATAAATATAATGTTTGCTGCCAGTCACCACATCGATGTGGATACTGTGCTTTGGAATCACAGATTCTGTGTCTTGGAAGTATGACCAAAATAAGCATTTTCACTGGAAAAGGTCATCTGAACAAGAAACATTTCTGCCAGTTTTGTTCTGATAAACTGAGGGAAAAAAGCATTACAATAAATCGTGCCGCCAATGCTGATTAAAACGATAGCTTAGCTCGGATTTTTTTGGTTTTGTCCATTCTCAAAAATTGATTTTGGATCATTTTTAACCAAAAAAAATTACGGACCGCAGCTTTAACATATTTATTTATATTCTGAGTTTGTATTTCACTGTTTTTAGTGATTTTTTTTCACACATAATGCCTCTGCACTTCCGATTTCTCTCAACATGGAGACAGGAGACCTGTTATTCAAAACATGGGAAAACAATTTGTTTGGAAAAGTAACTCAGATATTTTGTAATTTTAAAAGTAATGTGTTACTTGGGAAAAAAAGTAATCTGATTACGTAACTTGTTTTACTTGTAATCCATTACCCCCAACACTGTTGATAATAATAAATGTTTCTTCAGCAGCAAATCAGCATATTAGAATGTTTTCTAAAGGATGTGACACTTGAATAGACTTGTGTAATGATGCTGAAAATTCAGCTTTCAATCACAGGAATACATTTCATTTTTAAATATATTAAAATAGAAAACTGTTATTTTAAATTGTAATAATATTTCACAGTATTTTACTACTTTTTTTTTTTTTTACTGTGTTTTTGATCAAATTCCTGGCGCTTTGGTGATCATAATGTAAGCGAATATCTGGTTTCTGGAAATCTTGAGTAAAACTGGTGGCTTATACCTGTATTAATCGTAATTCCTTATCACATAAACACTTTAAATGATTTATGTATATTTGGAATATGTCATGTGAACATATTAACCTGTTAACCATAACTTACTGTGTAGAAAACATACAGAGTAATAAATGATAAGATTAAGCATCTTAAGGACTTTCAGTTTTTTTTTTAAAATAAGCTGACTTAATATGTATGTATATATCTTGCTGTGTATTGGAACTATATATATATATATATATATAAAATATATTTTATATATTAAGTATATTGAGTCGAGACATATTTAAAACAAATTTACTGGAAATATCAAAATGACATTGTGAGAATGGTGTATTAAGGTTTTGTTTTTGTTTGTTTTTCACTTTAAATGTGTGTTTTTATTGGTTTTCTATTGGTTCACAGGTGTTAACATGGCTTCCCAGCCTGTTGCTCTTGCCCAATCACAGGTTCCTGTCACTCAGCAACAAGCCACTCCTATTCCAATACAAGCCACTCCCTCTCCACCCCAGACCACACCACAGCACGCACAACTTTTTGTACAGCAGCAAAATACAGCCTTCTTTACTGCTCAACAACAGGTAACTGCTACAAAAAACATTCTTGAAATAATCTTGACTATAAAATTATACTTCGAAGTCAACATGAAATCAGAATTGACCCTATTTACTTTCTGAGTACACATTCATGTCCTACTGTGAACTGTGCAAACGCTCTTTTAATGATCTAATCAATCCCTATTTCCCTCATAAATGTGTCACATTATGTAAGTAAAATGGGTTGAGATTGTGATTTCATGTGAATTTAAGATAAATCATCTGGGAAATGCTACGTAGCGGATTTATAAGTGGTTATTTTCATTACTTTTGCAAAAAGAAGACACGTTTTTTGTGCAATGTGATGCCAATTGTTGCACCTACTTCCTATTTTAGCAGCATCACTCAACGCAGACCAGTGCCATACCTGCACAAACGGTTGCATCATCCTGCACCCCTGTTTCTACACACTCTAAAGTTAAGAGTAGGGCACCCCCTCCACCCATACACCACCCTCAAACCAACCTCCTAACATTATCAGCAACCGCACAGACAAAAAACAAAGCAACGTCCCCAGCTCCACCTGCAGAGTGTTCACATAGTAATAATGTAGATGGTGATATCTGTGCGACTGTATCTGCCCAACCTAAAACCAAAGCTATGGCACCGCCACCCCCTGCATCGCATGCCTCCACCCTTCCTCCACCTAAAACCACCTCAGCACCATCCGCTGACTCTGAAGAGGACCCAGAGCAGAGGGTAACCCTCCAAACATCTGTGCCTGCTGTTAGAGTGATTTTGCTTCTTGCTTTCTAGAGCCTTTATCCTCCTCTTGTTGACTTGCCATCCACCCTAAAATCTTGTTGTGAAGATTTGGTCACACTTTAGTTTGGTGAATACATATTTACTATTGACCATGACTTTTGTCTTAATAAACTCCTAATTTACTGCTTATTAATTGTAAGGTAGTTGTCGTAGTGGTTACGTTTAGGTATTGGTAGGATTAATGGATGTAGAATATGGCCATGCAAAGTAAGGCATTAATATGTGTTTTATAAGTACTAATAAACAGCCAATATGCAAGAAATATAGGTAATGGTGAGAATTGGTCCCCAAACTGAAGTGTTACCAAATATTTTTTCATGCAGTTTTTGCAAATTGTTACTAAGATTTACATTGTCATAAAACAGTTACAGTTACTGTTTAATTATACCTGCAGGGCAAGGTGTCGTGTACAACACAAGTACAGTTGCACTAATACACCTTAGTCAGGGCTGTCGCCGTATTGAATTTTACATAGATGAACATGAGAGATAGACTTATAGTCTTTACAATGGCATGCCCTATATAAAGGTCCTAAATCAAATGTAGTTTGTGACCTCAACTACACTCAAAAAAATATTTCAGTCTAAACATAAGTTTTATGTAATTTAATTACATGGCAATTTTCCATCCATTTGGATGACATAGTTTTAACATAAACAAACCAATAAACTTAATGTGATTCATATTTGTCAGTCATGTGTAAATGAAATAGGTAAGATTTATGTAATAGTTGAGTTTATGAATAGTGAGAGATTAAATGTGTTTTTAACTTCAGTTGATTTCATCAGTTGTAGTTCTTGTCTTTCAGTGATTCTGCTTGTTAACAGCAGGCATTCATCATTAATGTTCAATCATCACTTAATAATCTCAATAACTCTGACACTGCTTCAACGGTACTTTAACCTGGGCATTTTTCTGGGAACTATTACATAAATCTTATCAATTTCATTTACATATGACTGAGAAATATGAATCACATTAAGTTTATAAGTTTTGTTTATGTTAAAACTATGTAATCCAAATGGATGGAAAATTGCTATGTAATTAAATTACATAAAACTTATGTTTAGACATACATTTTTTTTTTTGAGTGTAGGGCTACAAGATTGATGATGATGATGATAATAATAATAATAATTACTACCACTACTACTACTACTATTAAATAAAATGAATAAATGGAAACCAAAATTAAAAAAAATGTAAGTATTATAATATTTCACTGTAAAATAGTCAAATAAGTATTTAAGAAAAAAATACATTTTATTTTATATTGCAGATGTAAAATTACAATAATGAGAATGTTAAAATGTTAAATTATTTTCACAGGTAATTGCAGGAAAGCCTAAAAACTTCTCTTGTGTTTATAAGCACTTACATGTATGGAATATATATATATATATATATATTTGGTTCCCAAATTCACGTTAAACTGACCCAAACTCTGAGCAGACGCAGAGATGAATGCTCACGTCTAAGAAAACGGAGCTGCCCTTCACTCAGAAACACTTGGTGCATATTTATTTAATTAAACATGGCATGAAATTTGTTTCGTCAGCTGAACAATTGGCTCAGTGCAACAGAACAATCCACTGAACACAGCATGCCTATCGTTTTCATTTCTGTCAAAAATTCTATTTGGTGACTAAATTCTATAATTCTGTCATGACACATCTGATGCGAGTCTTTGTTAACTCTCATGTCATTCCAAGCACATCTTATTTGCTGTTCTTTTGTAAAACACAAAATGAGAAGTTTAGCAGAATATTCACATTAATAGAACGTATTTTTAAATTCCACAAGTCAGCTTTGTGTGACGAACAAAGGTTGAAATTTTACAATGTTATTCAGTGAAAAGCCTTCTGCTCTAGCCCTGAAGTTGAATTTGTGTTTGGATATTGGTTGCAACCAAAGTTACTTGTAAAAGTAATGGATTACAGTATTGCGTTACTCCCTAAAAAAAGTAACTTGCATTACTTACTTACATTACTTTTGGGTTACTTTTTCACACCTGGGCTGGGTTCGCTTGTTTGTTTTTTAATAACAACAAAAAAAGTTCTATTTTTGCCAAACATTAAGGCCCTTTCACACCAAAGATTAAATGAATAAGCCTCAGGCTGAAGGAAATGCATATTTACACCTGTACAAGTAGAGGGCGCTGCTCAAACAAACCTTTCAGCTTTCAGCTGCAGTTCTGGATTAAAGAAGAATCGGATACAGGAGAAAGAAGTTCAACACTCTAAATCTAATCTAAAGTCGTTTTTGATTGTTAGTACGGTTGAATTAGATCATTGGTTAATAAAGTGAGATAAGATGCATTAAATTGATGTAATTTAACATAGTTAATTATTACAGGTTTGCATAAAATTTTCACTTTGAATACTGAATGCTTTCGTGCAAGTGAGATGAGTAAATGCATGTTCACATTTAGCCTAGAACTACAATAACCATCATGTTCACACAGCGCACACAACACACCTGCACTTTATTTCTCTCAATATAAGGACAAAAGAGCTGTCAGTCAATAAATGTGAAATAGTAACTTGCATTACTTATTTGAAAAAGTAACTATATATTTTGTTGTAAGTTAAAAAGTATTTTGGTACAAAGGAGATTTGAGGGCAATGAGATTCTTCTTCTTCTTCACACAAATCCTATTGCACATGAATTGTTTGGGCTACTTCAATGAGGCTTTAGTCCAGATCCACTTCCATTGTATGAAAAAACAAAAGTACTCAGGATAAAATGTAAAAAAATTATATGGATTTGGAATGACATGAGGGTGAATAAATTAAATACTTTAACAGATTTAGCATTTCTAATTAAATGAATAGAAATGACTCCTTCATCTAACAGACATTTAATCTTTCAAAGGTGAGCTTTTTTTGGTATTTTCTCATTTCACAGATCAACTTTTTCAACAAATCAGTGAGATATCATGTTTGTCTTGTTTTGTGTATCTCTTTCTTTACCTTTCAAAGATCACCATCTTTTCTATAGAGTGACTCTTTTGTAATTTCTCAAAATAAATTCCCTTATAAATATTATTCCGCTTCCACAGGCTCTAATATTTCTTTGTCTTTATACCTTTGTTTCTGTAAAAGTCCATCGCTGGAAGTCGTGGGGTGCATAAAGTCGGCTCTTTGACTCCACCCTCTTCTCCTAAGACCGCCCCCAAGGGAGGTCACAGACGAATTCTGAGTGATGTCACACACAGCACCATATTTGGAGTTCCTGTGAGCAAGTCCACTCAACTGCTTCAAGCTGCTGCTGCCGAGGCCAGCCTTAACAAGTCCAAGTAAATCAAAGAAATACTTAATAATTTTGTAGTTCAGTTTTAACCATTACATTGTACATACATTGAGTAAAGATAAAAATAAAGATCGGATGGTCTAGCTGGCATCCCAGCAGCCTGGTGATCAACTGGTTCACCTGAAAACCCAAAACCCCTTTAAAGATCCACCAAACTGTGATACCAGCTAAGACTAGAAAAACATCTTAAGATGGTTTAAGCAGTTTAATATTTTTCAGCAGGATTGATTCATTATTTTTGGATTGTTAAACATCTAAGGCTTTGACGCAACAAGTTTCAAGAGAGTTATGAAATAACTCTCCGTGCCAGCAGGTGGCAGTAGTCTGTGTTCGTCATTCTAAAAAAAGAAGAAACTAGTGCTGCATCCCAATTCACCTTCGTATTCTATGGCCTAAAAGTATGTACTAAGAAAAAGTACATACTTTTGAGTGTGTAGCAGAAATGTATGCAACGTTTGGGACATACAATTCGTCATAATTGCGTATTTAACGGACGCTCTGCCGTTTAGTTATATACAACCTGTCACTGGCTTGTCAATCATCTTGTCACAGTTCAAATGCTCCATTGAATTTCCTACCGTTTCGGAGATAAATGGAGTACCATGTGAATCTGTCATGGGTCTTTCGTACAGAACTCTCCTCATGTTTGCTTAACGGTACATTTAAAAGTTAATGACTAAACGCATCGTTATAAAAGTTCATAATCCTGTTGTAGATTAAATATAATGTGACTAACATTTAATAAATAGTTTTTCATCAGGTGAGATACTGATTATTAATCATTCAATCACTTGCACATCCATTATGTTTGTAGTTTTTTAAAACTTTTTATTCGTGGATGTAGTTCTGATAAAATCCTCATCCGCAGCGTAATGAGTCGTGGGCAATATTAGCCGTTAAGTCTCAGATCAGCACTTTGGATCGTAACCGGAAAAACTAGACCATCTTTGGAATACTTATTTGAACGTACCACGATTTGGGACACATTAATTCTATTTTCGAATGCTTTTTAGGACGGATATACACATAATTAACAAAACCGTTCTCGTTTATCATTTTGAAGATGTTGTTCGGTTGGTCTTCACTTTTATCATTCTAGACAGCCATGTCATGAAAACAAAACATGTACAAATTGACCCTTCGCAAAACCTGCGCTCTCACGCCACACATCATGTTCTCACGGACTGAGAAATACATCGCGGAGCAAAGAGGACACTGACAATGTATGAAATGGTTTCATATTTAAAATATTGTAATTTTTTTTTAAGCAGTTTAAACACTAAATATCATATAGTGTCTCTTTAATGTGTGGTGACAGATCGCTGTAGCTCCTCGTGAAGCGATCATCTCTTCATACTAGTTCATTTATAGCATCAAATAAACATGAATGAACATCAGAAGAGAAATCGTGAGAACACACAATTTATCAAGTTCACCAACGTTAATCTACTAACTCCCCTGACTGCTTTGATGGACAAAACGGTGGATTCAGGGTTATGATTGGTCAGATCGCCTGTCAATCAAACTGCAGGTGAAGGGTCAATTGCATAAATGCAAATCCGTAGAGTCCAGTCACTTTAACTACGGTCATGGCAGAGCAACAGTTTAAAGAAAATATTGAGTACATTAGATCTTAATGATATTTCCAACTTTTTGTCTCCACTCCTGTAATATTAAGCAGCATGACTGTTTCAATATTGATGGTAATCATAAAAAAAAATGTTTCTTGAGCAGCAAATCAGCATTAGATGTGATTTCTGAAGGATCATGTGACACTGAAGACTGGAGTAATGATGCTGAAAATGCAGCTTTGCATCACTGGAATAAATTACAATTTAAATATTTTCAAATAGAAAATATTAGTTTTTTTACTGTATTTTTTTACTTTTTACGTTAAAAAATAATAATAAATGCAGCCTTGGTGCGTGAGAATTCTTAAAAAAAATACATTTAAATTAACTTACTGACCCCAAACTTTCAAGCGCGGAAAGACGTGAATAAGCATAATTTTTCAATTTAAACAACGTTAATCTATACTTTTAATGGTTTTAAAGTTTTATATTCGTAAATGCAAGTTTTCTGGCAAAAAACAGTTTTATATATTTTAAGAGAATTTGAACATTTATATTGGCTTTCAAAATTTGTAAACATTTCAATATTATTTTCTAGATTTTATTTAAGCCCCCCCCCCGTGTACTTTTATTTGTTACATATTTGATGTTATATATTGTACTTATTGTAATTTTGTAATAAATAAATCTTTTTTTTTTTTTTTAAACAACGTTAATCTACTATAGCTTACTCCCTGACTGCTTTGTTGGATAAGATGGTGGATTCTGCGTTTTGATTGGTTAGATCGCCTGTCAATCAAACTGTTTGCGAAGGGTCAATTAGATGAAACTTCTTTGTTTGCACTCATGACTTTTGCTTGCTTTTATTACTTCTTTTTTTTCTCGTGCACTGGTTCACTAAGACTGACCAGACAATGAGTTGGCCAAAAAGGCCCAGACACCGTCCAATTAGTGCAGAAGAGAGCGCAAAAAAATCTGGACCGATATTGGTCAGCGGCTGAACATCCGCGTGGGATGGTCTTAGATGTTTTTACAAAAAATCTAAATGCAAATAAGTTTTATTTTCAAGATGATAACTGGACGCCTCTCGTATGTGTAGCAGAGGCCGGCTAGTAGTTGCTGTGCAGGTAAAACCTCACTCCTCTGACCTCAAGAGACGCTCTAGCGACAGACACTAGAGGTTGTAGCTTTTAGCCTCCTTGGTAGAGCGTCCGACTCCCACACCCGAAGACTCGGGTTCTAGGCCCGCTCGGAGCGGGTAGAGAGAAGACCCGGGTTGGGAGGGTTTCATTGGTGCCGTGACCCGGATGGGAGTGAGGTTTAGGGGGGTGAGTGTAGCAGAGGCCGGCTAGTAGTTGCTGTGCAGGTAAAACCTCACTCCTCTGACCTCAAGAGACGTTCTAGCGACAGACGCTAGAGGTTGCAGCCTTTAGCCTCCTTGGTAGAGCGTCTGACTCCCACACTCGAAGACCCGGGTTCTAGGCCCGCTCGGAGCGGGTAGAGAGAAGACCCGGGTTGGGAGGGTTTCATATGCAACATGCTGAGATCATACACTTGCTTTTTTGTTTATCTCATGTAGTTGCTCGCTAAGACTGATTTTTCTCATCAATGTCTATGACTGCAATTCAACACGCTCAGTTGGCTGAAAAGGCTCAGTTGGGGTCCGACTAGTGCCAGAACACGCAGCAAAAAACTGGCCTGACATCGGCCGACCGTCGACTTGATGTGTGATGGCCTTAGATGTTTCCACACAAAATCAAATTGAAAAACAGTTTTGCAACATCCTAAGTGAGAACAATGAAGCATAATGCTATTTAATATGTTTATTGCAGAGTTTTGCTCCCCCAGACAGACCAATGTCAACCTGTTCAGTAATAAGGGTCAAAGAGAGAAAAATGGACATCAAAACTAGATTGACAGTTTTGGTCCAAGAAACCTTGTAGTGGAACTTTTTGAAGTTTGCGTTGTTTTTTTTCCTCCTCATGGCTGTAGGTCAGCTAGCACCACTCCCTCCGGCTCTCCGCGTTCATCACAGCAGAGTGTTTATCAGTCAGGGGAGGCTTCGGGACCTTCAGCTGGAGCTTCAGCATCCTGGAACCCCTTTGGCGATGACAATTTCTCCAAACTCACAGCAGAAGAGCTGCTAAACAAGGATTTCGCCAAACTGGATGGTAAAAATGTTTTATATGGAATCAAGTACTCAAAGTCATTTTTTGCACAATATTTAGTTATCCTGCACTCTTTAGTTAAATAAATCGTTACAGAGAGACTTCAGTAATACTTGTGTGTTTCCAGCTAAGATGGCAGAGAGATCCTGTCCTGAAAATCTGATTCCTGGGTTGCAGTCTGCGTCTTCCAATAAAGGCTTTCTCCAGGGAGGAGGTACAGTCTATTTATCTCTCTCTCTCTCTCTCGGTCTCTCTCTATGTCTGTCTCAGTGCTTACTTGGGAGTCTGTTAATGCTCAAGACAAAACTGCACTGCAAAGTTAGTTTGGAAAGTTATTTTTTCCACTTTCAAAGCAATGCGATGCCACAAATGCTGTGAACTTCTACTGAACCTGGAACAGATTCAACCAATGGGTGCTGCTGGATTTTCAGGAGTCAATCCATGTAATCCCCAATGGATCAAGTCCCACCTTACATTTTTGTCTTGAAAATCCAGTTTCACCCAGAAACATGCCACGTTGCACAAGTAAAATGGGTTGTGAATGTTGATTCATGACTTTCAAAGTCTTTTGAGAGACTTTAAAAAGCATTAAATGTACTTGACCTCTTCTAGCCTTCCAGAAATAAAGTAACGTGCATCTCACCTGCTAGCAGCCTTGTGATAAGCCTTTCCTCTTCCTATTTATAGAGATAAAGACTGGATTCTTGGTAACATTGTGGACCTGTGTCAGTAATCAGTTAAACGGTATATTCTCATTAAGATTGTTATTGGGTTATTAAGACCTTTTAAAGGTGACCTATTATGCCCCTTTTTACAAGATTTAACGCAAGTCTCAGCTCAAAATCCCCCATGGTTTTTGTTTTATTATACTATGTTTTAACTGCCTATTTTTGGGTGGGGAGCAAAATCTGATCAGCTTGTTTTTTCACATGCCTGCAGAGAAGGACTTACCAAAACAAAGTTACTGGGTTGTCTTTTTTCATATTTTCTGGGTTGGTGGATGCACGGGTGACCCAATTATAGAACTTAAACACAGAAAAGGTCAGATTTTCATGATATGTCCCCTTTTAAAGGTACGGTTTCATACATATGGTTTCAAATACATACGTTTTGTTTTGACTTGTCAAAAGGAGAATGTGAAACTTTTGGTGAGACTATTGCCCCAATAAAGGGTTAGGGATTTGGCCAAACTTTGGTGAGTACTCTAACTCGTCCTGAAACACCATTTGTGCTACAGACATGAATGATATCCGAAAGATTGAGGCTTGTTGAGGAGAAGTGATTGATTTCTTTACTTACAGCTTTTGCCTGGTTGATGATAAAACTATTAAATCACATAGACTTGCATAAGGGGAGCCATATTCATAGAGACTTGGGCCTGGGCTCTTCTGACATGGATCTGTGTAAGCGACGGTCTAGCAAACTCTTAGAACACTCTATGGACTTGAATGGTAATTGACTTAAAGGGATAGTTACCCCCCCCCCCCCCCTCCCCCAGCCAGATTTCACCCAGGAGTCAGATTTCAACTCACTTCGCCCATTTCGCCTCACTCTTCACTGACAAGATGGAGGAAGATTTGATCTAAAAAAAAAAGTGAAATGTAAAAGTCCCTGTAAGTGAGTTTGTCATTCTACAATCTTATTGTTGTGCTTTTCTTCAAGAATAATAATGAACCCACCATTTAAGCAATTGCTGGTCCCGAATTGGCACTAATTCAAAAGCGAAAGTAAAATGCGCACAGTCATTCATAACAGCGAGTGTGTGAGAGTTCCCACTCAACTTCCATAGAAACTTATTGAAAACGTTCGCTGTTATGAATGTCCGTGGGGTTTTCCTTTTGCTTTCGAATTAGTGATTTAAAAGCGAGGTACAAAAGACGACACAAATCCAACATCCATCCGCCGGTATTATCGGTGTTGTCACACGTCGATTAACTGAGATTTGTTCTCACACATCAATCAAATACAGTTGATCTTCCGTTTACCATATTTATTTATGTATTTGGTTGGTTTAATGTTTATAATAAAATAATAATAAAAAATAAATATATACCACTCTCCATAAATATGGTACACTTTAGCATTTCATGGCTCTGAAGCATTCGAGTGTTACTATTATTTGTTATCAATTTATTATTGGTTTCTTTTGCTATTTTTGAAAAGTGCCATGCATCTCACTTTGCCATTTAACCACAAAAAAAGACATTAGTGGTTACATATTCTGCAACACTGTATATAACGGCACAGAATGGTGCATAAATATTCTTTTAAATGATCTTTTTGATTTTTAGTGTTAGAAGTTGCAGAAGAGATGCATGTGTGATGATTCCAAGCAGAAAGTACAGAGAGTGGATTAAAGCTTGCAAGTCTTACATAAGCACGCACTGGTAATCCTCTCTGGATCTGATGACACACACCAGATCATGCTGGGTCAATTTAAGGCACAGGTAAACCTTTTGAGAGCAGTTGGATGCTAGGTCATGAAATTGGCAGTCATGTGTACTGTAGCTCCTTGGAGATCTGTGACACACACACTTTTCCCAACAATCGTTAGTAGCCATATTTAGAGACTAGTAAGCAATCATCTCGGAACACCTTGGCAACTGCACAACAATATGACTAAAACCCACTCAGAATGCCAGAGAAACTATGTAGTTATGCCCTGGCAACCGTTCACAGCTCCCTACTTGAGTGTTTACTCAATGTAGGAGTGGTGTTCTCTAAGATTTGAAGACCTTCCTTGATTCATTTGTTTAAAGGTTGATGGTTTGCTCTCTGCCTTAGTGAAAGGGGGAAAGCGAGCGTTCTGCTGTTCTGTGACCTGAGTGCCGCTCTCCTCTCCCTATACTCTCATCCCAAAGTCCTCCTTTCAATCACAAAGACTGTGAGTAAGGCACTGTAAGGAAGAGTCCAGTTCTCAACTGATCCGCATGCATCTGGTTGAATGAAACGGTGACATTTGCACCATTCCAAGACTAATAGCCAAGTGCTCTATCTTCCTTCTGCTCGAGTTATAACCCTGAGCCTGTGAAGTATGGATTGTCTAACACAAGTAATAGGTTTGTCTGTCTAACACGAATAATAGGTTTGTTTCAAACTGTGGTACTCTACACCAGTGGTTCTCAACCACCCCCCTCCTCAAAACTGCTCATTTTGAATGTATCAGACAAATGAGAGAGTCAAAATGCGCAATGCTCGAGGATCAGGGTTGAGCACCATTTTGCATCACGACTCAGTACAATATTTCACACCGAGTGGTCTCTTGTAAACTGCATGTTTTAGTTCTTGTGGTTGGTCATTTGGCTATTCCAAGCATATGGAAAATACTATGCTCTGTATACATGCTGCATACTCTCACACTCACTCTCTCTTTTGTCTTTGGTCCTTCTGGTCTTTGTTTTAAAGGATTTTGTTTGGTTTTTCAGTTAGTTTGTGCTCTTGTCTTCTTGTTTGGTTTGTTTTGTTTGTTCTGCGGATTCTGTATGATTAATGCTTAAAGGCATGGTTCACCCAAAAACGAATATTCTGTTATTGATTACTCATCCTCATGTTGTTGCAAACCCATTAGACTTTTCGGATTTTTTGAAGATATGTGATATATTTATATGATGAACAGCTTGAATTTAGGCTTTTATTATCAACTCACACTTCAGTTGTGGTAAACGGAAGCTCAAGCATGTTTGCTTGACATGAGCAAGAACCAATAAGGTTCATTCTGGTGTTACGTAGCATGTTTGAGCTCCTGGAAGAGGTTTGTTTTCATGTGTCAAGCAGGTTCGGTTGAGCTTCTGTTTATGCTCACTGTACAAAGTGTATAAATGAATAAGCGCCTAATTTCAATCTGTTCATCGTATAAAGCGATCGTGTCTCTTCAGAAAATTTAGACTAAACGGCTGAATTCATATGGAAGCGTCTTTTGAAGCGTCAAAATGTTAGTTGCGTAGCTGTCTATGGAGGAATGAACGAAAGTCTTACGGATTTGGAACGACATGAGGGTGAGTAATTAATGAGAGAATTTTCATTTTTGGGTGAACTAACCCTTTTTCCTTACGAGTAACACTTGACTAAACTCAGTCCTGCTCCTGGAGGGACACTGACCTGCAGAGTTTGGCTCCAACCCGATTTAAACACACCTAAAACAGCTAATCAAGGTCTTCAGGACCTCTATTAAAACTTTCAGGCAGGTGTTTTGGAGCAGGTCAGAGGAAAACTCTGCAGGACATTGGCTCTCCAGGAGCAGGATTGGACAACCCTGACTTAATACTTTCCTGTCCTTTCGGTTTCCTCTCTCTGCTCATAACTGTCACCTCTCTCTTTTCTGTGTATTCTCCTCTCTCCTCACTATTTCCTCTATCCTCACCTTTCCCTTCTCCTCTCCTTACTGTCTCCTATCTTCCTCACTTCCTCGTCTCTTCTCAATGTCTTCACTCTCTTCAGTCCTGATTTGATCACTTTTTTTTTCCATCCCTCACTCTCTTCTCCTCTCCTTTCTTCAGTGTCTCCTCACTTCTCTTCACTGTCTCGATCTCCTCTGTTCTTTTTCCTCTTTATGATCTCATCTCCTTCTCACTTCTGTCTCTTCTTTCTTTACTGTCTTCTCTCCTCCTTTCATGTCTTGTCCTCTTCACTTTCTCCTCTCACTGTTTCCCCTCTTTTCTCCTCTCCTTTCTTTGCTGTCCCCTAACGTTCCTCTATCTTCTCCTCACAGTCTCATCTCCTCTCTTCTGTCTACTTTCCTCACGGTCTCCTCTTCGACTCTTCACTTTCTCTGTTCTCCTCTCCCTTCTTTATTGTCTCCTCTCCACCTCACTGATCTCTGATCTTTTCTCCTTTTTTCTTCTCTCCTCACTGTCTTCCCTCTCCTCCTCATTGTTTCTCTTCTCCTCTCATCTCTTTAGTGTCTCTTCTGCTTTCTTTTCTCCTTTCTGTCTTTTCCCCTCATGGTCTCCTCTGCTCTCTTCTGTCTCCTCTCCTCACTGTCTTCTACTCACTTCTCCTCTTTTCTTTACTGTCTTCTCTCCTTTCATGTCCTGTCCTCCTCAATTTCTCCTCTCTCACGGTTTCCCCTCTTTTCTCCTCTTTCTGTACTTCCCTTGTAAGTCGCTTTGGATAAAAGCATGTGCCAAATGAATAATAATAACTCACTCCCCTCCATCTACTCCTCGCTTATCTTTTGTCTCTTCTCCTCACTTTCTCAATCTCCTCTCCTCACTGTCTCTCCTACTTCGTACTATCTCCTCTACTCACTCTCTACTCTTCAATTTCTCCTCTACTTACTCTCTTCTCTTCTCCTCTCCTAACTGTCTACTCCCCTTACAATCTCTCCTCTTCTTGTTATCTCATTCCTTATTCCTCTTATCTCTTCTTCTCATCTCCTCTCCTCCTTTCATCTACACTCCACCACACGGTCTTCTCTTTTCATCTACTCTCATCAGTCTCTGCTCACCTCTCCTTACCGTCTCCTTGCCTACTCTCCTCACCATTACCCCTGTCCTTCTCACATTCTGTGTTCTCCTCTCTTTTTATGGTCTCCTCTCTCTTCCTTTCACCTCCTGTCCTCCTCACTGACTCATTTCTTCTCCTTTCCTCTTCTCTTTTCATCTCTCACATTGTCATCTCTCCACTTATTTTCTCCTCTCCTCACTGTTTCTTCTCTCTTTCCTTCTCCTCACTGTCTCCTCTTCGCTTATGGAGTAGAGAAGTTGATCGAGGGTTTGAAGTCTCCAGAGCCCTCTTCCACCCTGACCCTCCCTGACCTTCCCTTGAATGATCCCTTCAGCCCCGCAGACTGTAGTCATGGTAACTTGCCGCTTGTCTGTTTGTTGTATTGTTGTTGTTTTTGTTTTTTTGCCTGTAACCCACAACGATACATCGCCTCACTGGCCTTCATTGGTTTTTTAATGGGGATTTGTTTTCTCAGTTCAGCTCAGGGTGGTACCTGGAATTCCTGGATGTCCCTAATCATCCCCATTTCTGACTTACTCCTTCCTGTCTGTATTTATAACCCCACTGCAGTTACGTCTCTCTGTTTGTATAGTTGTTGTAAACTTGGTCTTCATCAGACATCTGTTTGTATTTAAAGAGCGCCGCTTCATGCATGGAGTGAATTGACATCGCAACCATTTCTCTCCTCATTTACTTTTGCTACGTAAAACATCATATTTTTCTCTTTTTCTTTCTGCAGCTGGGATGGAGTCTCTGATCCCTGGTCTGGATCCTCTGCAGACTGATCCTGGGTCAGCTGCACTACCAGGTCAGCATTTCAGTAAATATTCTCCCATGTTTTATACAGCGGCTCACTGAAGCACTGAATCTGCTGACATTAGGCTAGGAAAATCTGCAAGGTGCTCTGGAGGTCATTATGACTGCCAGTTATGAACCTCCATTGACATAATTAGATACCATTGTTTTTTAGTATTACATTTTAATCAAAACCACTACTGATGAGGCGCATGGGTAGTTTGTTTTAGTAGGGTTACTTTTCTCACTGATCTGGCTGGATCACAGGTTTGTGATAACCAACTGTAATTTTCCAATTTTATTAAGATTTGTTTGGCAGATTTTCTGCTTTCAGGTATCAGTTTTTGAAGTTATTAGATTTACAGCCCAGTGTTTTCTATGTACCGTGAAATGAAGCTGGATCTTTGGTCCATTAAAATCCTTTATTCACTGTGGTGTTCTTAAAAAAGGGATTCAATAACAGCAGTTCAGTTCCATTGAAGAAAACATGAAAACATGCTGATTCTTTCTGCACAATAACCACATGACCTCATCTGTCCTTTTTAGCGGTGAAATAACTTGTCATCGCTTGTTGATGATAGCATGTGCATGGTTCAGCTGAATAAGTACTTAATTATTTTGGCAGCTTAAAGAATTAATCAATAGCACATTGTTGGTCATTCTAGAATATTTCTTTAAAAGGCTCAAAGCGCTGTCACCTTTCTTGATATTGCAGTCCAGGATGAACTGTGTTGTTGTCTGTTATTATTGTGAGTAGAGCCACCTGGTGACCAAATGGCTAACTACATCCCTGTGTGTTTCACGTAACTTCATAGTTGTTCCTAATTTGTGTCTTTTTGTGGACCTGTTGGCTGTAGCCTATGCTATTGCACTAGAAGTAATGCATCACTGACATTGTTGCGGCTCCCAAAAGTCTCTTCAGTAGTCTTTGTTTTTGACAGGTTTGTTTTCAGGCCTCAAACATAATTTGCTGAAGTCTGAGAATTCAAACACAAGTGTTTGGCCGCTGTACATATTTAAAGTGTATTCTTACATTGGTCTGGTGGTTACAAACCGGAATAATGGAATTTATTGTTGAACACTGAATCCAACTCCTCCCAATTTACATACCCCTAAACCTACCAGTTTCCACCCGCTGGATCTAAACCTACCCATCTCCACCCTGGGGAACTGGATCCAACTCCTCTCACTTTACATATCCCTAAAACTATCCATCTCCACTCCCTGGATCTCATATTCTGCATTGAGGGGCTACTGCGGAATGTTGCAAAATTTAGAGTAGTGTGTGTGAATAATAAATCTCTAAAAAAAGACTGTTATTTACATATGAAGTGTGTTTGTTCTGCATGTCTCTGTGTCAGTGAGTGGCACGGTTTCATCTACTACACACACTCGGTGTTTTCAGCATCTGCCGTCTCACTATATGAGGACATGAACACATGAACTTCATCTCCAGAGCTGCTCTAAGAGACACACCACCAGCAAATTACCTTTTAATTTGATAAAACTATCGCCAGTTACACAGAAACTCAAAGGTCTTCACTACAACCCACCAAAAATAAGTTTGTTTTTTTTAACTTTAAGAAATTATTACAGAATTATATTACTATTATACAGCAGTGGCGAGCGGTGACTTTTTTTTTTTTTTTTTTTTTTTTTTAAGCCGGGTATGCTGGATGATGCGTCATGTAAAAAAATGTGATGAAAAGTTTTATAGCTAATAAGCAAGACGTTCTTGTTCTCCCTAGACAATGTTGGTTTAATCACTTGCTTAATTATGACTCATAGCAACATAGCAAAGTATTTCTAATATGTTGAGAGAAGCCTGCATTTACCTGTTGAAACGTGCCTTCAGAAGCACCTGTAAGAGCTTTTGTGATGTTTGAGTCGACGGAGACGCGACATGATAAAGGTGCATTTGCAGAATATGCTGTTCGCTAGGCGCCGCTAGTGTCAGACTTCACCTTTAAACGTATCAGTTTAACACACAGATCTAAATCAGAGGTGACGCATAAGAAACGCCATGGTGTCAATTTAAATATATGCCACATGTACTTTTTAAATTAATAATTAAAAATAGATACAGGTATAATATAATTAGCATTAGTGGCCTATTATAAATAAAAAGTCAAATGTAATTATAATAAATAAAAATATCAGTGTTCTTTAAAAGTTGAAATTATGCAAACTGATGACTCGAACAACTGCACAGACTTTCGATTAATGTCCTCTGATAGTTACAGTAAGACTGTCTTAAATTTATACGTTTTTCGTGGAAAATAATTTTCCCTATATAGAAAATGAAATACTATAAAATGGTTTTAGTTGTGATTTTTACCCCGTTTGATTTATTCTAGTTAGTTTTGTATCAAATATAATGTGATTTCGGCATTTTCGGTGATCGAGATCTGGAAGCAGCATCTCTTTTTTTATTCTTGGGCGAGCGATCCGCTCACAGCTTATCCTGCCCATGAAATCCCCCGTAGGCCAGCAAACCAATGAGAGCGCAGGACAGTGATGACAGTCCGTAACAAAAGAGCTGCTGTAGATCAGCGTACCCAGATGTCTCCGTAACTGGCAGATTTAAAGAAAATTACCGTTGTTTGGCAAATAAATAAATTACATGCGCGTTACCAACATTTTATCTTGTTAAGCTTTATGGTACATCACAGGCAAGGGATTTAATAGTAATTTATAGTGTTAATATTAATTGCCATATCCACGAATAGCTTAAATGTGCAGAGCATTCACAGCTGATATGGACATGCTTATTAAAACATTATATTTTAAGGAATATCAGAATTTTGTCCATGTTTTCTCTGTTGTGCAGCACTTTTCAATTGTTCAATTTTCTTTAGGTTGCATTTAAAAAAATTTAATTGATACAATTTTATTTTTATAGATAAAATAAAAATTTCATAGGTCCCTTAATTAAGTTTCCCACCGTTAAACTAGGTGTGTTGCTATAAACACCGTAACAGTTTAGGAGTGTGTGCAACTATCACCTGAAAGCAAATACCGACCCACAAAATAAGACTACCGCGTGTGCTTGTGTGTGTTCTGACACATTTTGGAAATCAAGCTGTCATAGAGTATGTTGTGGGCCTCATTCACTTCTGCTGCATAGCTTCTGTCTGATTTCTCACTGCCATCCTCTTCATATTTCTTTAGTGCTCCGTTTTATCTGTCCCACCTGAACTTTGTCGATGTCTTTTTGTTTAGAACTCTCTCTTTATATTCTCAATATTTTATTTCTCTTGTCACTCATCCTTCTGTTTTCTGTCATTCTTTATTCTTCATGCTTGCCCTATGTCCTCCAGAATCCTTGGTTGGACAGGACTCTCTTTTTGATGGGCCGCTTCTCTCCCTCCCCTCCACTGGCGGTCTAATACTGGCTTCATCCCCCTCATCTCTCTCTGCACCATCTATGGACGAGTTTACCACTTCTGCTTTGAGCAGTGGACAATCCCACCAGGGTAAGAACCATATGCACACTCACCTCTGTTGCATATTTCTATTTCTGTTTCTCAAAACAATAGAACATGACACTATCAAGCAACATCAAGGTCAACGGTTCGATTCGATGGGTGAATGAATGAAGTTATAAAATGTAAATGCCTAAAGTCTTTGAATAAAAAGCATCTGCCAGTTGACCCTTCGCAAAGACCCGCCCTCCTTTAGAAATGCCCCCTGTTGCTATGTCGGACAAGCCATGCGCTCTCACGCCACACATCATGTTTTCACAGAGTGAAAAATACATCCCTGAGTAAAGAGGACACTGATAACGCGTCGGAAACGGTTTCATATTTAAACATTGTAATTTTTTAAAGAAGTTTAAACAATAAATAGCGTCTAGTGTGTGTTTAATGTGTCATGACAGATCGCTGTAGCTCCTCGATCATCTCTTCATACTAGTTCATTTATAGCATCAAATAAACATGAATGAACATCAGAAGAGAAATCGTGAGAACACACAATTTATCAAGTTCAAGTTCACCAACGTTAATCTACTAACTCCCCTGACTGCTTTGTCGGACAAAATGGCAGATCCAGGGTTATGATTGGTCAGATCGCTTGTCAATCAAACTGCAGGTGAAGGGTCAATTGCATAAATGCAAATCCATAGAGTCCAGTCACTTTAACTACGGTCATGGCAGAGCAACAGTTTAAAGAAAATATTGAGTACATTAGATCTTAATGATATTTCCAACTTTTTGTCTCCACTCCTGTAATATTAAGCAGCATGACTGTTTCAATATTGATGGTAATAATAAAAAAAAATGTTTCTTGAGCAGCAAATCAGCATTAGATGTGATTTCTGAAGGATCATGTGACACTGAAGACTGGAGTAATGATGCTGAAAATGCAGCTTTGCATCACTGGAATAAATTATAATTTAAATAATTTCAAATAGAAAATATTACATTTTTTTTCTGTATTTTTTTTACTTTTTACGTTAAAAAAATAATAAATGCAGGCTTGGTGCATGAGAATTCTTAAAAAAAAACAAAAAAAAAAAAAACATTTAAATTAACTTACTGACCCTAAACTTCTTTTTGGCAAGCAATTATTTGAAAAGACACAATCACAGCCAATCAGGACATATTTAATGTTTTATTGTATTGTCAGTGAAGTGTGATTTTGGACCAATGAGATTCACAGTGGGTGGAGCTTCCCAACAAGACGCCCGGCAAAATATAAAACCAATTTTAATCAGCCAGTGTTAAAAAATTGGCCAGCAAAAATGTTGTGCTCTGTGCTCAGAATAGGCCTTGACGAAGTTTTTCTGAAAGTCTTGCTTAATAAGGACCATTTTTTGCACTACCTACCTGCTCATGCTTATCTATACTGGTCACTCTCTTTCCCCCCTCTCTAACACTCTTCCTAATCTCTTTCTTTTCTTGTTTCCTCTCCGCCGGTCTGCTGCGGCTCTAACCTCTTCTAGCAGCCTCTCCTCTCTCAGCCTTCCAGTCCTCTGAGACTGGGGACCAAAGCTCTGATAACCAGTTTGACCCAATTCCGGTGCTTATCTCCAAAAGCTCCAGCCAAGGTAAGGGAGTTTGGATAACAGCAAAAGTTTTTGGATGAGAGCACATGCTTTATTTAATGCATCTAATTCACACTGAACTGTAGGCATACAGTTGCAAATTTTTGAGGGATCAAAGTGAAAGCAGTATTGTACAGTTAGATTGATCTGAGACGCTGGTGTTTTTGATGTTGTTTAAACAACTGTTTAAGTAGAAGCTGGCTTTGAGTAATGCAAAAGACACACTTTGACACATTTTTTAATTTCTCAATCGCAAACTGTCCTCACCCCGTCGCAGAATTTTTTTTTTTTTAATGGCTGAATCTTATAAAAACACGTCAGTGTCATATTTCACCAAAGAAAAATCAAAAGACGAAAAATATGCAGTTTTGCATTGTGACATTTATTTTCCCAAATTCTAAATGCCTTATCTTGAGTGTTTTTTTTTTTTTTGTTTGTTTTTTTTTTAGATTTTTCTCATAATTATCAGTGGTTATTCTCATTATGACTAAATAAATAATAAACCTCAAAAAATACTGTAATACAGATTGAAATACAGTCATTTTAACACACATTAAATCATTATATTTATTTACATATTTATTGTATACCATCAAGTCTTTTTTTTTTTTTTTTAAGAAATGGTCATTCTTTTATTCAGCAATTTAAAATGACCAAAAGTGACAGTAAAGACATTTATAATGTTACAATTTATTTATTTTTTCAATTAAATGCTGTTATTTCATTAAAGAAACCTGAAAAAAAATTTCCACAAAAATAAGCAGCACAACTGTTTTCAAAATGGATAATAAGAAATATTTATTGAGCAGCAATTGATCATATTAGAATGATTTCTAAAGGATCACGTGACACTGAATTCTAAACTAAAACTAACACTGAAACTTCAGCATGAATTACATTGTAAAATACATTCAAATAACACATTAAAAGTTAAGACTTTCAAAAACACTTCAATTCTTATTGACCCCAATTGCACATTTCTTTATGCAAAATATAATTGCTATCACTTGTCTTAATTTTGGGGTGAAATATGACATGGCTTTAATGCTATTCAAGTATGTGGTTGTCATGTACTACATAAATAATATATTAAACGTAAAATATAAACTATATGACCTTAAAGTGGCATTCACCTAAATTCACCTTAACTTTAGGATTTGGTCACATTTTATTTTGATGGTCCCCTTTAGATTTTCTGTTGACTAAGTAACGTCGCACCTACATGTCTACTAACTCTCATGAGAGGATTAGTTGAGTATTAGTTCACTGTTTGGGTTAGTAGAAAAAGTTGACATGCACAAGTTACTCATAGTCTGTTGGGGAGCATCGAAATAAAGTGTTAGCAGATATTAAGCAGACAGTAAAACTCTCACGAGAGTTAGATTGACGTTCCTTATATTCAACAGAATAGGGGAGCATCAAAATCTAGGCTTTTTGGGTTTTTGTTTTTCTTTCTAGTCATCCTCTTTAAAATATTCCACTTCGATTCTGCTGTTATCTTTTAGCGTTTTATGCTTTCTCTTTCCTGCTATTCATCTGTTTTTTGCTTTTTCTCTTTCCTCCTTTCATTTCTCACCCTTCATTCTTCACTCACCTTCCGTCAACGTTTTATCTTCTTTTCATCCTCATTCTTTCTCACAATTCTCATTTCTCACTTTCCTTCCTTTTCTCTCTCTCTCTCTCTCTCTCTCCTCACTCTTTCTCT
Organism: Opsariichthys bidens; assembly: GCA_037194245.1. Classification (NCBI taxonomy): domain Eukaryota; kingdom Metazoa; phylum Chordata; class Actinopteri; order Cypriniformes; family Xenocyprididae; genus Opsariichthys; species Opsariichthys bidens. The sequence goes on along the minus strand of CM074315.1, from coordinate 6,214,084 downwards.
TTTCCTCTTTCCGGCATGTTCTAGGTGGTCATTCTCGCAGCAACAGTGGCAGTTCTGAGACCAGTCTGCCCTCGCTGGCACGCTCTCTTCTGCTGGTGGACCAACTCATCGACTTATAGAGGAAACAGAAAGAGAGGCAGACGAATAGGGAGAGAGGGAGAGGGCAGCGTGCAATTCTTAAAAATATAGCGAGAGTTTAGAAACCTCAACCTTAAGTCCACCCTTGCACACTTTTTCCTTTGGCATTCTTTTCACATTTGCCGTTTGTCTCTCTTCTGCTGATCCATAAACATTCTCATGACTCTATCATTGATTTATGCTTCATTCTTCAGGATGTCAGAACATCTCCCAGAACATCTCAATTATAACAACAAACCAAAAGTCAAAATTTGAACCTTTTTTTTTTTTTTTAGTACTATTTGAATGTGGTTCTTTAAAGACACATTATGAAATGGGTTTCTGTCATGTGATCTGTAAAAATGAAATCGAATATTCAGTGGGCGGAAACTTGTAACCATTGGGATTTGATAGGCTTGTTAAATGTTTGCCTGCCAACTACCAAGCAACCATCCAGAAAAAACGTTTGCTTAGCGAAAGTGACATGTTAAGGCCAAGTATGGTAACCCATATTCGAAATTTGTCCTCTGCATTTAACCCATCCAAATTAGTGCACTACAGACACATTAGGAGCAGAGTAGTGAGTAGTGAACACACACTCCCTGAGCAGTGGGCAACCATTTTGCTGTTGTGCCCGAGGAGTGTTTGGAGGTTAAGTGCCTCGCTCAAGGGCACCTCAGTCATTTCCTGGAGTCAAACAAGCAACCTTTGGGTTTGCTAACAATTAGGCGACGACTTACTAATAGCACCTTAATATTGTGATGAGGATGTTTGTCTGATCAAGCACCTATAGATTTTCCTTGCTGTCGGGTGGAAACCTCTTATTCACTTATTTAAATAGTTAAAGTGTTGTCAAAGTTTATATCGTGGCTTTATATGATCAGACACGTGTTTTGTCCATCATTAGAGAAGCCGCATCTGATGCAGTAAGTGCATCGCAATACATTACAGGTTATAAAGTTTACTTACTGGACGAAATGTTGCACACAGGCCATTTTAGACCGTATTGGCTATGACTCGACGAGACCGAGACACTCTTCTCTGCTCCTCAAGTACATAAAACATTCACCTTTATACATGTAGAAAATGCTGTGCATTGCACTTGTGTTCAGTGCACGATTGCATTGCAAACAAGCAGAGACGGTCCAAAATGTGTGCGGCACCTCGTTCAAGATCAAGGCGGTTGAGAGTAATGAGGTAGAGGATTTCAGGAAATTATTAATACTTTTCATTTGGATAAATGTTTGGTGAGGGAGTCGGGCTTGTAACCTGAAGGTTGCTGGTTCGATTCCCACGCCGGCAGGAATTGAAGATGGGGATTGTGAATGAACAGCACTCTCTCCACCTTCAATACCATGACTAAAGTGCCCTTGAGCAAGACACCTGACCCCTAGTTGCTCCCCTTGTAAGTCGCTTTGGATAAAAGCGTCTGCTAAATGAAATAAATAAATGTAAACCCACAGACAGGCCTAAAGGTTGATCAATAGCAGTGATTTATGAAAAAATTCAAATGTTGAAATATAGCGTAACACAGTTCATAAATATGGGAAGGAGGAGGCGGGAAGCGGCGGACATTCAACGTATTTTAATAAACTCAAAAACAAACAATAAAACGAAAGTAAAAGGGCGGCAGTTCCTCACGGCGACTTCCAAAATAAAACACAACATAACTTCCAGGCCTGGTCCTCTCTCGTCCTTCACTGTTGTCGTTCCTCTTTTATGCTTCCGGAGCTCCTCCGTGAGAGACACGAGACCGGTGTAGCGAGCAGCTGACGCTCATTATCTCTCGCGCTGTTCCCTCGTGGCTCTCGCCCGCCCTGCTCGTCACATATAGCTTCACAAGGTTTCCGCCCGACTATGACAATATAAAACACTTTTTTTTAATGTAGAGAAAAGTTTACATTTTATTAAAGGTTGTTTTATGAAATCTTTAAAACATAGTAGACAGTTGAATCATGCACAACCTAAGTACATTTTAATTCCTCTGATTATTGATGTGGTCAGCCCACTGATGATTCCAGGTATTGGAGTATATAATGCCAATTTTATCCAGTTTAGGATTTAACATTGTTTATCCTTAACGTGGTTATACAGTGGCAGACAGACAATACAAAAGAAAGAGTAAGTCGGGGTTGGGGTTTAACATCTTTAAAGGATGATGCTGCGGAAATAAACTAGACTAAAGCAAATTTCAAGAAATTGAGCCATTAAGGGCTGAAGCATACTCTGCATAAGTACAGTAAATAGACATGAATGCTTGGCTACACTATACACGCTAGCAATTCCAGATCACTGCTCAAGAGCTATTTCTTCTTATCAATACTGCTTAATGCTTTCAAACTCATCATACGACGTTAACTTTCAACTGAAACCTTATTATACCATGTTTATCATATTTAGCTGTAAAAATAAAAATGTTTTTAAAGTTACCGTGTTATTAACGTGTTATTACTACGTTATTACTACATTTAACATTTGAAATGTTAAATAATGAATTATAGCAACACGTATATCATTATATGATATTTATATCAACATATAAAATGGGAATTACCAATATAAACTCCATTGACTTTGTGAAAACCATGATGTGTTTTTCAGGATTCTTTGATGAATAGAAACTTCAAAATAACAGCGTTTATTTAAAATGCAACTCTTTTGTAGTGCAAATGTGTTCACCGCCTCTTTTGTTCAAGTAAATGGACCCCTACTGACTAAAAGTATTATTTTATTTTTTTAAAAAACATTCTGATCCCAACTGTCGTGTAGAAAATGCAATGTTAGACTTAGGAAATAGTCCTTAAATTGTTAAAACGTCTAAAACAGAACAGGAGCTAGAAACTGTTCACATACTTATGCAGAGTATGTTTTGGCCCCTAGAAGTTGCATTTAAAGTTTAAATGCATTATATTTAAATAATATATACATGCAACATCACAGATAAATGTACTTTATAGACTGCTGTGAATGATCGTATTTAAACGGGTGTTTCCCTTTGCGGTCACAGTATTCCTCTGTGATGTTCTTTGATCCAATCCTTTATATTTTCTGTCATTCTGTCTCATCTCCTTCCTTTTTTTTTTTTTTTTTTCTTCATTCATACCCTCATTTTTCTTTTGCTTTTTGCTATATCTGACATACGTGGGACACTGTACTTACCCCATAGTGTGAATTTAATATTTCGAACGTCGGTCCAGTTATCCATCGTCCCCTTTTAAGACACACAAAGGATAAACGCAATCTGTAGGTGAAAAGGAAGCATGCATCATATCGAGGGTAAATTAGGCCGTGATGGTATAGGATGAATGTAAAAACTGAGAATTTGTATAAATGTGTGTATTATTGTTCTCAAGATAAATATTATAAGATAAAGATTATTTATCTGTATGTTCGAGCACAAAGTTGTCAAATTCTGTCAGTTGTATTTTCTTTTGTCACATTTTGCTGTTGAACTTGAACGTCATGACTATCAGAGTTCTGAAGAAATTCAGCGTTCAGTATCATCCATCAAGCTATAAATGTAAATATAAGCTGCTCCGAAACTTCACGAGCTGTGCCTGTTGGCAGCGTTTATTTTTATCCATTACCTCCTCAAATAACCTCTATTTTGAATCTTAATCTCTTAAAATTTCAATAAGACAGATGTGTTTATTTTTCAAGTAACTGTGTTCGGACTGAGCCTATGACGGTCTGCTCCTCCCGAGGTCTCGTCTGCCAGAAATGAGAGATTCAAATGATTCATTCAGTTTCATCTGGGCAATCTGACCTAAATGAGTCATTGTGCTTTTCGACAGGCAATAGCATAATTGATAGGGTCCTCAAAGTCATGGAAAAACTAGGAGATTTTCAAGCGGTGGGCCTGGAGGTCATGTATATTATAACAGTGAATTGTTTTTCCTAGATACGCCTAACTATTACTCTTCTATTGACTAATTGTGATGTCCAAATACAAACTAGTTCACAAATAGTTCGCTTGCTATCAAACTGATTTTTAAAAATCTTTTCCAGCAATCACAAACAAGTCACGGAAATTATTGGACAAAAAGTGCGCAAGTCTTTATCTAGAAAGAAGGTCAATATAAAGCCGATATTAATACAACACGACTGGAATCGAACACTTATTTACCTCCAGATGCACTTATCATCCTTCAAGTGAACTTTTCAAATGTCAATATCTCAGAATGGCCAAATATCGGCCTGTATATCCTGAAGCTGACGGTGTCTAAACAGACATGAATCTTTACAAAGTCACATTTTACTGACGCATATCAATGTGTGTGTATGTATATGTATCATGTTTGAATTTTCGTAATTAGATACACTATTTATTTTGAGATGTAACCTGCT
>CM074315.1:6202120-6204620 GCA_037194245.1 Opsariichthys bidens | reverse complement strand
GGTTTGTTGGGATATGCCACTGGCTGATGAGTCGGTAAGGTCTTAACAAGGGATGACCTAGTTAACACAGTCTCCGCCGACACCACAGGACCACATTGCTGCCGCACACAGGCACAGGTTCCCCGTCCGACCCGGACACGGCCCAGATCCAGCCAATCACGTTAATTGGTAAACCTCGGGATAAGCAGAGAGACAAAAAAAAAAAAAATTAGCGTAGACGCCATTCTTCTTCTGATGTACCGAGTACATCTGGTGTTATAGGAAGTGTTCCCGGTTCCGGCTGACCTGATCTATGCAGCCTAACAATCCTTTAACGGATATGAAGACAAAAGTTTATAGTGCGTCATGTGTATGCCAGGTTAAATAGATGCGTTTTTAGTCTAGATTTAAACTGACAGAGTGTGTCTGCTTCCCGAACAATGCTAGGAAGATTGTTCCAGAGTTTAGGTGCCAAATAGGAAAAGGATCTACCGCCTGCGGTTGATTTTGATATTCTAGGTATTAACAACTGGCCAGAATTCTGAGATCGTAATAGATGCGAAGGACTATAATGCATTAAGAGCTCACTCAGGTACTGGGGAGCTAAGCCATTTAGTGCTTTGTAAGTAATTAGCAAGATTTTAAAATCTATACGATGTTTAATAGGGAGCCAGTGCAGTTTTGACAGAACCGGGCTAATATGTTCATATTTCCTGGTTCTAGTAAGGACTCTAGCAGCTGCGTTTTGGACCAGCTGTAATTTGTTTATCACGCGAGCAGGGCAACCACCCAATAGAGCGTTACAATAATCTAGTCTCGAGGTCATAAACGCATGAACTAGCTGTTCCGCATTTGTCATTGAGAGCATATGTCGCAATTTAGATATATTTTTAAGATGGAAGAATGCGGTTTTACATATGCTAGAAAAGTGGCTTTCAAATGATAGATTGGTATCAAAGAGCACACCCAGGTTCCTAACTGACGAAGACGACTTAACAGAGCAGCCATCAAGTGTTAGACAGTATTCTAGGTTTTTATGTGCTGAAGTTTTTGGTCCAATAATTAGAATCTCTGTTTTTTCTGAATTTAGTAGTAGGAAATTACTAGTCATCCAATTTTTTATATCAGCTACGCATTCTGTTAATTTTGAGAATTGGTAGGTTTCGTCAGGGCGCGAGGAAATATAGAGCTGGGTATCATCAGCGTAACAGTGAAAGCTAATGCCATGCTTCCTAATGACATCTCCCAAGGGTAGCATGTACAGAGTGAAAAGCAACGGTCCTAGAACTGAGCCTTGTGGTACTCCATATTTAACTTGTGATCGAAATGACATCTCTTCGTTTACTACTACAAACTGATAACGGTCAGATAAGTATGATTTGAACCATGCCAATGCAATTCCACTAATTCCAGCATAATTTTCTAGTCTATTCAAAAGAATATTGTGGTCGATTGTGTCAAAAGCAGCACTGAGGTCTAGTAACACTAATAGAGAGATACAACCATGATCTAATGATAAGAGCAAATCATTTGTAACTCTAATGAGAGCAGTCTCAGTACTATGGTACGGTCTAAATCCTGACTGGAAATCCTCACAGATGCCATTTCTTTCCAAGTAGGAATTAAGCTGAGATGATACTGCCTTTTCGAGTATTTTTGACAGAAAAGGTAGATTGGAAATCGGTCTGTAATTGACTAATTCACCAGGATCAAGTTGTGGTTTTTTAATAAGAGGTTTGATAATAGCCTGCTTAAAATTTTTTGGTACGTAACCTAGTGATAAAGATGAATTAATCGAAAGATCTAATAAAAGCCCATAGACCCTCACCTCAAAGAAATCGGGACAGAAGTGGTTGAAAGTGGACAAGAGATGAATTAAAACACCAGGTTTAATTGGGTATGTGTTCGACCTAAACGCATCTTAATACCAGTTGGAAAAAGGGCCAAAGAGACCTCCTCAGGTCCTAATCTTCCTCTTCAGTGGGCTGATAACTCTTGAACTGCTGTGACTGGTTCTTTGAGGCAGTGAGATGTTCTAGTTTTGTGAACTGTGCCAATTGAAAAGATCTGACTCGAAAGAATGATCGACATCTCTACTTCTCATGCACTTGATCTTCTAATGGTATTTATGTTGGATGTCCAGATTTTTACTGAATAATACCTTAAATTTGGCTTAGTCTGTTGAACAAAGTGACTATGGCTTCAGTAGACTCGATTCCTTTTTGAAGCTTGAACACTCCAATCCACATTCATTCATTCAAAAAGAAAGTTCAAAATGCCTCCTTTTGTGGTCAGCGGGAGTAAGAAAGCCATAAGTCACATGAGGGTGAGTAAATGATAGAGAATTTTCATTTTTGGGTGAACTATCCCGTAGAAGAGGCACAGTAATGTCAATGGCCGTAACAGTAGTTGTTTCAATCTTAGTTCTATAGAACAACAAAATACTTGTCGGTCACAATCATTGATTGTCCATAATGATTATCCTGCAATTGAATTCATACGGCTAACTATCGATTTTCTT
>CM074315.1:6117120-6197120 GCA_037194245.1 Opsariichthys bidens | reverse complement strand
TTTCTGGTTCGATTCCCACACCGGCTTGTAACCTGAAGTTTGCTGGTTGTAACCTGAAAGTTGCTGGTTCGATTCCTACACCGGCTTGTAACCTGAAGTTTGCTGGTTGTAACCTGAAAGTTGCTGGTTCGATTCCTACACCGGCTTTTAACCTGAAGGTTGCTGGTTCGATTCCCACGCCAGCTTGTAACCTGAAGGTTGCTGGTTCGATTCCCACGCTGGCTTGTAACCTGAAGGTTTCTGGTTCGATTCCCAGGTGTTCGATTCCCGAATTGAAGGTGGGGATTGTGACTCTCTCTCCACCTTCGATACCATGACTAAGGTGCCGTTGAGCAAGGCACGTAACCCCTAATTGCTCCCCTTGTAAGTTGCTTTGGATAAAAGCGTCTGCCAAATGAATAAATGTAAATGTAAAATCTGTGTCGAAAAATGAAGTTATCAACAGCTCATCATCTCGTGTGACACCCTGTCTAATGATGTGTTACTTGTTATCAGGTATTTAGGGGAGGAGGAGGACACTGAATCTAGCAGAGAGTCTCGATCCAATGCTTTGCTGTCTAAACTTCAGGAGCAGGTCAAAGCCAGAGAACAGCAGAGCATCTCAAACACGGCTGATGAAGATGACGGCCATGAGAGTGACAAAAAACAGAAGAAAAGAAAACGTGAACGGCAAGAGACTGACGGAGTGCAGCGTAAAACAAAGAAGAGTGAAAATGTTAAAAAAACAAATCTTGATGATGAAGCTGCCAGTTCAACTAAAAAGAAGAAAAAACACAAAACATTGTCCAATGAAAATGAGAGCGTGAATATGGGTAATGCTGACGTACTACGTTTGATTGTTTTTAAACTGATCGAGTTTGTTGATTTGGTGGGCTTAAAACATTTTGGAACTTTTTAGCACAAATAGGGCACAAATTGGTATTCCATTAGTTTTCTTAAAACAATAAAGTTTATATTATATAATATATTAGACAAACTATTATAAAACTATTATCAAGCATTAAATTAAAATGAATGTTGAAAGTAAATGTGACATTTCAAAATTTATGTTAAATCATCTAAATTTTTACACAAATTTAGTGTTTTACTGTATTTATCAAGCTCAAATACTGAAACCCATTTACCAAAGTTATTGTAAGAAATAATTATAATATTTTTACTTTATTTAAATCAAATAAAAATATTTCAGTGACTACAAATCAGCATTTTCAAAACAACTACCAAGGAAATTTGCAACCCTGTTACTAGTTCTACCTTACTGGGTTTTTTTTTTTTGTTATTGTTGTTTTTGAATATTATTTATTTGTGAATGTAATTTTTAAAAAACATTTATTGCTATAAAATAACACAAAAATCATGGTCTAAATATCAGGTGAACTCTAATTTTGGTAGCACGGTTACAAAAATGGCAAAAGTCATAAAGTAATTAGAAAATAAAATAGCTCAAATGGCATTTCATTTAAACTTCTAGGATTAGTTCACTTCTGAATTCAAATTTCCTGATGATTTACTCACCCACGTCATCCAAGATGTTAATTTCTTTCATTCTTAAGTTGAAAAGAAATTGTTTTTTTTTTGTTTTTTTATGGGAAATCATTCCTAGATTACCAAAAAAAGTAAAAACGATGTCAGACGATTAACCTTGCTTAAGTTGGGGACACTTGCTTGATATTCAGCAGTGTTTTTGATATGCCTGCATTGGCGCCGTTGTATGTGAACTGAACTGAGCCGGACGATCACGTCACTGTTTTCTCCAGTGCTGATATACATAAATTAACTAGACTAATAACTATTGATCTTTGCAACGGAATGAATCAATAATATATAGAATAAGCTGCACAATGACACCATTTTCTTATCAATGTAAAGCTGCTTTGCCACAATTTGCATTGTAAAAAGCGCTATATAAGTAAAGGTGACTTGATTTTGAAATCGGAGGAGAAAATGAGATTGCGATTTTTGTCCTAATCCGATACTTCCACCTTATTACGTGATTACAACCTTATCCCTTTTCTGGGATCATGTAGAGCTCTTTAAAGCTGCAATTTGGACCTTCAACCCAATATGAAGTCCACTATATGGAGAAAAATCCTGGAATGTTTGTAAAATTGAATTTGTTAAGAATGCATGACATGGGGTGAGTAAATGATCTGAATTTTTAATTCAGAAGTGAACTAATCCTTAAATCACCTCCTATAACTGAGATTTAAAAAAAAAAAGTCTGTTTTTGTGGAAAATGCTTGATACAGAAAATTATCATTCATTTTAGGAGATAATGTATCGGATAATGAGAAGTCTGTAGAAATCACAGAAACAACTGAACATGACCCAGAGGAAAGTAAGAAGACTGAAAAAGCCGGGGACCCTCAGATCGATCAGATCTCAGGAGAGACGGGAAACGCCACCTCCCAGACTGCCATTCACATCCTGGGAGGATTCAAAAAGAAGACTGTGCAAAAGGTAGCATGGCAATATATCTTTACGTTCGAAATGTAAATTTATTGAGGGTTTTGTCTCGTAAGCAACTGTTTTTGTACAATTGCAGGTCAGAAGGGTATTGCCTCAGTGGTTGGCACAGCCCGACGTCATTCAGAGGGACATGAAGAATAACCTCATTCCCATCAGTCAGGTGCCAGGCATCTGTCCGATACTGTTGAAGAAATTAGAAGCTAATGGAATACAGAGCTTCTTTCCAGGTAAGTCCATCAGCTCTGACAAGAATTACTGGTAACACTTTACATTAACATTGGTTAATGTATTAATTAACATGACCTAACCATGAGCAATACATTTGTTACTGTATTTACTAATCTTTGTTAACGTTAGTTATTAAACCTTGTGCATTGTTCAAATTCCCGACCCTTTCGTTTAACTGCTTTAAAAATGTATCAGATAAATATTTTTTTCAAATTTTTTTGCTTAAATCTATTAATCAACCTCAGTCCTGATCAAAACTACTAAATTTAAAAAAAAAAAATCAGGATTTTAACTCTTTAAAACATTAAAATCTGATGCTGCACAAAAACTAACAACGCATCAAAGCCAATGTTGTTTCTAATCTTTGACACGTTTTTTTCCCAAATCAGTGACATCATTTATGAATTTGGCAATTAAAGAGTTAAAATCCTGATATTTTTTTTTTTTTTAAATTTAGTAGTTTTGATCAGGACTGAGGTTGATTAATAATAGATTTAAGCAAAAAAAATTGAAAAAAATATTTATCTGATCCATTTTTAAAGCAGTTAACGAAAGGGTGGTGAATTTGCCCACAGAGTACTGTTGAGTTTTTGAACATTTTCAAAGCATTTTCCCAAAATATGTGTCAAAATAAGATTTGTCACCAAAAATCATTCCATTTGCTGAAACACGGAGAAAGTTACGGCCAAATTAAGACTCAAAAATTCCCCATAGTGGATGAAAACATCCCGAACAGCACATAAGGGTTAATGAAAATGTAGTTGTTCGTTGTTTGTTCATGTTAGTTCACTAATGGATTCGTAAATGTTGAAATTAACTTTAACAAAGATTAATAAATGCTATATAAGTGCACTTCATTGTTAGTTCACGGTAAACCCAAAAATGTAAATTCCTTCATTGATTCCTCTCCCTCTTGTCGTTCTACACCTTCTTTCATCTTCAGAACTCAAATTAAAATGAAATCCGATGGCTCAGTTAGGCCAATATCGAAACAATTACCACTTTCAATACCCAGAAAGCTACTAAAAACATATTTAAAACAGTTCATGTGAGTACAGTAGTGCAACCTTAATATTATAAAGCAACAAGAATACTTTGTGTATGCCAAAAACAATCCCAAAATAACGCCTTTTCAACAATATCTATTAGTTGTTCAGGTTAAGTATTGAGATTTTGAAACGCTTATGACGTAACGAAGCCTCATTTACTGAAATCACGTGACTTTGGCGCTCCGAACCACCGATTAGAAACAAAAGATTCATAAAGCAGTGTTTTGAAATCGGCCATCACTAGATATTGTTGAAAAGTCGTTATTTTATTTCTTTTGGCGCACAAAAAGTAATATTAAGGTTGAGCCACTGTACTCACATGAACTGTTTTAAATATGTTTTAGTACCTTCTGTTCTTCTGAAAGTGTTAATCATCTCGCTGTCAATAGAGACTCACTGATCCATCAGATTTCATCAAAAATATCTTCATTTGTGTTCTGAAGGTAAACGAAGGTCTTACGGGTGTAGAACGACATGAAGGTGAGGAATTAATGAGTTCATTTTTGGGTGAACCAACCCTTTAACTAATGTAGTTAAAGGTGCAATGTGTAAATTTGTGGTTGTGAATTGCAACCAACGGCTCAGCCCTCACCCCTAGAGAAGATACAGTGGCCGACACAAAGACAAAGATGTCGTTGTTTGAGACAGCGGCTTGCCAGGCAAGCAGTGAGGTTTCTTCTTACTTCTAACAAAGAACGGTCTCTGCTTCTACTTCTTCTTCTTCGTGCATATTCGACGTAGTGACGATGCAAGCTGCCTCTAAAAACACCAACAAACACAGAGACGTAGAGATAGATTGTAGAGTCTTGTTTTTGGTTACTGTAGAAACATGACTTGGAGGGGATGTAGTTCTTAATACACCACTCAAATCATAGTTCTGTATATTATATTGCTTTTCTGTCAATATTTTTACATTAGGTCAGGTGTCTTGCTCAAGGGCACTTTAGTCATGGTATTGAAGGTGGAGAGAGTGTTGTTCATTCACAATCCCAACCTTCAATTCCTGTCGGCATGGGAATCGAACCAGCAACCTTCAGATTACAAGCCCGACTCCCTCACCACTAGGCCACGACTACCCAATAGGGGTTAGGTGTCTTGCTCGAGGTCACTTTAGTCATGGTATTGAAGGTGGAGAGAGTGCGGTTTATTCACAATCCCCACTTTCAATTCCTGCTGGTGTGGGAATCGAACCAGCAACCTTCAGATTACAAGCCCGACTCCCTCACCACTAGGTCACGACTACCCAATAGGGGTCAGGTGTCTTGCTCAAGGTCACTTCAGTCATGGTATTGAAGGTGGAGAGAGTGCTGTTCATTCACAATCCCCACTTTCAATTCCTGCCGGTGTGGGAATCGAACCAGCAACCTTCAGATTACAAGCCCGACTCCCTCACCACTAGGCCATGACTACCCAATAGGGGTTAGGTGTCTTGCTCGAGGTCACTTTAGTCATGGTATTGAAGGTGGAGAGAGTGCTGTTCATTCACAATCCCCACTTTCAATTCCTGCCGGTGTGGGAATCGAACCAGCAACCTTCAGATTACAAGCCCGACTCCCTCACCACTAGGCCACGACTACACAATAGGGGTTAGGTGTCTTGCTCGAGGTCACTTTAGTCATGGTATTGAAGGTGGAGAGAGTGCTGTTCATTCACAATCCCCACTTTCAATTCCTGCCGGTGTGGGAATCGAACCAGCAACCTTCAGATTACAAGCCCGACTCCCTCACCACTAGGCCACGACTACCCAATAGGGGTTAGGTGTCTTGCTCGAGGTCACTTTAGTCATGGTATTGAAGGTGGAGAGAGTGCGGTTTATTCACAATCCCCACCTTCAATTCTTGCCGGCATGGTAATCGAACCGGCAACCTTCAGATTACAAGCCCGACTCCCTCACCACTAGGCCACGACTATCGATAGATGCTCCTAAATTTTAAACCGTTAACTAATGGACCTTATTGTAAAGTGTTACCGAATATTGTTATTTAACTCTGTTCTGCATTTACGAATTTGCCATCATCTTTCATATACTGTAGTAACTTCATTCAATGTTCACATCTGATCAAGAACCCATGACCTTGACGTTGCAAGCGCTGTACTTTGTTTGTGTTTTCCAGTTCAATCTGAGGTCATCCCTGCCATTCTAGACAGCGTGAGCTCAGGGCTTCTGCTGGGTCCTGGTGGCTATAGGCCCAGAGACATCTGTGTTTCTGCACCTACAGGAAGTGGAAAGACACTGGCGTTCGTCATACCTGTTATACAGGTACAAACAATAAATTACATTAGAATGCATTTTTATTTCTGTCTCCAAAATATTGGCACTGTGTCATTGCCATTTTGTTGGTTTAACTTCTATTGTTCTCCTCATTTGTAAGTAGCTTTGGGTGAAAGTGTCTGCTAAATGATTCATTTCAAATTTGCAATTTCAAATTCAGATCATGGCATTTCCTAATCCCATTCTTCACTGCATTGTATGGTTTTGTTTTTACTTTGGATTTTTGTCATGAAACCTGTCAAGTTCATTATTATTATTGTCCATGGCTGCATTAATTTATCAAAATACATTAAAACGTTAATATAGCAAAATATTCCATTTAAAATCGTAATCATTAATCGTCATTACTCCCATCTTTAATGTCACACGATCCTTCGGAAATCATTCTAATATGCTCATTTTATTGTTATCAATGTTCAAAAGGGCTTAATATATTGATACATTTTTGAAGGAATAATATTATCCTTTGTAATATTATGAATGGCTTCTGAAAATTCTGCTTTACATTTTATTTACGTTTACAATTTAGGCCTGCGTTTTACATTAAACCAGAAAACAGTTGTTTTAAATTGTAATATTTCACAATACTGAAATGTTAAATGTATGTCCTTTCAATGTTAAAGTCTTAACTATTGACTAACTCTCTCAAAGAAAGTCTTGTGAAATTGCACACACAGACCAGCCATTAGTCAGGAGGTTACAATTACACGGAAAATTGGAAAGCCACAGTGCATTTGACGCTTTTAACAAGCGTTTTCTCAACATTGCACATCGAATCAGCTTCTGACAAACACATTAATTATTATTTGAATTCTCACTCAGTGAGTCATATGTATTGCTGTGTCTTTGTAAGGCTTTTGTCTTTCAAACACACTTTAATTATTGGTGCTTGCCTAAGGCAAGCATCAATCTTGTTCTTCTGCAAACTTATTATTATTGGTGCTTGCCTAAGGCAAGCATCAATCTTACTATTGTGCCGGACAAAACTTCGGCGCGTAACTCGTCCCGCACCGTTTGTCCTAGACCCATGAATGAGGTGTCAAATCGACCGGCTCATTGAGGAGAGGTGTGCTATGACTTTTATAAGCGATCGGACCGACGACGTTCGTACAGCGGACGAAAAAAGCGGCGAAAAAAAGTCCCATTGACTTTGCATTGAAAAATAGATGAGATGGATTTAAGTGAATCAAAACATCATTGAGACACGCGACATTTGGCATTTTTGATTTGGACACACATGCAGTCTATTAGTTTAAGCCTGTTAACTGCCTAGCCATGCCCTAGCAACCATTTAGAGCACACTAGCAACAAAAGTCCCATTGACTTCCATTGAAATATAGATGAGATGGATTTAAATTAATCAAAACATCATAGAGACACGCAAGTATGGCATTTTTGATATGGGCACACATGCAGTCTATTAGTTTAAGCCTGTTAACTGCCTAGCCATTCCCTAGCAACCATTTAGTGCACCCTAGCAACCAAACCCAAAGAGAGATATTTTCAAACCTGAACATCATAGGGTTGGTTTATATCATTCATACTGGAAGGCAGCCTTTGGAGGATCATCACTGGCAGCTGCCAAGCCACTCCCTAGCAACCAAACAAAGTACCCTAGCAACTGTTTAGCAAGACCTATATCTCTGCATCGGAACATCATACAGACATGGTTGTTGGGTCTTTTGACTCATGCTAGCAAACTGGACTTCCAACATGCTATACATGCTAGCAGTGAATAGCTACATGCTAATACTCAATAGCTAAGTGCTAAAGTGGGCTGAGAACATGCCAAGAACTCTATAAAAACTCCATAGAAACTATCTGTGACAACTACCAACCGCCTAGTTAACACCCTAGCAACCGAGGGCCGAATTTTGCCACTGCAAGCACCAATCACATTTCCTTCAGGAAATGTACGTTCTAGTTACTTTTATTATTTCGAAATTATTTATTTTAATTTAACATTTTGATGATTTATTTATTTACTAGATTTACATTAAATTCACAAACTCTAGTGAGGGAAACCCTGACCTAATATAATGTTCAATGCATGTCGTTGATAACAGTGAATGGAATTATATTCTTCGTATTTGTATATCAATATGGTACAATATTACCCTATTCAATTCAATGTGATAAATGAGTTGGGTCAAAAGTAATCAAAAAGTAGTCGGATTACATTACCTAAAATGTGTAATGTAATGGATTATGTTACTAACTACAATTTTGTCATGTAATTTTGAATCTGTAACCAACTACAATTTATTAAGTAATCTATCCTGCACTGTGTGTGTGTGTGATAACTTAGGCATTGTCCAAGCGTGTGGTGTGTGAGGTCCGTGCACTCGCTGTTTTACCCACCAAGGAGTTAGCTCAACAGGTAATGATTATGAATTGATTAATTGATTGTTTATCAATTAATTAAATCTACATATCAGCCTATATTCATTGTTCATGGTTGATTTCAACCCCACAGGTTTCAAAGGTGTTTAGCACATACACTGAGGGCAGCGGTCTAAAGGTGGTCATGATTGCAGGTCAGAAATCATTTGCTGCAGAGCGAGCAGCCCTCTCGGAAAACAGGTGAGTGCGTTTGCAGGCTCATGAATAGAGTTGCACGATTCTGGATAAATTGAGAATCACAATTTGTTGTTTTTTTCAAATAGAGATCACGATTCTGAACAGACCACTGAACAAAAAATGTTAAATGCTGCAGTCTGCTTAAATTATTTTGAAAAAATCGTTTTGAATGAATGACTCACTCATAAATGCTTTGCTCGTTTCATTACTGGATGAATCAAGTGTTTCTGAGCAAATCTCTTGAATGAATGATTCAATGACAAATACATGTTTTAACAGTCACTTGTCGACACCTAGTAGCGTAACAATGTAATCGATACAATCGTTATTTGAAGCGCCAAGTTACTTTCAAACTCTTTTGATCGCTTCCATAGACATCAGTGTTTATATGCAAAATATAAACTTTTATCCCAGTTCTTCTGTGATAACTTAAATATTTGTAACATGGAAATAACGATATTGTGCGATTGAAAAGACAGCGCACACTTAAATGTTTTGGTGTGATTTTTGCCCAAGGTTTAATAGACAGGAATGAGATTGTGTGGGTGTTTGAATCGAGATCCCAATCTTTTAGCGATTGATCGTGCAGCTCTATTCATGGATTCATGGACAACATTAGATGCTTTGACTCACCTAGACTGTGACTAATGGCCACCCAGAGAAGTAATAACTCCAATCATCTCCAAGAGTTTAACCTTTGCATCTTTGTGTAGGGGAGGCGTTAGCTACAGTTTGGCAGATATCGTTGTGGCCACGCCGGGCCGACTGGTGGATCACATCAATAAAAACGACAACTTTAGTCTACAGCACCTACGATTCCTGGTGAGCATCAGTACAAATCAACATCTAAATAGTAGTAGTCGTGTAGTCGTGGCCTAGTGGTGAGGGAGTCGGACTTGTAATCTGAAGGTTGTTGGTTCGATTCCCACACCGGCAGGAATTGAAAGTGGGGATTGTGAATGAACAGCACTCTCTCCACCTTCGATACCGTGACTAAAGTGCCCTTGAGCAAGACACCTAACCCCTAATTGATCCCCTTGTAAGTCGCTTTGGATAAAAGCGTCTGCCAAATGATGAAAAATGGAAAAAATTGAAATTAAATATGGAACAATGTATTCAGTGAAATCCCATGAACACAATTATATTTGTTTAAAGACCCCTATAAATCAAAATGGGAGTTTTGTAGAATTTAGTTAGTGACTTGATGTGAGTGGCTAAGTATGGTAAACCATTTAGTTTTGAGGTTATCTAAATGCTATTATACTCCTAAAAGTTGGTTAAATGAACTTTTGCCATATAGATTTTGAACATTTAAATACTTTTACTGAGCAAGAACACATTAAACTATGAGGATTGAGGAAGGACAAGGTAGAGGGAATTACAATAGTCAAAAAAGGAATAAAAGTTTGGATAACTTTCTCCAAATCCTAAAAGAACAAAAAAAGTTTCAAAATTGAAAATTGATACAAAATAGTTTTGTTGTTGTTATGACCAAACAAAGCTCAGAGTCGAGAATAACACCCAGATTTGTTACTTGAGACTTAAAAAATAGAAAATGGTAACGAAAATTAGGGGAACCAAAGATTATTACGTCGGTTTTGTCATTAATTTGAAGCAAGTTATTTGCCAACCACTTTTTCGATCAAGACAGTCCAGCAAAGGCTAAATAGAATCACCAGATTTCAGAGGAAGACATATCTCTTTTTCAGCAGAACACAAATGAAAGGAAGTATTGTGTTTCCTGATAATATTTCCAAGATTCCAGATTAAAGAGAATCGGCCCCAGAATAGAGCCCTGGAGTACCCCAATGACAATAAGAGATAGGGATGAGGAAAATTTATCCTCCATTAAGACTAACTAAACCACTGTAATCCTAAATTCTAACAGTGATGGGAATACATTTTAAAATATATTAAAATAGAAAACTGTTCATTTAAAGTGTAATAATATTTCATAATATTACTGTATTCACTGTTTTTCAAATAAATGTAGCCTTGGTGAGCACCAACTTTTTAAACAGTATTTATTTATTTAAGATTTAAATAACATTTAATACAAAAGAATTACATGACATTAAAGTCTAACTACTTGTCAAAAAGGGGGGGTTTATGTATGAAGAATTGTGTATTGATTTTGTTAATTCTTCCAGAAAGTGTGTTTATAATGTGTTTGTTGTAGATTATTGATGAGGCCGACAGGATGATTGACAGCATGCATCAGTCCTGGCTCAGTCAGGTGACTAAAGCAGTGTACAGAAGCCCAAGTGACACACAGACGTCTTTCTTCAGAAGAATACTGCCTGGACCAATCACAGTGGCAAGGTAGGGTGTTAACCTGCTTTATCCATTATTTAGAAGAAAGATTTCAACCGCACTCACACTATCCGCCAACCGAGCGACCCTCAGTTCGACGGTGTGTGCGCGTACCATAACATTCAACTTTTTAGGGTCTCGCCGGTGTCTTGCTCAAAGACTCAGTAATACATCTGCCACAACTAGAACCTGGGACCTGTATTTCCCATGAATTACCTAGCCTCTGATGGTCTCGAAAGTATATTTACACCCCTCATTTAAACATAAAAGGTCTCAAACATTGTGTTTTGTGCCATTGCGTTGGCAAAGGATATGTCAATTAAACTAAATTTGAAAATATAGGTTTGGCTTTGCTTTTTTTTCCTAATTCATCTCATGATCTGGTGTTTTTGAAGTCTTTTAGAGCAGCTCACTCTAAAAGTAATTATGCTTTTTCACTTTTTTCAACCTGTTTTCACTGAAACTTGAAGGTCTCCTTGCAGTTTTTCACTAAAATAAAAGCTTGAGAGTTTACTCTTGGAAGTGAAGAAATTAAGACCGTATTGAAATTTTACCTCTGAAGCATAAAATAATTAATATAGTTATGAAATGTATGTTTCGTTTACATTTATTTCGCAGTACATGTGCATTAAAAAGTACTATATAACTCTCTTAGAGTTAATAATAATAATAATAACCACAGTACAAATGATAATAAATGTATTACAATTAGAGATGAACCGATACTAAATTTCTCTGCCGATACATATAGCTGACTATTCCGATTTAACTACCGATTAAAGAAAATCTCTCCCAAATAATGCTGGAAACTACACAGGGGTACGCTGTAATATTAGAGGTTACAATTAACAACAGATTATAATTAATTAACAGATTATTTTCAGATATACACTCAAATAAAAACTGAAATGTTTGTATAAAACTTAAGGCAGTTTTCATAAGCACTTGTCTTCATGGCAAATTTATTCAAACATGTAATTAACAGGAAATGAGCTCCTCTCTAGTGTTATAGCTAATTAAGGAACTGTGAACACTGGAAAACATTCCTGAGGTAAAGGTCACATTGTGACATTGTTCACTAGCTGTTTTATTGACGTCTTTCCGTGATTAAGTGACACATTTCGATAAGTTGTACTGCATCTTTCAACATCACTTTTCATGATGTTCATGCATCTTCTTCGAGATATACCTTGTATTAATGTGGAAAAGACTCACGCTCCATGTTGCTGCTTCAGCGAACTGTCACGTCGCATTTAAGAATTCAAAATGCCATGCATTTTTTGAATTTCATGATGAAATGGACAGAATTTCTTTGTTTCTTCTCAGAACTAACAAAACACGAAGCTCTTTGTGACTATTGGATGGGAGGTGCTGCAAATAATGTTTGATGTAGCAAACAAAAACGCAGACCTGGCAACCCCGGCTTTAACTACGGGTGATTCATGGGGTCAAACAGAGCCTGCTTTAAGTCAAGTCAAGTCATCTTTATTTATATAGCGCTTTTTACAATGCAAATTGTGGCAAAGCAGCTTTACATTAATAAGAAAATGGTGTCATTGTGCAGCTTATTTTATATATTATTGAATCATTCCGTTGCAAAGATCAGTAGTTATTAGTCTAGTTAATTTATGCATATCAGCACTGGAGAAAACAGTGACGTAATCGTCCGGCTCAGATAAGTTCACATACAACGACACCAATCCAGGCATATCAAAAACACTGCTGAATATCAAGCAAGTGTCCCCAACTTAAGCAAGCCAAAGGAACCAAAACTCCAACAAATGGAGAAAAAAACCTCGGGAGAAACCAGGCTTAGTTCTCCTCTGGCCAACAGTGAACACTTGTCCGATACTCAGGCAGAGTTACGGGTCATTAAACCGATTTGGAATCGCAACAGTCAAAATATTTAATCTAGTTCCATCTAGTTTAAGATCTTTTTGATCACGCCGGTATGGGACGGTTTGTTGGGATATTTGCCACTGGCTGATGAGCCGGTAAGGTCTTCACAAAGGATGAGCTAGTTAACACAGTCTCCGCCGACACCACAGGGCCACATTGCTGCCACACAGGCACAGGTTCCCCGTCCGACCCGGACACGGCCCGGATCCAGCCCGGATCCAGCCAATCACGTTAATTGGTAAACCTCTGGATAAGCAGAGAGACAAAAAAATTAGCGTAGACGCCATTTTTCTTCTGATGTACCGAGTACATCCGGTGTTATAGGAAGTGTTCCCGGTTTCCGGCTGACCTGATCTATGCAGCCTAACAATCCTTTAACGGATATGAAGACAAAAGTGTGTCATGTGTATGCCAGGTTAAATAGATGCGTTTTTAGTCTAGATTTAAACTGACAGAGTGTGTCTGCTTCCCGAACAATGCTAGGAAGATCGTTCCAGAGTTTAGGTGCCAAATAGGAAAAGGATCTACCGCCTGCGGTTGATTTTGATATTCTAGGTATTAACAACTGGCCAGAATTCTGAGATCGTAATAGATGCGAAGGACTTTAATGCAATGTCGCTATTTTTTTAACTGTTATTGACATGGTTTTTTCCACAGTACGAGTTGCACTTTTTACGCACAATTTTGATTGAAAGAATATAATCAGTCTTGATTATTGGCTGTTTTTAAACAACAGACAATTGTTGGCCGATATATTGGTGCATCTCTAATTATAATAATGCCCCAGTCGAGCTCCGTTCCCCATAGTCTCACAGAATTCTGTGGGAATCAATGCTGTGACTGATTTGTCTAAGTCACGCAGTGTAAAGCTCAATATTTATGTCTGTTTGGATGTATGTCAGTTTGTCTCCTCCACAGATTCCTCTGCAGAAGTTGCTGTTTTCTGCCACCCTCACACAAAACCCTGAGAAGCTTCAACTGCTGGATTTGCACCAGCCTCGACTCTTCAGTTCCACACACGGCTTTTCAGAGACACCCACGCAAAGCCAGGACACATTTAACTTTCCTGAGGGCCTCTCTGTGAGTTTAACAACATTTCCTGAATTTTGTAATCACACACTGGTTCTCCTTTGCACAGCTTTAATGCATGGAAATGTCTTTTGCAGGAGTATTATGTCTCCTGCAACCTAAGCAACAAACCGCTCATCATCCTTCACTTCCTGCTTCGACTCAAGTACAGTCCTGCTTTGTGCTTCACAAACTCCAGAGAAGGAGCGCACAGGTAATGGATTTTAAGCTCTCGCACAATACAGATATAGGACTATGTATTTATGCACGGGACACCAGGTCGTGACTAAAATAGTTGCAAATTTACAAAACAAACGCTTGCAATATTGAATAACAATCTTGTCGCCACAGGCAATAGCTGATTAATTTTCACAATTCAATGCTTTCAATCTGTCTATTTAACTGAATCGATTTAGCCATTTGTTTATGTCACTAGTTTAGTGTTTATTGATGTCCCTGCATGATATTCATTACATGAATTATTTTAGTGTAAATATATTATTTGATAATGTTGCTCATTCAGAAATGTGCTGTACAAGATGTAATTTTTTATGATTTACATATATACACTACTTTTTGTAGTTATTTAAAATATTTTCGAAAGTCTCTTATGCGTTCCACGAGACTAAAACGTGACGAGATTTCTCGTCGTGCTCTCAGTGTGAGGGTGAAATTATTATTGAAGATGCCCCCGCCACTTTCAAATCGTTTGTGTGGAAACATTTTGGTTTTACAGTAGAAATAATAAACGGCGAAAGAATAACACACAAGACACAAACAATATGTAAACATTGTAAGAAAACTATGCCGTACATCTCGGCCAAGGTTGTACTGACTCTTAGGGGCCGTTCACATATCGCGCGCATTTTCATTCGTGCAAAATGGAAGCGAGTTAAAGTGTCTTTTGGAAGCGTGTCTTAAAGTGTTTTTTGAATTTTTGATTTATACTGTTTAATTTATGTTCAATCTGTAGAAAGAAGTTCAGTGAGATTTCTCATGTGAAATTATACAGGGCAGAAAGCAATCGGTTGATTTTGTGGCAAAACATTTAGCAGTGTTTGCATGTTGTTTTACTGCAAATAATTCGTTAAAATAAAAGTAAAATGACATGCATTACAAGTTGATTTCCAAATGCACCAACATTATTACAATTTAAAATGTTATCTGTTTAAATATATTTAAAAAGTAATTTATTCCTGTGATGTAAAGCTGATTCATTACTTCATTACTCAGTGTCACATGATCCTTCAGAGCTGTAACTTCTGCCAATGTAAAATATTTTACTGTCATTTTTCACTTTTGTTGCTTTGAATGGAATGCATCCTTGCCAAATAAAAGTATTAATTTCTTTTTTTTTTTTATTAATTTATGTAGTAAATTCACAATTTCTGGGTATTTTAGAAGCTAGTGGCTCCCTAGTAATTTTTGGAGGAGTCTAAAGGCGCCCCGAGATAATTCCTTTTAATATCAATGTGAATTATTAATCATGAATAATTCACAAGTATGCGAAGGGAAGTCATCCAAATCAAAGAAACCTAATCACACAGATTTGATGGGGTACACGATGAAATTTACACAGGAAGTAACAAACATGTGCAGATACTTGAGTCTTAGCTGTGATCAACTGCCTGTACAACTACTGTGTTTTTGTCTAACTAGACTTTATTTGCTGGTGAAGCTGTTTGGCGGTGTGGAAGTAGCGGAGTTTTCCTCTAGACTGAGCCCAAGCGAACGACAAAAAACACTAAAAGACTTCGAGGAAGGGAAGATCCCACTGTACGTATACCTTAATAATGTACAAAAATAATGTGTGTGTGTGTGTATATGTTAAATAATATCATATATATGTGTGTGTGTATGTTAAATAATATCATATATGTGTGTGTATATGTTAAATAATATCATATATATGTGTGTGTGTATGTTAAATAATATCTTATATATATATGTGTGTGTATATGTTAAATAATATCATATATATGTGTGTGTGTGTATATGTTAAATAATATCATATATATGTGTGTGTGTGTATGTTAAATAATATCATATATGTGTGTGTGTGTGTGTGTATGTTAAATAATATCATATATGTGTGTGTGTGTATGTTAAATAATATCATATATGTGTGTGTGTGTGTGTGTTAAATAATATCATATATATGTGTGTGTGTGTATGTTAAATAATATATATATATATGTGTGTGTATGTTAAATAATATCATATATATGTGTGTGTGTGTGTGTGTATGTTAAATAATATCATATATGTGTGTGTGTGTATGTTAAATAATATATATATATATATGTGTGTGTATGTTAAATAATATCATATATATGTGTGTGTGTGTGTATGTTAAATAATATATATGTGTGTGTGTGTTAAATAATATCATATATGTGTGTGTGTGTGTTAAATAATATCATATATGTGTGTGTGTGTATGTTAAATAATATATATATGTGTGTGTGTGTGTGTGTATGTTAAATAATATATATATATATGTGTGTGTATGTTAAATAATATCATATATATGTGTGTGTGTGTGTGTGTATGTTAAATAATATCATATATGTGTGTGTGTGTGTATGTTAAATAATATATATATATATATGTGTGTGTATGTTAAATAATATCATATATATGTGTGTGTGTGTGTATGTTAAATAATATCATATATATGTGTGTGTATATGTTAAATAATATCATATATATGTGTGTGTATATGTTAAATAATATATATGTGTGTGTGTGTATGTTAAATAATATCTTATATATATATGTGTGTGTATATGTTAAATAATATCATATATATGTGTGTGTGTATGTTAAATAATATCATATATGTGTGTGTGTGTGTATATGTTAAATAATATCATATATATGTGTGTGTGTGTATGTTAAATAATATCATATATATGTGTGTGTGTATGTTAAATAATATATATATATATATATGTGTGTGTGTGTTAAATAATATCATATATATGTGTGTGTGTATGTTAAATAATATCATATATATGTGTGTGTATGTTAAATAATATCATATATATGTGTGTGTGTATGTTAAATAATATATATATATATATATATGTGTGTGTGTGTTAAATAATATCATATATATGTGTGTGTGTATGTTAAATAATATCATATATATGTGTGTGTATGTTAAATAATATCATATATATGTGTGTGTGTATGTTAAATAATATATATATATATATGTGTGTGTATGTTAAATAATATCATATATATGTGTGTGTGTGTATGTTAAATAATATCATATATATATGTGTGTGTGTATGTTAAATAATATATATGTGTGTGTGTGTGTGTTAAATAATATATATATGTGTGTGTGTATATGTTAAATAATATCATATGTGTGTGTGTGTGTATGTTAAATAATATCATATATGTGTGTGTGTATGTTAAATAATATATATGTGTGTGTGTGTGTTAAATAATATATGTGTGTGTGTGTGTGTATGTTAAATAATATATGCGTGTGTGTGTATGTTAAATATTATCATATATATGTGTGTGTATGTTAAATAATATATATGTGTGTGTGTGTGTATGTTAAATAATATCATATGTGTGTGTGTGTGTGTGTTAAATAATATCATATATATGTGTGTGTGTGTGTGTGTATGTTAAATAATATATATATGTGTGTGTGTGTGTGTATATGTTAAATAATATCATATATATATGTGTGTGTGTGTGTATGTTAAATATATATATATATACAGACTCCATCTTTTACGGTTAAAAGAACCATTTCCAAACATAAAACATGCTACAAAACATAATAATGACTGTAATAACAATCTTGTCATAGCCTCTTAAGTATTTGCCAATTAAAATCCAAACAGTGACTTAGCAGACGGCTGAGCAGTGTATATATGTTATGTTCATAAATATATTTTGTCTGTAATGATGAAATATTGATGTTTTTCATGTCAGGTTGATAAGCACAGATGCTGCTGCCAGAGGCATTGATATCAACGGCGTAAAATGCGTCATTAATTATGATGCTCCTCAATATGTCCGAACATACATTCACAGGCAAGTCCAAATATTGATTTGACTTGAGAATTATGATTTTCATATCCATCAGTATATCTTTACGCCATTTTCATTTGCAGGGTGGGCAGAACAGCAAGAGCAGGGAAAGCTGGGTTGGCGTTCACCTTCCTTTTAAAAGTGCAGGTGAGGTTTTTATCATAACTGGAATTATTGATGATTTGGTTGTGTTTGTTGTTTCAGTCAATTAGCAAATCTTATGAGCAAAAAACTATTTGCATACTGTGATAAGTTTCTCTAAGGGTAAGTTTCCACCTGGTATTAAGATGCGCTTTGGTCGATCGGATTGCAAGTGGACGAGGGAGACATATTCCTGTTTAAACCTGGTCTCTTTTGTCCACTTTTAACCAGTGTTAATTTTGACAGCAAATTCTGATTTAGTCTTAGTCTTAGTCTTTTGAATAACACACCATTTAGTTTTAGTCATATTTTAGTCATCTGAAATCTTTTAGTCTTAGTCTAGTCTTAAGTCTTTTAGTCTTAGTCTAGTTTTAGTCGACTGAATATCATAGGAGTTTTAGTCTTAGTCTAGTTTTAGTCGACTAAATATCATAAGAGTTTTAGTCTAGTCTTAAGTATTTTAGTCTTAGTCTAGTTTTGGTCGACTAAATATCATAAGAGTTTTAGTCTAGTCTTAAGTCTTTTAGTCTTAGTCTAGTTTTGGTCAACTAAATATCATAAGAGATTTAGTCTAGTCTTAAGTCTTTTAGTCTTAGTCTAGTTTTGGTCGACTAAATATCATAAGAGTTTTAGTCTAGTCTTAAGTCATTTAGTCTTAGTCTAGTTTTGGTCGACTAAATATCATAAGAGTTTTAGTCTAGTCTTAAGTCTTTTAGTCTTAGTCTAGTTTTGGTCGACTAAATATCATAAGAGTTTTAGTCTTAGTCTTAAGTCTTTTAGTCTTAGTCTAGTTTTGGTCGACTAAATATCATAAGAGTTTTAGTCTAGTCTTAAGTCATTTAGTCTTAGTCTAGTTTTGGTCGACTAAATATCATAAGAGTTTTAGTCTAGTCTTAAGTCTTTTAGTCTAGTCTAGTTTTGGTCGACTAAATATCATAAGAGTTTTAGTCTTAGTCTTAAGTCTTTTAGTCTTAGTCTAGTTTTAGACGACTAAATATAAGAGTTTTAGTCTAGTCTTAAGTCTTTTAGTCTTAGTCTAGTTTTAGTCGACTAAATATCATAAGAGTTTTAGTCTTAGTCTAGTTTTAAGTCTTTTAGTCTTAGTCTAGTTTTAGTCGACTAAATATCATAAGAGTTTTAGTCTAGTCTTAAGTCTTTTAGTCTTAGTCTAGTTTTAGTCGACTAAATATCATAAGAGTTTTAGTCTAGTCTTAAGTCTTTTAGTCTTAGTCTAGTTTTAGTCGACTAAATATCATAAGAGTTTTAGTCTTAGTCTAATATCGCCCTAATATTTTTGTCTCGTTTTTATTCGTTGACTTAAGTGTCAGTTATATTTCGTCACATTTTTCGTCATCATATCTGACTTTTTATTTAGTTTTCGTCCGTGAAAAAGGTTCGTTGACGAATACTTTTCGTCATAGTCTTCGTCAACGAAATTAACACTGCTTTCAACCACTTCTGTCCTGCTTTCTTTGGGGGAATGGACCATGATAATACTATCTTTCGATCTAATGGACAAAATAAACTCACGCAACTTGCATAAGAACATTACCGGAGATGACAGAAGAACAGAAAGCGTCAGCTTTCATTTCTGCACTGACAGCTGCAAGATCACGTTTTACATCACCTGTATTTAGCGTTGTCCACTTGTGATCCGATTGACCAAAACGCATCTTAATACCAGATGGAAACAGGGCCTAACTGATTGTCACGAAAATCTATGTTCATCTTTCAGGAAACAAGGTTTTTAAAGATGGTGTCAGATGCAGGCAGTCCTGGCATAAAAAGGCAGCTTGTGCAACCACAAAATCTTAAAAGCATGGAGGCCCGCTATGAGCAAGCACTGGCACAGCTGGGCATAGTTGTGAAGGTAAAAGTAAAGCTGCAGAGCAGTCTGAGACCCTATTGGCAGGTTTTCCAGACATGGATTAAACCTATTCCTGGATTACAGAAGTACTTTTACTGTTGGACAAGGCTTAATGTTTGGCTGGGGTATCTGAATTATGTACGTTTTATCAGTTGGGATTATAAGAATCCCTTAACCCTCCAAATTCATAAGTGTGATTATGAATTGGACTGACAGGAATATGAATTTACTAAATTGCAGTTTAGAGTAATCGCAACACAAAGCCACTTGGGGAATCTCAATCTTGGGAATAGTCCATCACAAGATTCATGGCAAAATATAACTAATTAATTTAATTCATTGATTCAAGTTCATTTGTCTCTATATTTAATTTTGATTGATTTTGCTCATTAATTCACTGATATGTTTTATATTTTAGAGATATTTTAATCAGAAATACATTAAATTCATTACTGTCGAAATGTGACATATAATTTAATACAGCATGACATTACTTTCTGACAGTTAAAATTTTTAAATAATATCAAAACAAAATGTAAAAAAAACTACTAATATATATATATATATATATAATTAAATAAATATTTGGCTCCATTTTGAAGGCTTTGGCATACATTCTTGGGAATGATTGTCCATAAAATGAAAGGTAATTAAATTCAATGAAATTTATATAAACAAATTTCTATAGGTGGCATTTCAAACATTGTTTATTATTATCTTAATGTTTATGGTTAAATAATACTCGCTGATCAAATGTATTAAAAACTACTCTAAACTATAGCTGTTACATGAATTTTGTTCCATTGTAATTCTACATCCTTGAAATCAAAATTGAGTTACAATGATGTGGTTTCACTACCGTAAATTCTACAGAAAAAGACTAAAAACCTGTTAATTGGCTAACTATAAGTTACCTTACCATATATGGTGATAAACTGTAAATGGTTTAACTTCACAACATAAATGCAAATAATTTTACTGTAAAGGACCATCAAATTTATGGTTTCTGGAATTAAAAGCTATGAATTGTGATATAATTTAGTGTTAAAACCGTAAAACAACACATGAGGCATTGTCTGTCTAAAATACTGGCCATGTTTTATGGACGGCCCACTCATACTTTGATTCCTCATGTGGCTTTCTTTGGTTTCATCTGTATTATCATGGTAAAATATTAGTACATTTTTGGTTCAAGTAGATAAACGGTAAATATATACAGGCACCAAACAGCTGCTTTGTGTTTGTTTTTGTTTTTTTTTTTTTTTTTTGGGGGGGGGGGTTACCGTAAACTTAACAGGATCTTTTTTTTACAGTGTTTACAGCTGTTACACAGCCACTGCTGACTTTTCTTAAATGTAATGATAAAAGCTATACTTTAAGCTTTAATGCTATAATGTTGTTTTCTCTTTGTTTTTAAGGAGGAAAATGCGAGGAAGCGTTTCTGAGCAGGAACTGACTGAGCTGGACGGCTCTGCCTTGGAATAATGATTTCATGCATTGTTACTCAAAGAACGCAACGGAACTAGTTGGTTTACTGGCTCTCAAGGTTTTCAGTCAAAAGTTCTAATACACAAATTCTTGTTTTCTCTTGCAGTGGTTTTGTATGTTGGTCTTAAAAACCAAGATCAACTAGTAATTCCTACTTATTTAAATGTATTAGATTAAGATGAAGACATTTTTTTAATTTTGTCCTCTGTAATAAAATTATATTATTATTATTATTTTATATTTTCAGTCAGGTATCAAGCAAACAATAAAAAATTCACTGGCATGAGATAAAGGTTTAAATGAACTTTTCTCACAACAAGGGAATTTTTCACAAGTGTGGTCTGGGGCATGTTGTCATACTTTAACTATTTTTTTTATTTTTTATTAATTAATAGTTTATAATTATTATTATTATTATTATTATTAATTATAGTTTTTTGTTACCTAAAAAATGATATTTTGATACAAGTTCCATTGTGGAAAAAACCCAACATGTCACGTTGGGCAATGTTCAATTAGAATAAATAATTTTTAATTTATCTATCTATTTTGTTGGCTAACAGTGGAAATGTTCAATAGATTTTCAATAAGCCTATACAGAATTTGACCTTTGCCTATTTTAAAAATATTTTATATTATTGTTGGATGGCATTTTGCTCACATATAAGATTCCATGCTTCCTAATGGGTAGGTTTTGAATTTTTTTTAAAAATTTACTTTTATTTTCAAATGACAAGAACTGTTTATTTACATATAAGTCTTAATATATTTTGTAAATGTTTTAGAAGCGCTGAGTTTGTGATGCTTTTTATACCCCAAAAATGTATATTTAAAACTTAAATGATAAAGACACAATGAGATCTTTTTATATGGCAGGTTTTCGTTTAGATAGAAGGAGTGGAAAATCCCTTCTCAACTGTAGTATCCTTAAGAACCATTCAGCGATGAAACGAACAACTGTTTCCTGAAAAGACAAGTGAATCCGAATGAAGCGCGCATGCGCGTTGCGGTTCAAGGCAAAAAACGCTGCAGTTTGTTGAGTGAATTCATCCCGGATATCGAGATGTCCATGTTTTATCCTTTTTCCTGACGAGACCTTTCATATCATACACCGGTAAGGGCAATTTGACGCTAATACATATAATTTTCACACAAAATATAACATGTATGTATAATAAAGAGGAAAGTGACTATAACAGTAACAGTAGCTAGAATTAGCAAGAATGCTACCACAACAAAAGCGGTTTTGTACTAAATGGATTTACATTTTAAATGTGTTTACCCTCTTGTTTAATGTTAATTATTTTTAATCCTCATGTATTTAATCATTCGTACAGTGAAATGTTTCTTTCGTGCGAAAAGCAGTAGTAACGCGTTTCCTCCTGTAGAAGTCTCAGGTGAACATTATTAATGTCACTGTTTCTACACCACACTGGTTTTGGTTTGCATTTAATCCTGCAGTACATCCTGTGCACTGGGTGTTCTCTATAAAGTGTTTGTTTAGTAACTATGTAAATAAGAAGTGCAGGTGGTGTAAATTAAGTGAGTTGGTTGGTAGAACAACAGGTTTTTAAGGTAACGCCCAAAACACAACAATAGGAAACATTCCAATTTGAAGTTCCTTAAGAAAATGTCTTTCTTTACTCCTGTACAGCATGACATATAAAACAATAGAGATGTTTGAATAGGCTTCTGAGGCTCATACTTGAGAAGGAAAAAACATCTCAGTGATAATTAATCAAGTAAACCGAAGTTGCTTCACTCAGTTAATTGTTGATCTTGAAAGTATTACTAGCAACATAATACATAACAATATAATTAGTCATTCTTACATTTACTTTACAAAAATCAGCAGATGTCAAGGCAAAAAGACACTTGTACATGACCTGAAAGGCTTTTACTTACTAAAAAAAATGTATAAACTATCAATCAGACAATTGAAGGCATGTAGTAGATTGTGTACAACAGCTTTTTCAGCAAAGTTCATGTTCAGGTGGAATAACTCGATGCCTTAGGAATCTGTGTATCAAATACATAGGGTTTACCAAACTATTTAGAAGAAAGAAAGAAGAACTATAGAGTAACTATATTTTCAGCCACAGGCTCTATTGTGAGTGTTCCTATTAATAAAACATTGGCAATTGATCAGTGCTGTGAAATATTATTTCCTTGAGAAATTGTTTTTTTTATTATTTACAAAACATTTTGCTTTTACGCTGTATGCACAACTCGATCCAACTCGAAATTAACCAAACTTGTTTCAGTATTTAGTTGATTTGATCTATTCACAAAGTCTCAAATTATGCATAAAAACAAACCTACTTTATGACCAATTACATGCTACAATAGAATATTCTTGAAAACCGCAGTGAATTCTATAAGCTTAACATACAGTACCCAAGTAGAAGGCAAGATTCCACAGAAATGCTATTTTGGTAGGTATGTTTGTTATGATTCCCAAAAATGCGGTCTAGATAATTAAGCAAAATGTGGTTCACTTGGTTTTGAGACAGCTGTCTATCCTCCTCACCTATGGCTCATTTCCACCAAGCGGTACAGTATGGCACGCATTAATTTACGTTTCAATTGTCAGAAGTACCAAAATACCAAACTGTACTTTACCACTTTTTTGGGACCCTTCAGTTGAGGTACCTAGAAACAGTAGGTGGAGCTAAACTCACTGTGGAACGTTGATTGGTTGACAGAGAATCATCACTTGCACAGAAATGACAACACAAGGCGCCATTTTTTAAAAATATACAATTAATACGCAATACTGTTGCAACTCAATGGTCAACCCAGGAGGTGCAGACATTCCTGGGAATCATCTGTGAAGAAAAGGTCCAAAAGGAAAGTGACAGCTATCAAGTGACATCGATCACTACTTTCCGGAATACACCACGCCTATCAAGTAAAGATACTGTTGGCCGTGGAAATGCAAACCGGATCAGGGTTTACCGTCCGGCATCGTACTGTACTGTACTGTACCGCTTGGTGGAAATGAGCCATTATATCTTTGTCTTTTTTCATTTATGTGTTTATTTCCTGTATTATGGAGCTATAATGTCTATATATAAATTTTACTCTTTCCCTTTCAGAAACCCATCATTAGGGTGTTTGTGGGACTGTGATAGAGCATGATGGGTGCCCTTGGGAATGGTCGACGTGGCGGTCGCTCTTCGTCTTTGGTGTTGGCGGCTCTCATCACCTGCATCCTCCTGCTCGGCTTTAACTATTGGGTCTCAAACTCCAGAAACGTCGAGCTGCAGGTTTGACACTTTGGATGTAGTCTGTGGCAATGTGAGTGGCAGTTTAACTATAATAGATCTGTCTAGAAAGGAGCTTTGTGTTGTCCTCCAGAGCAAGATATTGGAGCTGGAGGACCGCATGAGGAAGCTGGCTGTAGACCGGGACAGAGAGCAGCAGAAGGCCGAGGAGGACATGCGCAGACAGAGCGAGCAGCTGGAGTTAATGGAGGAAACACACCACAGACAGCAGCAAAGCGCTCTGAACACCTGGAAACAAGAAAAAGTATGAAAGCACTCATCTTGCACTCACTGACAACAAATCAGGTGGAAACTGGTCATGATTTAGGGAATTATTTTTATTCAAAAATTTTACGCCATTGAAGTTTCCCTACCTTTTTAGCAAAAGGGCCTTTTTCTCGAATCATATAACACTGATTTCAAACAAAAATCTCACCTTTCTTCTGCATAGACAACCGGGTTTTATTAAAAGCCCAACTTGTTAGCAGTGAATCAAATCCTGTATGGATAAGGATTTTAAAAAAATATGTTTGCTTAAACTTTCTACCCAATAAAGTGTTCTTTCTAGTGTAACTATAAAAGATATTATGAAAAT
The DNA here is from genome assembly GCA_037194245.1 of Opsariichthys bidens. Taxonomy (NCBI): domain Eukaryota; kingdom Metazoa; phylum Chordata; class Actinopteri; order Cypriniformes; family Xenocyprididae; genus Opsariichthys; species Opsariichthys bidens. The sequence goes on along the minus strand of CM074315.1, from coordinate 6,171,820 downwards.
GCCCATGGAGTTATGAGGTTTTTAGATAAAGCCATAAGAAGCTCACAGAGCACTTGTCAGTCTATTTTGATGGATTGTGCAGAGGAAAATCTTTAACTTTAACATAAACACATTTTGTACATGTAACACAGTTCGTAAATATGGGAAGAAGGAGGCGGGAACCGGCGAAAGTTCAAGATAATTTTAATAATAAAACGAAAGTAAAAGGTCGGCAGTTCCTTACGGTGACTGCCGCCCACACAAACAAAATAAAACACCACATAAAATCCAGGCCTGGTCCTCTCTCGTCCTTCACTGTCGTCGCTCCTCTTTTATGCATCCGGAGCTCCTCCGTGAGAGACACGAGACCAGTGTAGCGCGCAGCTGACGCTCATTATCTCTCGCGCCATTCCCTCACGGCTCTCGCCTGCCCTGCTCGTCACAGTACACTTTAAAATGTTCCCTTGTGACAGCGAACTGAACAAAGAAGAAAATGCATCATTTAACTAATTACGCAAACAAATTTAATTTACTTAGTAAATTAAGTAACTAATTAAGTCTCTGTTTCGGAACAAAGCAAATGATCTGAACGCTACCCTGACTCAGGGTTATTGATGCCCAGAAACGCTATCTATATAAGCAGGCATGCAATTCTACCCAAAAAGGCTGGTCTCTAGGTTTTGATGGCCAAAATGGGATATTGGATGAGCTCCGTGTATGTTTTAGGTCTAAAAGTTTTCTCTCTGTCATAGGAGAATCTGAAGATCAACATTTCTTCCAGCACTAAATTGGTGCAAGACATGAAGAGTAAGTGTTTACCTCATATTTGTCCAATTATATGTTCTCTGATGCATATCATCTTTCCTTCACATTTCTGTTGATTTTCTTTTATTAGACCGTATGAAGTCCTTACTGGAGGATGTGAGTAAAATGCAGAGCGAGCTGAAGTCCTGTCAAAATAACATGGACACACTCAGTAAAAAAGCCAGCAGTGAGATGTAGGTCCATTGTAAATGCTCTAATCTACATTACCAAAGACATTATAGTGCTTGATCAGTATGATAATGGCTGTATGGGGTGGTATTTTGCAGGACTCAGTGTAACAAACAAATTGAGGCCATGAAAGAGGAATGCAATGGGAAAATTGCAATTGCCAAAGTGGAAAAGCAAAGGGCATCTGAAAAGGTAGCTCCACAGGTATGGCTATGAAAAAAAAAAGGCCTTAAATGGCTTCTTCATATTGATTTTTAGATATTCGGTGTCTTTTACCCCTTTTTCAGTGACACAATCTCTGTCCTTCACAGAATGCTGATGGTTCCATTCCTGCCACAAACCATTCAGATAAAATTGTGGTAGAACCTCCAAACGGCAAACCAGATGTGGATTCACAGTCCAAAAATGATGCTAAGGTCGAAACCAACGAGTTAGTAGTGGAGAAAAATGATAAAGGTGCGAGTTGCCTGTTTGAGTGTGTTTTTTTTTTTTTTTTTTTAAATGGTTGATTACTGGCCAAAATTTAAAGAACCTATCAGAAAAATGTTCTAGGTCTCTGTACATGGGTGAAGTCGTTTCGTTTCGTTTCGTTTGCGTTTTCAGGCCCCAAAAACTGCATTGTCATGTACACGAATGGCCAAAATGCATAAAGTTTTCTCTCTGTCATAGGAGAATCTGAAGCTCAACATAAGAGAGCTAGGTCTGTGACAGTGGTGGAAAAAGGGCCCGTCACCGGTTAACAGTGTTTTGGGGGGAGGGGGATTAACTAGCTAATAACAAATAATACAAAGTGCAGAATTTACGCCAAGTAAATTCAGACTTTAAAAGTGCATTAAAATCAAAACAATACAAACTTCTTGAACATGGAAAACTATAGAAATTCTATATAATTTTGGAACTAAGCCAAGGTTAATTATATTTCCCCACAAAGATAAATGCGTCGTCATATATACCGCTCTGCGCTTTGAGAGGGCTGTGGACAGAGACCATCTCTCGTCTAATATCTTAAGGTCTTCTGCCAATGTTCCAAAGCAATTGACGCTTGTTGTAAAAGGCCTGAAGACAAAATGTTATCTTCTGCCGATTCAAGACATTTAGGCCAGTGGTTCCCAAAGTGGGGGTCGCGAGATGATTTCTATTTATTTATTTTTTTAAGTGGAAAAAATATATAGGCCCTATATATTTTTGTTGCAATTAATTTAATTCAATACTTATTAAATGGTGTTTGCAGAAAAGTCTGATTAAAAAAAATATATAATATATATTTTTAATTAAATTTGTAATTTTGTCCCAGACATTATACGAGATTACGTCAGCGTCGATCACAATCAAGTTACGTACATCACGCGCTGTTGTTTGTTAAAGCGAAAGGTGTTTGGAGGCTACAAACAAATAATACCTGCTTTAAAAATGAAACGGTGGTTCATATCCACAACAGAAAAACCGAGAGGAGAGAAAAGTCACAGGTGAGGCCGGTTGATGGTGCGAAGACTGCAGTTGCGGAGGTCAGTGAGGTGATTGTAAATGAAGGACATCGTTCTGATGTGTAAAACTGACATTGATATTGCATTATATGTGTGATGCTGAGAGGAATGAGGAAGAATTATTCAGCATGACACAGAAATGCTTTACCGAGTACTTAGTGTTTCGGACACGTTGACCGACGGATTAGCATGAGCGTGCGGGCGTGCGTGTGTGTGTGTCGCTCAGACCTGCTCGACTGGTTCCTGATGGCAGAACAATGTTCAACCCAACATAGTTGCACCGTTACTTTCCGAGAGAGAACAGGTGGATATCGAGCAGAATTGTAACACTGATTTTTCCCGTAGAACAATAAAATATAACTTTGTGTGCTTTGAGATGGGGCATAAAATCGATTTGCTGTACATTTTCACGCGACGGGAGGGGTTGTTGAGGTGGGGGAGGTGCGGGCAGCGCATTTATCATGGGGGTTGCGGGCTAAAAAGTTTGGGAACCCCTGATTTAGGCTATAGTATATTTGATTTTCCGCTGCCGGGAACAGCAAAACTAAATTACTGGCATGTGTGCAATTAAAAATGTATCTAAGGATGCAAATACAGTAATTAGAAATGAATGAAAGGAAGAAACCTTTATAATTTGACAATGGGTGAGACGTGAGGGAAGATTTGGGAAAAGAAACAAGAGATTCCATGTTTAGTGAAATAACTCATGGAATATTGTTAAATTCGTGATCACAAAACAGAATACAAAAGGCTTAAATTAATGGGCTCGTGTACCTCTCTCATTCCTCATGATTCCAAAAGTTTGCGACGTAACATTTAATTGCCAACTTATTTCTTTTGTAAACAAAGCTTTGTGCTTCATTCCTGTTGTAATATTCGTGTAAAAAAAACAGCATTCACATATAAACCAGGTTGACTGGCACAGCCCTAGCACAAACAGATCTCTCCAAAACAAACCACATGATTTTCATGCCTAGATCACGATGAGTACCGCACCAACCTGTAAAATAGGCATGCAAGGAATATTCACTACATCTCTTTTCTAAATGCATTTTATTAAACTTATTTTGAACAATTCAGAGCTTCCGGTGAAACGACAGATCTTCTCTCTGGTGGCGAATGCAGGACTTTTCCAGTTCATTTAGTGCGCTTAAACCCTGTCCCTGCAAGCTTGTGTTCATACGCCTCTGTTTTTGAGTGCAGTGCCCACAACTCAAATCCAATCAACAACCAATGGCTAGAATCATGTCTTTGTCTGACATGTTTTCTTTTCTTTCAATAACCGAAAGTCTTAATATGGAAGAATAGATCTGTCACACCTTCCGTTACATGACAACTTTAATCTTCTCACTTACTGCAAACTCCTAATGACATTGAAATTTGATTCCCAAGCCTGCTCTGGAAGAATAAATAATAATTGTTTGCAACTTTTTTTTTTCATTCATAACCATCTATTCAAAAGTAGCAGGTGTTTGGATAAAATTAGTCAAAAAATATTGAAAGTTTTCTGTTCACAGGATGAGGAAGATATGTTTTTCCTTTGTTTCTGGGCGCATTCATATGTAAATTGCTCAAGCTTATTTTGTCCATTAGGTTGAAAGGTAACCATGAACGGGTCTCCCTTCTGATAGACCAAAAGTCATCTTAATACCAGGTGGAAACAGAGCCAGTGATTAAGTTTACATGCACCCTGTTAATGAAATTAAGAAATTTAGGCAATTAAACTTTACCTCATGTAAATGCAGTACTTTAAATTGATGGGATTAAGCCTTTAATGATAGCAACCATAATGGTAGTATGCTGATTTTAAACACAATAAACAGGCTTGTGAACACTTAAAAAGCTGAATAAATTGGAAATATAGTTTGTCGTAAGCAAAACCATAAAAACATACATTTTAGAATAGCAAACCAACGGGCCTTTAAGACTTGTCTTTTTTTTCTTTCTTTTTTTAAAACAAAACTTAATTCTCTATGTTCCTCCAGCGTGTGTTTAAACAACATTCTGTCTTCTTCTCTAAGATGCTGTGATTTTACAAGACTCACCCACAACCACCTCCAAACGGACCTATAAGAATGAGACTCTCAACAGACCAGCCAATGAAGAAGTTCCAGATGCAGTGGTGGACATTAAAGGACAGGATTCAAAGGACACAGGTGGGGTAACAGAGAGAATCCAGCTATTAAAACACAACACACACACTCACACACATAATTACTAATTTTATCTGTCTTCATGTAGATACTGTCCTGGATGATGCAGGGATTTTCGACCCGAAGGAAAATGACATCGGGATTGGAGACGAGCAGGAGGAAGATGTCAAAATTGACGACAGGAAAGAGGAAGACGCAGCAAATGGGAAGGAAGACGCCATCATGTACGACAATGAGGGAGAGATCGAAAAACAGCTCTCCAAGATCAAAGGTGGTCTTCAACATCACCATCATCACACAGAAATATTCATGATATAAATCAATCATACAATTAGACTTTTTTAAGGAAATTTCATGTGTAACATTTTTTTTACAAACTGGAGGATGACTTATTTTATGTGGTAATTGACAGCAAGTTACAGAAAGTTGTTTTATCGGCATTATTTGTCCTATGCAATAAGATTATAAATAATTTTGCGGGTTTTACAGATGAAAATCAAGGCGCCGGTCAAGATCTTGAGGATGATGTGGCGAATTATAACGGTGATGATGACAACCAACCCGAGTCTGAAGATGAGAAGCAGGCGGAGCTCGCAGGGATGTAACAAACACACTCCTGATCACATGACAAGTCTGCTGGCAGAAACCATTTCTTCAGAGGAAGACCCTTATTAGTGACTGTTTTGACCCTGCAGATGTATAAAAGGTGAGAGAGGAAACTTGCTGTAAAGACTAGATTGTGCTGGTGAATATTGCACTACTGTGTAATGAAGGATATGAGTTCACAAACTCTCATATGTCTTACCAGGACAGACATGATGAAAACATTCTTTTTCTATTACTGATTTTAGTATAAACTTGAATCTTAACTACTTATGACATTAAGCCTTTAAATGAAAGCGTCACGGTGAATTTTCATTGTCAAACCTCTTGTTAAATGTAAGATGCTTCGCTCTTGTACAAAAGCAACTGCTGTTTTGTTACAAACTGCTTTATCGTGTCTTTACGGTTTAAGTTGTGTTTTGATGAAACTGGATGTCTAAACATTTTAGCTGCTGAAAAATATATAGGAATATTAGATGTTTAGACTAAATCCTCATCACTCATTTAATAACCGTGCAATCCAGTCTTTTATTTGCTGTACAAGGTTACTTTTATGTTGATGTAAGAAATTTTTTAATTTTCACGTTGGGAACTGGAATATGTTTTTGAGAAATGTGGGTTTCTTACTGAATTTCTGATCTCCTTAATAAATTTTTTTTCTGTTGCACTCCTCTACTTATTGTGTGCATATAGATGAGCATTTTTTTATTTAACCTTTATTTAACCAGGAGAGTCTCATTGAGATTAAAAACCTCTTTTTCAAGGGAGACCTGGCCAAGAGGCAACAACATTACACAATTATAAACATACAAAGAAACATTAAAATAACACAAGCTATGAAAAATAATTGCACATTACCGAGGCAGTCTCCATTTCTTTCAGCTTAGTTTTAAAAGCATTTAAGGACAAGAGCTCAATCAGTTTCCAGTCCTTCTGCAACATATTCCAAGCAAGAGGAGCCGAGTGGACAAAGGCTTTCTTCCCCAGCTCAGTGCGGGCAAAAGGAACAGAGAGCAACAGCTGATCGTTTGATCGCAGGAAGTAAGTCAACACTTTTCTGTGTGATTAAAGTACACATGTACGGAGGCAGTAATCCAAGCATAGCTTTGTAAATAAAAGTGTACAGTCATGGCCAAAAGTTCTGAGAATTACATAAATATTGGAAATTGGAAAAGTTGCTGCTTAAGTTTTTACAATAGTAAGTTGAATATACTCCAGAATGTTATGAAGAGTGATCAGATGAATTGCATAGTCCTTCTTTGCCATGAAAATGAACTTAATCCCAAAAAAACCTTTCCACTGCATTTCATTGCTGTCATTAAAGGACCTGCTGAGATCATTTCAGTAATCGTCTTGTTAACTCAGGAGAGAATGTTGATGAGCACAAGGCTGGAGATCATTATGTCAGGCTGATTGGGTTAGAATGGCAGACTTGACATGTTAAAAGGAGGGTGATGCTTGAAATCATTGTTCTTCCATTGTTAACCGTGGTGACCTGCAAAGAAACGCGTGCAGCCATCATTGCGTTGCGTAAAAATGGCTTCACAGGCAAGGATATTGTGGCTGCTAAGATTGCACCTAAATCAACAATTTATTGGATCATCAGCAACTTCAAGGAAAGAGGTTAAATTCTTGTAAAGAAGGCTTCAGGGCGTCCAAGAAAGTCCAGCAAGTGCCAGGATCGTCTCCTAAAGAGGATTCAGCTGCGGGATCGGAGTGCCACCAGTGCAGAGCTTGCTCAGGAATGGCAGCAGGTGTGAGCGCATCTGCACGCACAGTGAGGCCAAGACTTTTGGAAGATGGCCTGGTGTCAAGAAGGGCAGCAAAGAAGCCACTTCTCTCCAAAAAAAAACATCAGGGACAGATTGATCTTCTGCAGAAAGTATCGTGAATGGACTGCTGAGGACTGGGGCAAAGTCATATTCTCCGATGAAGCCCCTTTCCGATGGTTTGGGGCATCTGGAAAAAGGCTTGTCAGGAGAAGAAAAGGTGAGCGCTACCATCAGTCCTGTGTCATGCCAACAGTAAAGCATCCTGAGACCATTCATGTGTGGGGTTGCTTCTCATCCAAGGGAGTGGGCTCACTCACAATTCTGCCCAAAAACACAGCCATGAATAAAGAATGGTACCAAAACACCCTCCAACAGCAACTTCTTCCAACAATCCAACTACAGTTTGGTGAAGAACAATGCATTTTCCAGCACGAAGGAGCACCGTGCCATAAGGCAAAAGTGAGAACTAAGTGGCTCGGGGACCAGAACGTTGAAATTTTGGGTCCATGGCCTGTAAACTCCCCAGATCTTAATCCCATTGAGAACTTGTGGTCAATCCTCAAGAGGCGGGTGGACAAACAAAAACCCACCAATTCCAAGAAGTCATCATGAAAGAATGGGTTGCTCTCAGTCAGGATTTGGCCCAGAAGTTGATTGAGAGCATGTCCAGTCAAATTGCAGAGGTCCTGAAAAAGAACGGCCAACACTGCAAATACTGACTCTTTGCATAAATGTCATGTAATTGTCGATAAAAGCCTTTGAAACGTATGAAGTGCTTGTAATTATATTTCAGTACATCACAGAAACAACTGAAACAAAGATCTAAAAGCAGTTTAGCAGCAAACTTTGTGAAAACTAATATTTATGGAATTCTCAAAACTTTTCGCCACGACTGTGCAAATGTCCCTGCCTCCTAGTGGCCAGAGAAGGCCATCCCACTCGTGAATATGCAGCAATGGCTGTGGCGGTTCGTAATGGAACGCTAGTGTACTATACAGTACCGCATGGTATATGCTGTATACTGTGTTTTTTAAAAGAGCACAGCATGTATATAACATTGTCACAGATCCTCATTTTGTTGAATAGGAATTCAGTTTTCAAAATTCAATTTTGTGTAAATATGTCAACTTTGGCACTTATAAATAATAGGTCAAGAAAGTGTTAAAAATCATGGTTAATATCTGGCCTTTTCGTCATACTGGAAATAGAGGACAGCACGTTATTGGCTATATTATCTATTTGGTATGATCTGTGCTGCATATTTTAGCACTGCAATAGGAAAGGCCATACAGGTATTCCATGCATGTTAATAATTCATTATACTGAACACAGCGAAATAATAGTATGCCATTCTGAACAAAGCCTGTACAGTGTGCTCTCCTTTAAGAACCTAGATAAATAGCTAAAATCTATATCTCCTCAGCCATATGCAAGCTATTGCTTATAGCAGTTTGAATTTAAAAATAAATAAATGTATAAAATATTGTTGCAGTGTTATGCCAGTATGTAACATTACAAAAAGATAGGTATAGGATAGTTTTAGGGATTCAAATAATGTGCACATCATGATTTCTTAACATTTGCTGTAGGAAAATTGCATCATATGTTTTCACTTTACTTAAAGCCATCATTGATGCATTAATCTAGGTTAGTAACTGTACTATCACTCATAATATGTATTAATAAGAACACAACATAACAATATATTGACTTGTTTGACAGACATAAATCTGAATTACTAGAAAGTCATTGTAACTATAATATAATAATATTATAGCAATGCATTCATGGAACCAAAGGGCTAATCAATACTTATATATCAGTGTAGGATATTAATATTTGAAGAGATTTCCACCTGTTTTTCCAACTTTCAATTGTTTCATAGAACATAGAATGGTATGCATTAAAGAAATGAAATATTATGTTATGAGATGTTTATTAACAAATCAAAATGACCAATCATGACCTCTAATACATTAACCATTAAAAACATAATTGATAACAAACAATTGTCTCTGAAACTATTTTAAATATATATTTATAAATCAGTGTATAATGAATTATGAGCATGCAAATTGTAAAACAAAAGCATAACATAAGTATATATAATATATATAAATGTAACTATAACTGTTTTAATAATGCAGTATAGGTCTTAATGAGTCTATGAATATAGACAATATATAGAATATCAATACTTTAATGAATAAGTAAATGGGGCTATATAGAAAGTGTTACCATTGTTTGTTTTTATTATTGCAATGCCATCAGGGCTGGGTGGGTTACTTTTAAAATGTATTTCACTACAGATTACAAAATACATGCTTTAATAAGTAATTTGTAACGTATTTCGTTACATTACTCAAGTTTAGTAACTTCATCTAAATACTTTAGAATACTTTGGAATACTAATAAGTGTGGAACAAACACAAAAAAAGGTAATTGCAAGTTTTTATCTTATAATTTTGACTTTTTCCCTCAGAATTGCGTGATATAAAGTTGCAATTGTGAGTTATAAAGTGAGAATTATGAGAATTGTTATGATTTGCATAATAATGTATTTAAAAATATATGATATTTTTGACTCATCCATTTTCTTAAATAATGGTTAAAAATTTTGAAATGTGATGGTTATTTTTTTTTTTTTGAGTATTAATGAGTTGATCTCCCCTCCTTCTCAGAGCCTGTCGTACAGTATGAGGTTATGATGCTATTTTTACTCAATGAGCTGCAGGATTTTGGAAGTTAAGACAATTTTTTGTTCATTTAAAACAGAGATCATAATTTGGCTATGATTTTGAATAGACACCTAAATAAAATGATATGTAATATATTTAGAGGTTCTGACAAAATGTTAGGCCTAGTAACTATAGTCTATTTAAAAATAATTTCTAATAATTGTATTATTATTTAAAATCGGTTTGAATAAATGATTCAATGACTCATAAACACTTCACTTGTTTCATTACTGGGTGAATCAGTGATTTTGAATGAGTCTTTTATTGAATGATTCAATGACAAATACAAAAGAGTCACTTGTCGCCACCTAATGGCGACGAAATTGATACAATCTTTATTCACTTTCAAAAGGCGATTTACTCTATTTATCAGTGTTTATATCCGAACTATTAACTTTTATCCCAGTACTTCTGTGATAATTTGAATTATTGTAAGACAGAAATAATGATAATGTTTGCTTGAAAATACTGTTTTCAAAGCTGTTTCGTTCCTAAGGTTAGATAATCCAGAGATTTATGTTTGATGTTCGTTGTGATCGTACAGAGCTTTATTTCTTGTCAAATGTTTAATAGACACAACTGAATCGCAATTTAAAAGTAAATAACGGGTGGATGTTTGAATCATCGCGCTGTCTCAACTGTCTACACATGATTAATAGACTCTGAATACGATTAAACCTGGTAATTTCAGACACGTAAACGCAGTTCAAATTTTCAGCCGAAATCTCAGTTCGTCGCAGTTAATTTAGCAGCGAAGTGGATTGCTCTGGTAATTGGAATTGCGGCACGGCCCCGCCCACAGACACTGTTTACTCACAAAGCCGTGATTGGAATGCGTTATAGAACGTGACGTCACAGTGGCATACAGGTATATAAAAGCGGGCGCTTCGCACTTTTTTAATTAGTTTGTTGAATGTTTTCTACTGGCGTTTATTGCAGCGTATTTAGCATTTGACAATGGGTTCACAGCTTTCTTGCGTCAGAAGTGTCGATGGTTCTGACAGTTTTACACAACTGTACACCACCACAATCGCACTCTAATAGGAAAAAAGTGAACGGTAGGAAAAGAGAGAAAGGCAAGAAGAAAGAAAAAAACGATAAGACCAGTTCAAATGAAGGTATGAAACAATAAGTAACAACTTATTGAAGTGAAGTGTCATATAAAGTGTGATTTTGGATTATTAATAAATAATGCACAACCGCGAACTGAAAATTTTACCACAGAATTCAGAAACATGATATACTTGACATATAATGGAGATTTCGATGACAGATGTGTAAATGCATTTAAACAGACATTAAAATGTATTACCTCAGATTTTTATTAAAGTTTCTATGCTGCCTTAACAAGTCCTAACAAGGTGAAATTGCGTAATAATAGAGTAATAATTATGCCGGGTGACTTTAACCAGTAGGACAAATTAATTGGCTGAAAATGAAGATGTTGTTAGTTGTGCTAATCAGATGCTAAATTAATGAATTCTACTTTTGAATCTAGACTAAATGTGAACATGCATTTACTCGTCTCACTTGCACGAAAACATTCAGAATTCCTCAAAATTAATAAAAACAGTTAAATGCAATTTCAGAAATTTACAGAAATGTAATAATTAACTTTCAAATTACATAAAAATATTTTTTTACATATTTAATCTCTTTGCTTTGCTGCTGGCCTTCAATGATCTAATTCAATTATACTAATAAGCAAAGATTACTTTAGAGGTCGATTTAGAAATAAGATTGTTGACCTTCCTTCTCGTTTTCTATTCTTATTTAATCCACAATGTCAGCACAGCTGAAAGGTTTGTTTGAGCTGTGCTTGTTCTACTGTACAGGCATAAATATGCATTTCCTTCAACCTGAGGCTTATTCATTTCACTTTTGGTGAGACAAGGTCTAAAGATACGGAGCCCTGTACATGATATCCAAGAAAAAAATTAAATTGTGCGCACGATTTAGCCTAATATTTTTTTTTCCTGCATGTCATGTCTGGGGCTCCGTAGGTTCGTAAAAGATTCACCAAAAATAAATTTTTGTTTGTTATTTTTAAAAAACAAAAACACAAGCCCAGCCCAGGTGAGAAAAAGTAACACCAAAGTAATGTAACGTTATACTTTTCATACAAAGTAACTAACTCAAAACGCAGTAACTTTTGCCCCAAAAACTCTCTTCATAATTTACAGCAAGCTTAGTTGCAGTAATATATATGTTTATGCAATGTTTTATTAATAATATTTCATTAAAACCATTTTTTGGTGAAATCATTTCTCTCTTTAGATCAGACTTCTCAGCATGTCACCAGCACCAGTGAGCCTGAAGTCCTCCCCATCGCGGAGGAACCTGGTCATGCTGAAATCAGTGACGAGTGGAGTGACGACGTTTTCCAGGATTTGGTCGGAGATTCATGGAGTGCCGACGTCCTCAACTCTTTGAGCTGTGTCTACTCAGCCTTTATCCTACAAACTCCAGTCTGTTTGGCAACTGACTTGAGTGTTGACATACCCCAAGCTACAGTCTGTGCCACATCCGACTACAGAGTCCGTGATGTGGCCGACTATAGAGCGAATGTCCCTCGAGTTCCAGTCTTTGTAGCGGCTGACTGTGTGGACATCCCCCATGTCCCAGTCTATGCCATTTCAGACTGTAGAGTCGATGTCACACAAGGTCCAGTCAGTACCACTTCAGCTCCAGGCTTTGATGTGGCTGACTGTTGTGTTGATGTCCCTCAAGCAACAGTCTGTGCAATATCAGACTGTAGGGACGATGTCCCTCAAGCAACAGTCTGTGTGATATCAGACTGTAGGGACGATGTCTCTCAAGCTACAGTCTGTGCGATATCAGACTGTAGGGACGATGTCCCTCAAATTACAGTCTGTGCGATATCAGACTGTAGGGACGATGTCTCTCAAGCTACAGTCTGTGCGATATCAGACTGTAGGGACGATGTCCCTCAAGCTACAGTCTGTGCGATATCAGACTGTAGGGACGATGTCCCTCAAATTACAGTCTGTGCGATATCAGACTGTAGGGACGATGTCTCTCAAGCTACAGTCTGTGCGATATCAGACTGTAGGGACGATGTCCCTCAAGCTACAGTCTGTGCGATATCAGACTGTAGGGATGATATCCCTCAAATTACAGTCTGTGCGATATCAGACTGTAGGGACGATGTCCCTCAAGCAACAGTCTGTGCGATATCAGACTGTAGGGACGATGTCCCTCAAATTACAGTCTATGCGATATCAGACTGTAGGGACGATGTCCCTCAAATAACAGTCTGTGCGATATCAGACTGTAGGGACGATGTCTCTCAAGCTACAGTCTGTGTGATATCAGACTGTAGGGACGATGTCTCTCAAGCTACAGTCTGTGCGATATCAGACTGTAGGGACGATGTCCCTCAAATTACAGTCTGTGCGATATCAGACTGTAGGGACGATGTCCCTCAAATTACAGTCTGTGCGATATCAGACTGTAGGGACGATGTCCCTCAAATTACAGTCTGTGCGATATCAGACTGTAGGGACGATGTCCCTCAAATTACAGTCTGTGCGATATCAGACTGTAGGGACGATGTCTCTCAAGCTACAGTCTGTGCGATATCAGACTGTAGGGACGATGTCCCTCAAGCTACAGTCTGTGCGATATCAGACTGTAGGTACGATGTCCCTCAAGCAACAGTCTGTGCGATATCAGACTGTAGGGACGATGTCCCTCAAATTACAGTCTATGCGATATCAGACTGTAGGGACGATGTCCCTCAAATAACAGTCTGTGCGATATCAGACTGTAGGGACGATGTCCCTCAAGCTACAGTCTGTGCAATATCAGACTGTAGAGTCGACGTCCCCCGTGCATCAGACAGACCGACGGAGGACACCGTATCACCTCAGTTAAATCAACTGGAGGATTATGAGATTATTGGTAAATTGACTGTCATGACTCCAACATTACACAATACAGGCAAACTTTTGATATAATATCTGTCTTTACTCATGTCACATCTATTTTTCTCTTAGATGTCAATTCAGAGAGCTATGAAATTGTCAGGAAGCTCGGTGAAGGAGGAAATGTTTATGCGGGGATTCGCTTGACAGATGGCTTTAAGGTATCACTTATTATACTTAAATCTTTTAGATGAATTGTTCTTGCTCTGGTTTACACTTGTCTCACTCTCCTTAGTGTATCACTAGTGTTCACTACTTAACCTGTCAGACCTGTTTAGATTAATAGACATGCTTTACATGTCTAGAATTTAAATTAATGAAACTGAACATGTCTGTTCCAGGCTAATGACTGAAATGATACGAACTATTCACACTTATTAATTGTAAATAATTCTAACGCAAATCCATTTTTTGTTTTGTTGATCAGGTGGCGCTGAAATTCGCTGACAATGCGGGTATAGAATGGATGGACATTGTAAGTACTCTGTTTCTCTCAGTCAGTTTTTCAATAGACAAGCTGCTATTGCCAGTAGTTCAGGACTGGTCTACATCCTTTCTCCATATAAGATAAATGTCTTTCCTCTAGGAGGGCTGTCCTGAACCCGTTCCACAGGAGATCGGTCTGCTAATGCTGGCCAACAAAGGCCCCATGGTTCCCCAGATCATCCAGCTTCTGGACTGGGATGAGGAGCCTGAACGATATATTATGGTTCTAGAGCGGCCTCCACACTGTGAGGACTTGATTGAATTTCTAGACCGTCAACAACAAGGCACCATCAAAGAGGACGTAGCATCGGTCATCATGCAGCAGGCAACACTCGCAGCTCAAACATGCTGCCAACGTGGAGTGCTGCACCGCAACATCAAGCTGGAAAACCTCCTGATTAACCCAGACACCCTGGAAGTAAAACTGATCGACTTTGCGTGTGGTGAAATCCTGACCGATGCGGGATACACATCCTTTGCTGGTATGTATTATCCCTCAAATCTATAAGCTGGGTCTCAAAATTGGTGATAAGTTGAGGGCTTTGATTACAAAGCATCATGTAATGGGATCCACCATTGTGAATGAATAGCAACAAATAATTTCTTGCATGCTAATGAATACCTAGTAAAAACGCTGCTTTACAAATCGGACAAAATCTCTCTTCCAGGCACAAATGAGTACTGCCCCCCAGAGTATGAGATAAACGGAGAGTATCACGGGGAACCAGCGACAGTTTGGTCGCTTGGGATACTCTTGTTTACAATGCTGTGTGGGACATTTCCTGAGTCAGAAGACTTGGACAAGCTCAATGAGAACATCTGGACCGAAGATGGCTTGTCACAGGGTGAGATCTTCATTTCAGCCAAGAATACTTGTACTTCTAAATCACACAAAATAGAACAAAGTAAAAAAAAACAAAATTGGTTGTGTGAGTAATGCAGTAACATTTCGATCTTTCAGCTTAGACTCTTAATCAAAGAGAGCGGGTGTGATGCTTAAGGACTTCTCTTGTCTTTCTTCACAGAATGCTGCGATTTACTCTGCTCTCTCCTGCAAAGAAGCCCAGAGAAGCGGCTTGAATTGGACAATGTCTGTCTCCACAACTGGTTTCAGTATTTTAATGGTCAGCATGAGGAAAAGGAGATTATTGGTAGGTTTATTGTCATAACTCCAACATAACACAAGACAAACACACGTTTGATACAATATCTACCTTTATTCAGGCACAAAGCAGTTTTCATGACGACTCCTTTTGTTTTCTTTTCAACAGACATCAATTCATGTAGCTATGAGATCGGCAGGAAGCTCGGTGAAGGAGGCTTTGGAAGCGTTTATGAAGGGATGCGGTTGACAGATGGTCTTGAGGTATCACTTATTTTACTTACAATATTTCTTTATCAAAGTGTTCTTGCCCTGTCTTATACTCAAATCACTCTCTTCTTTTCAAGCATTCTTTGTGTATCTTATGTTCACTACTTGACCTGTCAGACCTGTTTAGATTAATAGACATGCTTTACATGCCTAGAATTTAAATTAATGAAACTGAACATGTTTGTTCCAGGTTAATGACTGAAATGATACAAACTATTCACACTTATTAATTGTAAATAATTCTAACACAAATCCATTTTTTGTTTTGTTGATCAGGTGGCGCTGAAATTCGCTGACTATGCGATTGTAAAATGGATGGACATTGTAAGTACTCTGTTTCCCTCAGTCAATTTTTTAATAGACAAGCTGCTATTGCCAGTAGTTCAGGACTGGTCTACATCCTTTCTCCATATAAGATAAATGTCTTTCCTCTAGGAGGGCTGTCCTGAACCCGTTCCACAGGAGATCGGTCTGCTAATGCTGGCCAACAAAGGCCCCAGGGTTCCCCAGATCATACAGCTTCTGGACTGGGATGAGGAGCCTGAACGATATATTATGGTTCTAGAGCGGCCTCCACACTGTGAAAACTTGATTGAATTTCTTGACCGTCAACAACAAGGCACCATCGAAGAGGACGTAGCATCGGTCATCATGCAGCAAGCAACACTCGCAGCTCAAACATGCTGCCAACGTGGAGTGCTGCACCGCGACATCAAGTTGGAAAACCTCCTGATTAACCCAGACACCCTGGAAGTAAAACTGATCGACTTTGGGTGTGGTGAAATCCTGACCGATGCGGGATACACGTCCTTTTCTGGTATGTATTATCCCTCAAATCTTTAAGATGGGTCTCAAAATTTGGTGATAAGTTGAGGGCTTTGATTACAAAGCATCATATAATGGGATCCACCATTGTGAATGAATAGCAACAAATAATTTCTTGCATGCTAATGACCCTTAACCCTATACCTAGAAAAAATGTTGCTTTAATACAAACTTACAAATCGGACAAAATCTCTCTTCCAGGCACAAAACAGTACTGCCCCCCAGAGTATGAGATAAACGGAGAGTATCACGGGGAACCAGCGACAGTTTGGTCGCTTGGGATACTCTTGTTTACACTGCTGTGTGGGACATTTCCTGAGTCAGAAGACTTGGAGAAGCTCAATGAGAACATCTGGACCGAAGATGGCTTGTCACAGGGTGAGATCTTCATTTCTTCCAAGAATACTTGTACTTCTAAATCATACAAAATAGAACAAAGTAAAAAAAACAAAATTGGTTGTGTGAGTAATGCAGTAACATTTCAATCTTTCAGCTTAGACTCTTAATCAAAGAGAGCGGGTGTGATGCTTAAGGACTTCTCTTGTCTTTCTTCACAGAATGCTGCGAATTACTCTGCTCTCTCCTGCAAAGAAGCCCAGAGAAGCGGCTTGAATTGGACAATGTCTGTCTCCACAACTGGTTTCAGTATTTTAATGGTCAGCATGAGGAAAAGGAGATTATTGGTAGGTTTATTGTCATAACTCCAACATAACACAAGACAAACACACGTTTGATACAATATCTACCTTTACTCAGGCACAAAGCAGTTTTCATGTCTACTCCTTTTGTTTTCCTCTCAACAGACATCAATTCATGTAGCTATGAGATCGGCAGGAAGCTCGGTGAAGGAGGCTTTGGAAGCGTTTATGAAGGGATGCGGTTGACAGATGGCCTTGAGGTATCACTTATTTTACTTACAATATTTCTTTATCAAAGTGTTCTTGCCCTGTCTTATACTCAAATCACTCTCTTCTTTTCAAGCATTCTTTGTGTATCTTATGTTCACTACTTGACCTGTCAGACCTGTTTAGATTAATAGACATGCTTTACATGTCTAGAATTTAAATTAATGAAACTGAACATGTCTGTTCCAGGCTAATGACTGAAATGATACAAACTATTCACACTTATTTATTGTAAATAATTCTAACATAAATCCATTTTTTGTTTTGTTGATCAGGTGGCACTGAAATTCGCTGACAATGCGATTGTAAAATGGATGGACATTGTAAGTACTCTGTTTCTCTCAGTCATTTTTTTCAATAGACAAGCTGCTATTGCCAGTAGTTCAGGACTGGTCTACATCCTTTCTCCATATAAGATAAATGTCTTTCCTCTAGGAGGGCTGTCCTGAACCCGTTCCACAGGAGATCGGTCTGCTAATGCTAGCCAACAAAGGCCCCAGGGTTCCCCAGATCATCCAGCTTCTGGACTGGGATGAGGAGCCCGAACGATACATTATGGTTCTAGAGCGGCCTCCACACTGTGAGAACTTGATTGAATTTCTTGACCGTCAACAACAAGGCACCATCGAAGAGGACGTAGCATCGGTCATCATGCAGCAGGCAACACTCGCAGCTCAAACATGCTGCCAACGTGGAGTGCTGCACCGCGACATCAAGCTGGAAAACCTGCTGATTAACCCAGACACCCTGGAAGTAAAACTGATCGACTTTGGGTGTGGTGAAATCCTGACCGATGCGGGATACACATCCTTTTCTGGTATGTATTATCCCTCAAATCTATAAGCTGGGTCTCAAAATTTGGTGATAAGTTGAGGGCTTTGATTACAAAGCATCATGTAATGGGATCCACCATTGTGAATGAATAGCAACAAATTTCTTGCATGCTAATGACCCTTAACCCTATACCTAGAAAAAATGTTGCTTTAATACAAACTTACAAATCGGACAAAATCTCTCTTCCAGGCACAAAAGAGTACTGCCCCCCAGAGTATGAGATAAACGGAGAGTATCACGGGGAACCAGCGACAGTTTGGTCGCTTGGGATACTCTTGTTTACACTGCTGTGTGGGACATTTCCTGAGTCAGAAGACTTGGACGAGCTCAATGAGAACATCTGGACCGAAGATGGCTTGTCACAGGGTGAGATCTTCATTTCAGCCAAGAATACTTGTACTTCTAAATCACACAAAATAGAACAAAGTAAAAAAACAAAATTGGTTGTGTGGGTAATGCAGTAACATTTAGATCTTTCAGCTTAGACTCTTAATCAAAGAGAGCGGGTGTGATGCTTAAGGACTTCTCTTATCTTTCTTCACAGAATGCTGCAAATTACTTTGCTCTCTCCTGCAAAGAAGCCCAGAGAAGCGACTTGAATTGGAAAATGTCTGTCTCCACAACTGGTTTCAGTATTTTAAATTGTTCCGGCCTTCTTCAAAGTGGACTCCCTGGCCTGTGGCGCCTCTCCTGTTCGTGGAGGGCGACTGGTTAGTGGAGGTCGGCGGGCTGGCGGGGGGCATCGGCTTGGACGGGCTCTTGTGGGAGACGGCTTCGCCTGAGGGAACCTCCGCTTGAGGGGAGTGCCAATCTTCTGCCATCACTTCCTCTTGCAAAGAAAGACATAGGAAAAAATGGTCAGCGAACGCGCCCTACTGGTCACAAAAATGGTTAAACGGACCCACGAAAAAGACTGACTCACCAACGCGGACTCCCTGCCCTCTGGCGCCTCTCCCACCTGCAGAGGGCTGCCGGAGGGCAACGGGCTGGCGGCGAGTTTCAGCTTGGATGGGTACTTGCGGACCGTTTCAACCTTCTACAAAGTGGACTCCCTGGCCTGTGGCGCCTCTCTCATCTGCGGAGGGTGACTGGCTGGTGGAGGTCGGCGGGCTAGTGGTGAGCGTCGGCTTGGACGGGCACTTGTGAGAGATGGCTTCGCCTGCGGGAACCTCAGCTTGAGGGGAGTGCCAATCTTCTGCCGCCGCTTCGCCAGGCTGGGTCCCTCCTCCGAAGAAAGAGAGAGGCAAAAATAGTCAGCGAACGCGCCCTACCGGTCACACAAATGGTTAAACGGACCCACGAAAAAGACTGTCTCACCAAAGCGGACTCCCTGCCCTGTGACGCCTCTCCCATCTGCAGAGGGCTACTGGAGGGCAACGGGCTGGCGGCGAGTGTCGGCTTGGATGGGTACTTGCGGACCATTCAAGCCTTCTTCAAAGTGGACTCCCTGGCCTGTGGCGCCTCTCCTATCCGCGGAGGGCGACTGGCTGGTGGAGGTCGGCGAGTTGGTGGTGGGCGTCGGCTTGGATGGGTGCATGCGGGAGACGGATTCGCCTGTGGGAACCTCCACTTGAGGGGATTGCCAATCTTCTGCCGCCGCTTCACCAGGCTGGGTCCTTCCTGCAAAGAAAGAGAGGCAAAAATAGTCAGCGAACGCACCCTACCGGTTACACAAACGGTTAAACAGACCCATAAAGATGACTGACTCAGCAAAGCGGACTCCCTGGCCTGTGGCGCCTCTCCCATCTGCAGTGGGCTGCCGGAGGGCGACAGGCTGACGGCGAATGACGGCTTGGATGGGTACTTGCGGGCCATTCCGGCCTTCTTCAAAGCGGACTCCTTAGCCTGTGGCGCCTCTCCTGTCCATGGAGGGCGGCTGGCTGGTGGAGGTCAGCGGGCTGGCAGTGGGCATCGGCTTGGACGGGCACTTGCGGGAGATGGCTTCGCCTGCAGGAACCTCCGCTTAAGGGGAGTGCCAATCTTCTGCCGCCGCTTCACCAGGCTGGGTCCTTCCTGCAAAGAAAGAGAAAGGCAAAAATAGTCAGCGAACACGCCCTACCGGTCACACAAATGGTTAAACGGACCCACGAAAAAGACTGACTCACCGAAGCGGACCCCCTGGCCTATGGCGCCTCTCCCATCTGCAGAGGGCTGCCGGAGTGCGAGTGGCGAGTATCAGCTTAGATGGGTACTTGCGGGCCGTTCCGGCCTTCTTCAAAGTGGACTCCCTGACCTGTGGCGCCTCTCCCGTCCGCGGAGGGCGACTGGCTGGGGGAGGTCGGGGTGCTGGCGTTGGCTTGGACAGGCGCTTGTGGGAGACAGCTTTGCTTGCGGGGACCTCCGCTTGAGGGGAGTGCAAGTCTTCTGCCGCCGCTTCGCCAGGCTGGGTCGTTCCTGCAAAGAAAGAGAAAGGCAAAAATAGTCAGCGAACGCGCCCTACCGTGTCGGCACATATCCCCAACAAACTGTCCCATATCGGCGTGATTAAAAAGATATTAAACTAGATGGAACTGGATAAAATATTTGAACTGTTGCGATTCCAAATCGGTTTAATGACCTGTAACTCTGCCTGAGTATCGGACAAGTGTTCACTGTTGGCCAGAGGAGAACTGGCCCCCCGACTAAGCCTGGTTTCTCCCAAGGTTTTTTTCTCCATTTTGTTGGAGTTTTGGTTCCTTGCCACTGTTGCCTTTGGCTTGCTTAAGTCGGGGACACTTGCTTGATATATTCAGCAGTGTTTTTAGTATGCCTGCATTGGCGCCGTTGTATGCGAACTGAGCTTAGCTGGACGACTACGTCACTGTTTTCTCCAGTGCTGATATACATAAATTAACTAGACTAATAACTATTGATCTTTGCAACGGAATGAATCAATAATATATAGAATAAGCTGCACAATGACACCATTTTTTTGGGAGCTGCTAGGCTCTACTAAGACTAACAAATATTGCCCATTTTCCGGTAGTTAAGCACAAGTTAGGATCAAAGACGAACTGAAACTGGCGCCTTAGTTCTGCACACGTTATTGGAGAACAGAAGGAAAACATGCGACAAATTACTTTACAGTAGGGATGGCTGACGCGAAACTAACGTTTCGACACAGTGTCGAGATCCCGAAGCGTAGATGTTTCGAAACACTGCCATGTCACGTGACTATGGCTAAACGAAACTTCTACACGTTTCGACAGGTGTCGTGCTTGCCGAGTCTGCGTTTGATTGACAGGGGCGGGAACAAACTACACAATTGCACAACTCCCACAAAGTTTAAAAGAAGAGTTAATACACCTTCACCTCGTGGGTTTTTGTGAGAGGAGAAAGAAATTAATATTTTTGAATAAAAAACAAAAATGAGACCATTGTGGATTGATTTGTTTTATTAATTTTCATTTTTCATGACCAAAATAACCTAGTTACTATTATTATATATTATAGTTATATAGTGAGGATGTTAAAAACTCACCACATTAACAAAAACACAACATTTTTATTTTTTTAAATGGCTTATTGTCAAAGTTGTTTCAGATAACATGTGCAATTGACCACTAGGTGTCACCGTGGAGACGGGTGTCGACATAGTTTCGAAGCCTCGATACAATACGGCACATTCACTTCAACCGTTTCAGTGTTTCATGAAGCCTCGTTCTGCCCACCACTACTTTACAGAAAGATTGCGACCTAATGTTAGAATGAAGGATCCGAACAATTACATTTTTAAAAGATGAATGGAATTGAAAAAAATCACTGGTGAATAGGATAACACTCAAAGAAAACATGTTGATGATAAAGAAACTTTACCAAGTTGGTATCAGTTGAGCAGATCTGTTTGAAATTTGTTCGTGCCAAACATTTTTGAGTAATTGTGAGGTTGGTTCAACTTATCATGTCAGGTGGTATGACCCCTGGAAAACTGTGAAAATGTGTATTTGATGTAAAAAAAAAAAAAAAAAAGTACCTTGAGCACATGGTCAAACATTTGTATAGGTGTCCAAGTTAATGCCTATTTTAAATACATTTTAATAGATATATAAAGCTTTCTGTATAATATTAAGTTGTTTAAAGGTGCATTTATATATATAGAACTATACATGTATTTTTACTTTATTATGGTGACAACAATTCAATTAACACATTGTCCATCTAAAAGTCCTACTCTTCAAGAATATAGGATTGTTTAACTATACAAAATCTTTAATTTAATCTATTTTAGTTTTGGTAGATATCACGCAAGGAGAAAACAGCTCGACATAGAGCTCGTTTAAAAAGTCATCCAGTTGCAAGGGCAGAGTATCTTGCCAAAAGAAAAGCAAGATATTGTGTTTATTTTGTATATGTAGATAAGTTACAACTAAAGTTAATGTTCTGTTCATTTTTGTCATAATTACACAGTTATTGCATGTTAATAATACTTGATAGCAGTGTCAGGTCACACTTTATTTTAAGGTGTCAGTATTACAGTGTAATTATACATTTAGGTACTCAGTAATAATAATTAACTACATGTACTTACTATAGGGTTAGGGTTAGGATGAGGGCTTGGTTTAGGGTTAATCGCATGTAATTATGCTTAATTCTTAGTTATTACTACAGTAAATACATGTTACATGTGTAACAGTGACACTGTAAAATAAAGTGTTACCCAGTGTCATTATTAACAGAAGAGCATAGTTATTATTCATGAATCCGATTAATCAACAAACCCATTTTATTCAATATTTAAACTAAAATGATTTATTTCACAAATGATATTGTAACGCTTTGGATGACAGGAGACGAGGTTAGACGAATAACAAGCAGGTTTAATGACGCGGTGGTGACGTGGGCCTGGAGGCTTGGTGTGACGCCGGGGATTCCGCCTCAACCTGGGTTGGTGGTAGGGTAGCCCGAGGCGCTGGTGAGGAGCCGCACGGAGTGGGTGACGGAGACAGAGCCGAGGAGCTGGCCGACAGCAACGGTGGCCACGGATCCAGGGGCTGATCGTGACCAGCGATGGAGATGGGATCGGGGAGACAGGCAGGCTTCCGAACAGGAACGGGGCAGACGAGGTCTTACGGGCGGGGAAAGGATCCGCGGACCACGGATCGGTTAAGTTCCGGGCCGCTCCTGGCTCTGAGATGGACTGTCCCCCGAATTCGTCGACTCCCCCCTCGACCTCAGCGCGCACCCCGGGCTTCCAGGCTGAGGCGGAGCGGTAGTCTTTCCGGAACGTCCAGAGGAATGCCCGCCAGGTAGAGCCTGGCCTCCGGACTCAGCAGCAGGGCTGCCGTGGGTAAGTCCATCTTGTATTAATTTGAAAAAAGTTTCTCTTTGTTGGGTCGGTTATTCTGTAACGCTTTGGATGACAGGAGACGAGGTTAGACGAATAACAAGCAGGTTTAATGACGCGGTGGTGACGTGGGCCTGGAGGCTTGGTGTGACGCCGGGGATTCCGCCTCAACCTGGGTTGGTGGTAGGGTAGCCCGAGGCGCTGGTGAGGAGCCGCACGGGGTGGGTGACGGGGACAGAGCCGAGGAGCTGGCCGACAGCAACGGTGGCCACGGATCCAGGGGCTGATCGTGACCAGCAATGGCGACGGGATCGGGGAGACGAGGTCTTACGGGCGGGGATTTGGGCGGGGAAAGGATCCGCGGACCACGGATCGATTAAGTTCCGGGCCGCTCCTGGCTCTGAGATGGACTGTCCCCCGAATTCGTCAACTCCCCCCTCGACCTCAGCGCGCACCCCGGGCTTCCAGGCTGAGGCGGAGCGGTAGTCTTTCCGGAACGTCCAGAGGATGCCCGCCAGGTAGAGCCTGGCCTCCGGACTCAGCAGCAGGGCTGCCCGTGGGTAAGTCCATCTTGTATTAATTTGAAAAAAGTTTCTCTTTGTTGGGTCGGTTATTCTGTAACGCTTTGGATGACAGGAGACGAGGTTAGACGAATAACAAGTAGGTTTAATCATGAATGAAACAGATACAAACACGCAACAGTGTGCCAAGCACAAACAATAACCGACAAATGGAGAACAGAAACAGGAAGTATAAATACACAGGTAGAACAGATGAACACAGGTGGAGGAAGTTAACTAATGAGGGGTAAATGAGGACAGGTGCAGACATGACGTAACTGAAAACATGACAGACTGGAACACATGTGACAGATATATCCCATTTATTTTCATTTAATTAAAATAACAGAGGTCTGAAACCATGCATCTTTTAAAGAGATAGGTAGGTTACATTGTCATTGTTAAGCTTGTTTACCTCTTAATCACCCACAACTCTTTTATTCTTTTTTTTAGTTATCAAAAAATAATGTTTCTGGGCCCAATATTTGCACTAATTCGTTGTTACATATAAAAGATGTTCTCATTTATTAAATGTGTTCCTTGTGGTTTCAAAGTTATATTTTTAAAAAGCGATGATCAAATGTTATCACTAAATGCAGTGTTGTTTTGCCCTTCTTATTATAATGAAATATAATTATATGACTGAACGATTGAATTGGTCCGAGGATTAAAATAAAAAAAAAAACCCCAACTGAAACCAGAATAAAATGCTTTCACATATCTTTCTTTTTATTTTGTTAGTATAGATCATTATTGATCACAATGTCAGGTGGTGCGACTGGTCGTGGCCAGGTGGTGCAACCAGCAAATTGTCATTTAAATGAATCAATTCCCACTGCAATTGCAAAATTACGTAAGAATATAACTGTAAACGTTTATATACGTTAGATCCTCTAGAGGGCAATTCAGCATTGACCATACACTACACACTTTCACACACACTCACTCACACAGACACTGACTACATTTCCCAGAATCCCCGTACCTGTCACTAATCACTTCACCAGCTGCAGCTCATTATCCGAACCACATTTAAGCTCAGTGCACACACACACACCTATTTGCGAGGTCTTGTCATTCCTAGTGTTTGCGTTTCCAAGCGTTCTTTCCTGTCTTGTCTGCCAGTTTTCGATCCTGCCTGTTGTCTTTGATATTTATCTGCCTACCCCTTGGACTATTGCTTTGTATTGTTGGATTGAGTAACTTTCTGCCTTTCTCGACTCATCCGCCTGATTATTTGACCACGATTCTGAGTATCCTTTGCCATACCTGTTTGCGGTTTCCTTGACCATCGCCTGTTTTACTACGTTTGGTAAATAAAGCCTGCACTTGGATCTCCTTCATTAGTTAGTTAAAACCTGTTTTGTTTTTAGCTTGCATACTCTCTCTCTCTCTGTGTATTTAAGCCCTTGGTTTCCTCAGTTCCATTGTCCAGTGTCTTTTATGTTAACGTGTAGTTGTTGATGTTTTCTCCTTTTTTATGAAAAGACTCTTGGTTTATTTTTGAATCATGCATGTTCATCTACACATTATACCTAGTGTAGAACTACTGCACAGTTTTTGTATGATTTCTTTGAAGTTTGTGTTATTTGTGTTAAGTGACACTGGTGGTTTAATGTGACACCTGTGGGGTGACAAACATAGAAAAATGTCAGATATGCAAAAGCATTTAAATTTATGCAGGAACTGGGTTAAGCAAATTTAAAAATGTAAAGTATATGTTAACAGCAACAGTGTTGGTGCTGGCCATTCAAAATATAAGATTTCAGACTCTTAACTATATCTTTAACTCAACAGAAGCTGCACACAATCTAATGTACTGTATAAACATGCCGGAGTCTATTTTAATTTTTTAATTTCAATCCAACCGTAAAGCCCTGCTTAGAGTTTAGAAAATATGCTATAAATGTGGTGTGATGCTCCATTTATTAACTGATTGACATATGCTTTGTGAGTTTAGATATGGAAATGGGCATTTGTGTCATTGAGTATAGTGGTTTAAGCAAATTAAAATGTGTTTTAAGGAAATTCAGTCTATATGAGCCTGACTCACAAATGACTAGCCACCGCACATCCCTGTTTCATCTTAAACAATGTGTCTCAGTAGCATTTACAGTTTCCTTGTGTGCTTTCCTCTTCTTTTCAAAATTTCTTGCTCAAAACATGAGTTCAGCTTGGAAGGAGATTACTTATTGGGTGGCCTTTTCACTTTACATGAAATTGAACAAGCAACGCCCCCGTTCTCCCCAGAGACCACTGAATGTTCCAGGTAAGGAAGGACCTTTTTATTAGTCAAGTTATCAATATGCAATATTGCAAATTAAAGCAGCCTTTCCTCAAATGCATAAAGTGACAATTCAATTGCTCTTAACTTTCTCGCTTATGTTTTCAAGGCACAGTACCTCAAAATCTGGCTATCAGATGTTGCAAGTAATGAGGTTTGCGGTTGAGGAGATTAATAACTCCACCACTCTTCTGCCCAATGTTTCTCTGGGCTATGAAATTTTTGACCATTGTTCTGACACAAAGAACTTCCCTTCCGTCTTAAGCTTCATCTCAAATAATGGATCGATAAAACCTAAAGAAAACTTCCAAAACTATCAGCCTAAAGTGATAGCTTTAATAGGGCCACGTGGTAGCACACCAACTATTGCTATTGCACCACTGATCACAACGGACCTTATACCATTGGTAACTTTTTATACAGTTTGTATAATAAAATACTTAACACTTACTCCCTACCCTTTGTTCAGGACTAGCAAGTTACCATACAGTATAATGTTAATGAATTGTTTATATTTGAGTGTTTTCTTCTCTTTCAAAGGTGAATTATGGAGCTACCAGCTCTGTGTTAAGCAACAAACTTCATTATCCCTCTCTTGTGAGAACAATCCCAGCAACAAAAACCTGATCGAGATGATTATTCACATCATAAGGTGGTTTGGATGGAACTGGGTTGCCTTTCTTGGCAGCCAAGACAATTACAGTTCAGACGGACTAAAGCTGTTTAACGAGTATATAACCAATACTGGAATTTGTTTGGCGTATCAAGAGAGTCTAAGCCTAAACACAAACTACAGTCTAACACTTCGAAAGATTGAAACGCTCAACATCAATGTCGTCGTTGTTTTCGCCGTGCCAAAATATGCAAGAGAAATGATCAAAGCAGCCATATCGAACAACATCCAAAACAAAGTGTGGATTGCAAGTGAGGCGTGGGCTATGAATCAACAGCTCCCCAGAGAGCCAGGAATTTGGAAAATTGGCACAATCATTGGTATTACGGAGAGATTGTTGTCTTTGCCTGGATTTGATGAATTTGTCTATAAAGACAGGAGAACAACTGATGTTATCCACGACGAAGGGAGTGACATCCAGAGTACGAGTAAGACATGTAATCAAGTTTGTGATTACTGCACACTGTTGACCGCAGAGGAGATTATAAATGAAAATCCCACATTATCTTTTGCCATCTATGCTGCCATATATACCGTAGCTCACGCTTTACATAAGGTTCTGCAGTGCGACATGAACGAATGCAACAAAAACACCGCGATTAAGCCATACATGGTAAGTTCGAATCATTATTTTAATTGCATTATTGAAGTAACGATGTTTTAATTAAATATTTTTTTAAGACATTGCATATTACTGTACATTATATTATTTAATTATTATACAATGGTCCTTTTTGAATATTCTGTTGACTGTAAGTAAGTTTGCAACTACATATCAACTAACTCTCATTAATTAGTTGACCGTCTGCTTAATATTTGCTTATATTTTATTTTGATGGTTCCCCATTCTACTGACTATAAGTAACTTTGCAATTACATGTCAACTTATTCTAACCCTAACCCTGGAAGGTCTACTGATATCTAGTGTTCGTAGACATTACTTATAACCAACAGAATGTGTTTTTAAAGGGACCATCAAAATAAAGAGAAACTCAATGATTTAATAAATGAATAAAACAAAAGGAATATTTATTTTATCAAAGTTATGGTAATAATATTAAAATTC
The DNA here is from genome assembly GCA_037194245.1 of Opsariichthys bidens. Lineage (NCBI taxonomy): Eukaryota > Metazoa > Chordata > Actinopteri > Cypriniformes > Xenocyprididae > Opsariichthys > Opsariichthys bidens. Next base: position 6,143,883 of record CM074315.1, on the reverse strand, counting down.
ACAACTCACAACAGCTTCTGGGAGAAATAAAGAAGTTGGATTTTGCACTCAATGGCCATCAGGTGAAATATGATGATAATTTTGACCCAACCATCAGTTATGCAGTTGTGCTCTGGCACACTGACGTGAATCCTCCACAGTTTCAGATGGTGGGCAGATATGATACATATCCAGAAGTGACTTTTACAATCAAAAACTCTCTCCTGCCCTGGCATAACAATGGTTCTGTAAGTCTTAATTTGATGAGCCTTTATCTAAACATTCATATATTCCAGTTTTTCCAGGCCACACTCTCAAAACAACTGAACCGTAAAAACAGACTCGTACTTCAGGAAAAAAAAAATTACTTTATCTTCATGTTTTTTCAGTTATACAGTAAAATACAGCTGATAATGACATCAAGACTATTAAGATTGCTCTAAATTAATTACATATGCATGTATTGAAAAAGCTCATTTATCATAATGCTGGCAAAAGATATTTTTGTTCTCTCTTAATGCAAGATCTAAGAGATGTGTGTTTGTTTAATGGAATTATGTAATTAGTATTTTGTCATTTGCAGTCTGTTTATGAAAATGACGTGTTCACTGTTCAGATGGCCGAGTTAATTGGAAAAACTCACTTTAATAACACATTTTTCCTATTCCTTAAAGGTTCCTTTCTCAAACTGCTCTGCTGAGTGTAAGGAGGGATTTTCAAGGCAACCTGAAGGTTTTCATAGTTGCTGTTTTACTTGTAAAAAATGCCCACGTAACAGCTATGTGAATTATTCTCGTAAGTACCTTAGGAAGTTGTCAATGACACCTTGGTATTGAAGTTTCTTCAGGTCATTTTATCACCACAATACACCTTACTTTTTTTTTTAAAGTGTGATGTGAAGACATTTTTTTTCCCACATCCATTTAATTTCTAGTTCTGTCATAAAACTAGATCCTAGAAAAGAGCTCCAATTTAGCACTGGCTATATTGAAAATATTAAATATTGAAAGTTTAGACAAAGGAGGGAAATTGTTGCTGCTCAACTTCACTCAGGTACAGTGAGAACATTCACTGTATTGGTACTAAACTCTGTTCTAGCACAAAACCTGTACGATATCTTCTTCACATCTTTTCATAACACACTGGATATATATTATAAAGATTATGGATTTTATGGTAAATCAAGTTACATAAGTGCATTTTTTTAATACAACTGTAGAATGTTTTACTGTAGCTTCTTCAGCAACCAGGTTCATTTGAAACGTGTCTTGCTGTCACGGTGGGGTTGCAAACAAATGGAAATAAAAAAGCTAGATCTTTTTGCAAACAGATATTCTAATTAATCCTCCAGTCTTGGATTTTTTTTTCAGTGAGATCACTGACTCTGCACTGAAGGAGAAAGATCTGAATAGCAGCGTTTCTCCAAGACTTTATCTGCAGTCAAGCCCGCCCTTTCTGGCAATCTAAAACAGACGTGAACCAATCAGGATGCAGGATTAGAAGAGAAAACCGTTGTTTTCCCCATAAGCGTCAGCTAAACAGATGCAATGCGAGTGAACCAAATTGAAAGGGATCATGTAGATGTTTTGAAAGAATAACTAGCAGGGTGAACAATTTGCATTTTTGTACTATTTTAGTATTTGTAAAAATAGTGCTAATGCAAATAAAAAAAAATTAAGTATATTTGTGTAAAGGTTATTATTAATGTAATGATTGTTCTTTTTAAAAATATGCTGAAGTATACTGTATTTCTCTGTCACAATGGTATGGGATTTTGGCATAATACTATTAAAAACATTCGTATTATTCTACTGTTTTTCAGGGAACCCCTATACCTGTTTTCCATGTGCAGAGAGTGAATGGTATGATGAAAGCATCAAGATGTGTAAGACACGTTCCGTCGTCTATCTTCAGTTCACAGAAATCCCCTCCATTGCTGTCTTGGTTTGTGCCTTATGCATAATTATTTTACTCATTGCCATATTTTGCATTTTCGCCTACAATTACGACACACCAGTGGTGAGGTCTGCTGGTGGGAACATGTGTTTCCTAATGTTGACGAGTTTGATTTTGTCTAGTATAGGTTCATTCTTTTTCTTTGGAAAACCCACATTTGCACGTTGCCTCCTGAGAAATTCCATATTTGCATTTTTCTTCACTCTCTGTGTTTCCTGCTTGACTGTCCGTTCCTTTCAAATTGTTTGTGTTTTTAAAATGGCAGCTCAGTTCCCTAAGGTGCACAGCTTTTGGGTAAAGCACAATGGCCAGTGGCTCTTCGTTGTATTTGCTTCTGTCATTCATTTAATTTCTTGTGTGATATGGATGACTGTCTCTCCTGTCAAAGTCACAGCTGACTCATGGACTTATATTGATCAAATTATGCTCATCTGTGAAAGGGGGAATCCTGTAACCTTAACTATAGTTGTGTTCTTAGGTTGGTTTCTTGGTTTCCTGTGTCTCCTGTTTTCATACATGGGAAGAGATCTGCCGAAAAATTACAACGAGGCCAAATCAATAACCTTCAGTTTAATTTTGTACTATCTGACCTGGATTGTATATTTCACAGCATACGTCTCTTTCAAAAGCAAATACATCGTGCTTTTGAATGCAATGGCCCAGCTATCCAGTATAAATGGAATTCTCTTCAGCTATTTTATACCAAAATCTTACGTCATATTATTCCAACCACAAAAGAACACTCCAGCATACTTTCAAACCACTATTCAGAATTACACTCAAACCATTAGTAGGACTTAGACATTACTCTTTGAGTATCCACCTTATTTTTCACGTAAGTTTTAACATTGGTGCTGCCATTTGTAACTTGAATGTGCAAGGCTTCTGGTCTCATCTGCCTCCAGTTATTTAACAAAAACAAAATCATGATATTGCAAACTGGTATTTATCATATTATTTGAATCTTTTATTGCAATTGAAAACACACAGATTTGTAGCGTAAATAGTTTTTACCGTTTACTGCAATTCTAATTATTTACCTATAGTAGCTGATGAATCGGAAGTCTCACGCATTCACGGAAATTAGTTTACTTTCGAGTTGCGAAATAAATGATAGGATGGGAACTCTTAAACCTTGTTATTTGCTTGGATCCTTCGCTTTTAAGTTTCCACAATCTTAAAGAAACACATAGGCAAGGTAGAAAATGGAGATCTATTCTGAGGTTCAATGTGATTTAAAATACTATGTGAATTTTGAGAATTTTAAAATTTTGAGTCATTTGAATATTTATAAAACTTTTGTTTACATGGTAGCATTAATACATAAAAAGTGTAATGTAAACACAAATGGTTGCTTTTAACTTCTAATAAAGAACACCTCTAAAACTATAACTTACTGTCCAGGTAATTCATCGATTTGTGAGGTTTGGATGTGTCGCATTTTCATTTTTCATCATTTGGCAGACGCTTTTATCCAAAGCGACTTACAAGGGGATCAATTAGGGGTTAGGTGTCTTGCTCAAGGGCACTTTAGTCACGGTATCGAAGGTGGAGAGAGTGCTGTTCATTCACAATCCCCACCTTCAATTCCTGCCGGCGTGGGAATCGAACCAACAACCTTCAGATTACATGCCCGACTGTCTCACCACTAGGCCACGACTACCACCTTTTGTACACATGTGTTCAGTCCTGGAAATGAGAGAGGCAGGGTCTGAGGGCAGCTGTGCAACAGAATTTGTCCATTTATTAAGACACTTCTTTATAAACAAACAAAAAGGAAGCACAAGGGCTTTTCAGCAATCAAATCTTCTGGGCACAGCACGAGACAGCATAGCAAGGTTCCGGGTTCTACGTCAGAACGCGGCTCAATATTGTCCAGCTCCTGCTCGCGTGAACAGCGTCGGGCCAATACTGAGCTGCCGTTCTGATATATGGGGGCATCTCAATAAATTAGAATGTTGTGGAAAAGTTCATTTATTTCAGTAATTCAACTCAAATTGTGAAAATTCAATGCACACAGACTGAAGTAGTTTAAGTCTTTGGTTCTTTTAATTGAGATGATTTTGGCTCACATTTAACAAAACCCCACCAATTCACTATCTCAACAAGTTAGAATATGGTGACATGCCAATCAGCTAATCAACTCAAAACACCTGCAAAGGTTTCCTGAGCCTTATTGAGATGCACCTCGGGCCTGTTATGAGTCATATCCTCCTGGGCGTGAGGAGCCTGTGTCCTCCAGACTCTGAGTGCTCCGCTTCACCTCGACCCGTCGCCCTGGTTCCTGCATCTGCGCTTCTTCAGCTCTAGTATGGACCATATGGGCATTCGGCCTCACGGGGCTCCCTCGGCCCATCGGCTCCACCTGGGTCAGATATTGCACAGCCCTCCATCCATTTGTCTTTGGCTAGCTCTGCCCTCTATTATCCATATTTTGCATTTTCGCCTACAATTACGACACACCAGTGGTGAGGTCTGCTGGTGGTAACATGTGTTTTCTAATGTTGACGAGTTTGATTTTGTCTAGTATAGGTTCATTCTTTTTCTTTGGAAAACCCACATTTGCACGTTGCCTCCTGAGAAATTCCATATTTGCATTTTTCTTCACTCTCTGTGTTTCCTGCTTGACTGTCCGTTCCTTTCAAATTGTTTGTGTTTTTAAAATGGCAGCTCAGTTCCCTAAGGTGCACAGCTTTTGGGTAAAGCACAATGGCCAGTGGCTCTTCGTTGTATTTGCTTCTGTCATTCATTTAATTTCTTGTGTGATATGGATGACTGTCTCTCCTGTCAAAGTCACAGCTGACTCATGGACTTATATTGATCAAATTATGCTCATCTGTGAAAGGGGGAATCCTGTAACCTTAACTATAGTTGTGTTCTTAGGTTGGTTTCTTGGTTTCCTGTGTCTCCTGTTTTCATACATGGGAAGAGATCTGCCGAAAAATTACAACGAGGCCAAATCAATAACCTTCAGTTTAATTTTGTACTATCTGACCTGGATTGTATATTTCACAGCATACGTCTCTTTCAAAAGCAAATACATCGTGCTTTTGAATGCAATGGCCCAGCTATCCAGTATAAATGGAATTCTCTTCAGCTATTTTATACCAAAATATATGGTGACATGCCAATCAGCTAATCAACTCAAAACACCTGCAAAGGTTTCCTGAGCCTTATTGAGATGCACCTCGGGCCTGTTATGAGTCATATCCTCCTGGGCGTGAGGAGCCTGTGTCCTCCAGACTCTGAGTGCTCCGCTTCACCTCGACCCGTCGCCCTGGTTCCTGCATCTGCGCTTCTTCGGCTCTAGTATGGACCATATGGGCATTCGGCCTCACGGGGCTCCCTCGGCCCATCGGCTCCACCTGGGTCAGATATTGCACAGCCCTCCATCCATTTGTCTTTGGCTAGCTCTGCCCTCAGTCACTCTGGCTGAATCTCAGCCCTCCAGATCCCCGCTTCCATCTCGGCGGGGTCATCGCTGCAGCTTCGTCGAGGCCACCCAGGTCATTGCGTCCCGTTTGCGGCGCTCCTCTCCTAATGGCTCCTAATGGCCAGTAGGTCGCCTGCCAAGTCACCATCATGGTTACCCCCCTCCAACAACTCCGGCGTGGTCTATCATCCTGTTGACCCTCTGGGTCAGCAACATCCGGCCACCCATCCCATCCTCTCTTCTCGCTTCCTCCCTCCACTCCTTCTTGGTTTATTCTGCCTGTTTTCACCATACCTTCGTCATCTCCTTGTCCGCCTCCGAAGCCCGCAAGCTCCCTCATCTTTTCTGTTACATGGACATGGACTTTCAGTTTGTTTCTATTCAGTTTCCCTTTTCCTTATTTTCCGTAGATTCCCATCAGTCTTTAGTTACTATGGTTACAGATATGATTAGTTACTCAATTCAGTTAATTAATCCTCATTTGCCTTAGTACTTCTGTTCATGTGTTTTCAGTGTTCATTTGTCAGGTCTTGTTAATGTTACGTTGTGTTTGAACCTGATTCTTCATCTCCATGTGCTTTCCTACATCATATCATGACTCAGTCTAAACACAATTTGGGCTCTTAGCCTTTTTTATTATGCATCTAAATTTTATGAAGTCTCAGTGTTACAATTCACAATTTATGACAGATTTGTCATAACACGTTTACTTCAGCCAAATAACCTTTACAAAGTTATTGATGCATGCGCTGCATACAGCTATACTTGTGGCAAAGTTTTTTTCTCCATGACTCGCCACAGCAGCATAAATCCTCAAATGATTTCCTGCGTCTTAGCTATCTCCCATCCAATTCCTTCATCCACAAAAGAACTAGTTCCCCCCCAAAATAAAAATTCTGTAATCAAAATTATAATTTTGTCCATGGAACGATATTACGCAATAGAAGTCAACATTGGTTATGATTTTTCACTCAACAAAGCCACTTCCTCTATTATGCAATCCGCCATCCAATTACTTGACAACGTTTTCAAGCAAAAGAAGAATCTTTGCAGCTGTGAATGATTTTCTACTGTGTGAAATCCAGATTAATTTTACCCAAGGTTGAATGGGGGTGTGCTGGAGGCGGCTGAGCACATTGAAGACTAACAATCTGTCCTCATAAGCTTCTGTGACAACTAAACCCTATGAATCCATGTAGCAACACTGATATGAAATGAATACAGAGAGTCATTAAGTAATACTTTTAGATTTGAACAGTCTTTGCTCTAATGCAGTGGTTTTCAATCCAGAGATTCCCAAATATGATCGTCTTTGTGTGAGGAAACCCCATCGTAAAATTGAAAAGGTATCTGTCTTTTATAACACTCAATTTATACACTGAAAATTTATGTCTTAAATTAGTTTGTATTAAGTTACATGATCATATTCACTATAGAAATGTACTTTTAAATGTAATAATTATTTTTTTTATTAAATTTAAATCCAATTGTGTTAGATGAGAACTGAACTCAGCTGGACAATAACATCACTGTTTTTCGCTTTATGGGTCATTCCATGAAATCATTGCCTTTTGTGTCCCTAAGAAATAATCAGACATAGAAGTGCTATAACGACAAATAAATTTGTGATTTGAAAACGTATAAATACTGTGTCTTGTTTTATCAATTTTACACCAGAGTAAAGTCAATTAAATATTGTTTTAAAGTATTAAAATTGCTTTTATTCTGATGAAGGTAAGGTTTTTGGCCTGTACCTTGCTATGGTTGTTCTTTTTCAGGACTTTTAATTAGCAAATTAAAAATCCCCTATTTTATGTCAACCCTGTTACCCTCACCAAAAAAAAACCCTTATTAAATAATGGTACATTCCAGTGACATCGCTTCCAGAAAGTTACGTCATCTCTCAACCAGGATGACAAAAACAAAGTTTCTCTCTCTCTTCTATAATGTTCTATTTTTGATCATGCAATGTCAAACCTGTTACACTTACTTATTTAATGTAATATAATCATAATCTACAAGTAATATCCCTTCAAAGTGTACAACATATGCTTTTGTGATCTGGTCTGTTAGCTAGAAAAGAGCAAATTAGCTTGAAATTGTCAAACCTGTTACCGTCAACCCTGTTACTTATCTAGAGTAACAGGTTTTGACATGTGGGTAACAGGGATGACAGATTAGGTGTCACCGTAGCATTTATCTGTGTAAAATGGAAACACTTTAAAAGGTCATTCCAGGTGTATTATTGATCTAATATCTATATCATTCAGTGTGGGTGGCATCAGATGAGCATCGTTACATTTTTAGCAAGTATTTTTAGTATTGTTAGTATTAGTATTGTTGGTGCACGAATCTCGTAATCAAAGTATTAACTGTTAATTTTATTTTGATTTTATATTTGCACTATAATAAATTTTACAGATAGTAGTATCCCATTAAGTGTCGCCACCGCACTCGCCGAGATGGGGATCCTGAAAGAAGGGCAAAATACCTTGAATGGGAGAAGCAGAAGTGGAGGAAAGACAGAGAGCAGGGGAAGAAAAAAGACATCCAAGAGTGCAGTGAGAGAGAGCAGAGGTTACAAAGAAAAAAAATGGAGAACAGCTAAAAAGGCCGCCTTAGTTGCTCTCAGAAGGCTTTCGCTGGAACAAGGCTGTTCACATTCTCTTTTATCAGCTACAAAAAAATGTACCAGTTTTTCTTACCAACTCCTGTTATGTGCTGGCTGTTGTTATTTGGTTTTAATGCTGCCAGTGACTAGAGTAAGCTGATGAGTCTCTCTCTCTTTTTTTTTTTTTCAATAATGCATCCATTTCAACTAATTTTCAATAATGCGTCAATCCTGTTACTGTCATTAATTTCATTTAAAAAAAAATAATAATATTTGAAATGGCCTTTCAAGTTTTTCAATTGTAACATAAACTGTTTTGTTTTGGACAAAATCTTTTTTTAATACATCTCTTGTAAATATATATATATATATATATAGTTTCTTAATTGACAGGACCCAAATTTCCAATTTGAAACAATCCCAGTGAAAAAAGGGGCAAAAATACTGCACACATATGTGAAAACTATAGTATATAGTAATGCTTTCATCTGTAACAGGGTTGACAAAAATATCAAAACACGAGGAAGGTAAATAGTAATAAAATTAAAGATTACATAGCCTGAGATTCCACCATTCAATTTCCTGTCAGTTTAAGTTGCCTTCATTTCTTTTATTATTAAACATATTTTATTTTTCAATTTTTCAGAGTTGAAAGGCACCCATTTCACGGAATGACCCTTATGGCTGAATTGAACTCATTTCACATTGATGATCTTTACACAGTTAATGAGCAAAACTGAATCAAGACTGAACTGACCTCAGCTCTTCAGAACTCTTGTGTTTTTAGAGCTGCTTTAAAGCAGAGTTGATCTCGGTTTGCATCATTGAATCATTATTTTTCTGTTCATTCCTGTAAAGCTGCTTTGAAACAATCTGTATTGTATGAAGCATTATAGAAATAAAGGTGACTTGTCTTGACTTGCCTTTCTGATTTGTTCATCCTCATGTAATTCAGAACATACTTACTTTCTTCTGCACACACAAAAAAAGATTCTGACGGATATTGGTAACCATTGGTAACCAACATTGGTAAGAGTTGTGATGACATTGACTATTTTCACATGTAATTCACTTTCATTCTAGTTGTACATTTTTTCTTTCTACATAATCACTGTTTCAAAACACAAGATCATTGTGATATGTAATGATTACATGTGGTTTAATCACCGAAACACAACAGTATGTTCTTCTTCCAGTTTAATACTTTTAACAATCAGTTCATTCAATAGCAAACAATGCAAGATAGATGTTTCAAATGACCTTTGTTGCTGAAATAATTACACAGATGCCACAAACCAGAAAATACCCTAAATTACAGTACATAATTGACATAAATTCCATAATGTTTGTAATAGTATTGTAACATTCTGGTGCAGGAACAGGCATGATGACTTGAATACTTTCGAACACTTTAATTAACACTTAGAATATGGACAGGAAACAGGAATGACACCACGTACAATACTTAAACAACGGACCGGGACTGGACTGACACAGATGGAATAAATACAGAGAGACACAAGGGGATAACGAGCGGGGCACAGGTGACTGACATAATGACTAACGACACACAGCTGACTGAAATGAACTAATGATTAGGCAAGCACATGGGAAAGCAAAACAAAGGAACACATGACAGGTGACAGGACTGAAAACACTCCGGACGGGACTGGGGAACAGAAAAACAGACAAACAAAGACCAGATCATGACAAGTATCTATTCAGTGTGTTATCAAAAGGCGTGAAGTATGACAGAGTCATGAGGTTTTGTGCTAGAACAAAGTTTGCTGCCAATACAGTAAATGTTCTCACTGCACCATATGACTGAATCTATACTGTAGTTGACCTTTATAAAGGTGAATTATAGTAAAGTGGCAGTCTCTACCATGGTAATCTGTTTACAGTATCACATGGCATACTATAATGTAAAATGATGCCCTCTGTCTCCCTTTTTCTGATGCATCTCTGATGAATCTGATGTTATACAATCTTTGACTGTTTTTTTTTTCCCTTGTACTGTATTCTGCTCTGTGTGCACAAATTTCAAATGTCTTTCTCTCTCTCTTTCTTCTCTCATGCACACGCACACACAGTTGTGTTTTCATGTTTTATGGGGACATTCCATAGGTGTAATGGTTTTTATATTGTACAAACTGTATGTTCTGTCCCCCTACACTACCCCTACCCCTAAACCTACCCATCACAGAAAATCTTCTGCTATTTTACATTTTCAAAAAAGATAATTCTGTATGATTTATAAGCTTGTTTCCTCATAGCGCCAGTCCCCATAACGTAGGGAATACCCACACACACACACACGTTGGTTTTCCATGTTTAATGAGAAATTTCCGTAGACATAATAATTTTATGCTGCATAAATGGTATATTCTATCCCCTACCCCTAAACCTACCCATCACAGCAAACGTTCTGCATTTTTACATTTTATAAAAATTTCATTTTGTATGATTTATAAGATGTTTTCCTCATAAGGACCAAAAAAAATGTCCAAACAATGTCCAAAATTCCCATCCTTGTTGAGACATTTGGTTCACAAGCTCACAACGCAGTGTTTACCAGGACCACACACACACACACACACAGGTTTGTTTTGCTATCAAAGTGAGGACATTCCATAGGTGTAATGGTTTTTATACTGAACAAACTATACATTCTCTCCCCCAACAGTAACTCTACTCCTAAACCTACCCATCACAGAAAACAGATGTATCCACATATTTCATGTTTACATCATAATACTGGTGTAATAACATTAAAACAAATGTGTGTCCTCATAAACCACAAAAAATGCACACACACACACACACACAGAGAGAGAGAGAGGGAGACTTTGAAAATTGTCATTATCAAGATAAATTGCATACAAAGTACAAATAATTCATTACATTTGGTTATCCATATTAGAAATTGCAAATAAATTCTATAGAAAATATGCCAATAGAATCAATATCTATAGAAATCGTTAGGTGTATCAAATGATTCATTGATTGGCCATTAAGTTCAGTTGGATTAAATAATAGACAAATGTATTAAACTCAACGATCAATGAAAAGAGATGCAAGTCAAAAGTTTGATAGTAAGAGCATTATGATAGGTGTTATTGTGAATGAAATATTTATATAGATGAAACACTTTATTATGTGCAGTGAAATGGACACTTTTTAATTTTGTGTACTAACACAAATGAAAATGTGCTGAAATGTTTGATGATCTGTTGTGATAATAGTATTAAGAGTTTTGACAATTTAACAATTGCTTGTGAAAATTGGACCAAAGCAATTAAAAAAAAGTGTATATGGACAACAACAACAAAGACATTTCTCAATATATCTTCTTTTATGTTCCATACAACCGTGCAATGTGTCATACACGCTCAGTGCATAAACACACAATTTGTCAGCTGAGTTATAGAAATGTAACAAAAAAAAGAGCAGAATAGGGTGGTTGTTTAAATGTAGACTAGGAGAAACTGAAATTGACTTTGGCAAGCCCTGAAGTGAAGCAACACCACTGGTGTTAAATAATTTAAGCCCAGTTTGGAATGTGAAAATGCTATGTTAATTCAAATCTCAAAGAAACTCTTTTACACCATCAGCACATGGTTTGTCTAGTCAAGCGCACAGTTCCAGATGGGTTTAGAGCCAGAGGTGCAGTCCTGAGGTTGGAACAATATCCCTATGCAAAAGAATCATATGACGCATAAAGAGGCAGCTAGACAAGATGCCCCTAACTGTGTAACATGTGTCTTATGTCAACACTTGCTTATCCCAAGGTTTACCAATTAACATGATTGGGTGGATCCGGGCCATGTCTGGGTCGGATGGGGAACCTGCGCCTGTGCGCGGCAGCAGCGTGGCGGCGGAGACTGTGTGAACTATATATAGCTCATCCTTTGTGAAGGCCTTACCGACTCATCAGCCAGTGGCACATATCCCCAATAAACCGTCCCATACCGGCGTGATCAAAAAGATCTTAAACTAGATGGAACTGGATTAAATATTTTGACTGTTGGCCAGAGGAGAACTGGCCACCTGGTTTCTCCTAAGGTTTTTTTCTCCATTTGTTGGAGTTTTGGTTCCTTTGGCTTGCTTAAGTTGGGGACACTTGCTTGATATTCAGCAGTGTTTTTGATATGCCTGCATTGGCGCCGTTGTATGTGAACTGAGCTGAACCGGACGATTACGTCACTGTTTTCTACAGTGCTGATATACATAAATTAACTAGACTAATAACTACTGATCTTTGAAACGGAATGAATCAATAATATATAGAATAAGCTGGACAATGACACCATTTTCTTTGGGAGCTGCTGCAGCCAAAAATGATTTGCCAATTATTAATGTAAAACTGCTTTGCCTCAGTTTGCATTGTAAAAAGCGTTATATAAATAAAGGTGACTTGACTTGACTTTTGCAGGAGCTATAGTTGTCACACTTTTGAGCAATATGTAAGCCACATAAAAAAGATTTAGAACATTTCCATCATTATTGCTCAGAAAGATACAGTTGATTTAACACGATGACTTATATGTACTTGTGCACTGTTTATTGGCACAGGTAAAGAATGTACATTTTTTAACATGATAATGAGATTGATTTATACATCGTATTATAAAAGCTCTGTACAGTTTTATTGTTTAACCTTGAAAGCAACATCCATAAAAATGTGTATTTCACCATTGTTCTGTATAATGAAATTATTATTATTAAATATTATTTTTTATTTTGTGTTATATATTTCTTTACTGATTTGTTTAATTGTTATAATTGAATGCAATATTTAAATAATAATTCTATTCTATTAAATTATACAATTATTATTTATTATAATCATATCTTTTATTATTAATCCCCCTTGTCCCTGTCAGGTTGCTAAAGTCATGTCAAGTCACATTTATTTAGGCTATATAGCGCTTTTGACAATTCAGTATTTTGTAAAATGATTTTATTATGAATTGCCATAAACTTCCACTTGGTTTAATACTTAGTTATATGATGCATTGTTACATTTTTAAATATGGCTTGTGTCGTGTGCCATAATGTGTTGTTAAATATAAATAAATAAACATTTTTTTGCATTCACGCGTCAGCACGCGAGTCAGTCCCGCGCGCTCTTAATCCATATAAAGCAGTCACGCACAGATGCGCATCAGTCATCAGCTGCACACTCCAAACAGAAGCAATTAACCAGTGTTTTATGCCAAGCAACTGGAGGTTTTGACGAAAAAAGACGTCAAATGAAATGAATCTGACGACAAAACCATGGACACCTCATGTCCTGGACAACCGAGCCCGGGAGATGCCGCCGAACAGCACTGATTCCCCGCCGGTGGATGATTTGGATGTGAACACGGATATTTATTCCAAAGTGGTGGTGACGGTGATTTACGCTGTGCTGTTTGCTGTCGGTTTAATCGGCAACTCCATGACCCTCTACATATCCCTCCAGAGGAGATCCATCAAACATCTCCAAGGCACCGTCCATTATCATCTCGCCAGTCTCGCGGTGTCCGACCTGCTCATTCTGGTGCTCTGTATGCCGGTGGAGCTGTACAACTTCATCTGGATTCACCATCCGTGGGCTTTCGGTGAAGTGGTCTGCAGGGGCTATTACTTTCTCCGAGACGGCTGCTCGTACGCGACGGCGTTCAACATCGCGAGTCTGAGCGTGGAGCGCTACATGGCGCTCTGTCACCCGTTCAAAGCCAAGAGTCGGATGTCCCGCGGGCGCACGAGGAGACTCATCTGCGCGCTCTGGTGCGCGTCGCTCATTCTCGCCTCACCGATGCTTTGGACAATGGGGCAAATTTACGTAGGTGAAGAGAGCATTTGCACCACCGTGGCCTCCACCAACACCGCCAAAACAGTTCTACAGGTGGGCATGTAATTAATTCACCCTAAATGGTCCATATTAGTTCTTTACTTTTGATGGCACTAACATTAAAGTAGCTGCAGATCATTAACAGTCTAGGATGTACAATGCCATTCAGGGATGTGTGTCAACTATTTTAGGTTTTTTTTTTATGCTTTGGTACTATTTTCACTACTTTTACAACACAGTTGGTCATTCACGAGTTCATGTGCCCATATAATCTTAGCGTTAGTGGTAAATTTGGCTTGAGGGGCTCAGAGAGGATATTCTACTCCAGCTCCGATTACCCAACAGACAAAATAGTTAAAAAAGGAGGAGAAGGGGAGGAGGAGGGATGCCGAAAGAATTAACAACAGGAAGGAGGTAAGATGCTGGTTTTATGGTATTAATTGGGAGATTAGATGGGCGTCCTCCTCCCCTTCACGTCTTTCAAAACCTGATCTCATGCTTTCATTCTAGTTCTAGAAAGACTCAGGAGGCAAGATAACTTAACAATGTGGTAAGATAAAGTTCTTTGGCGTAGGCCCCGTCTGTAGCTTTCATCCTGAGGGTTGTGGACTCAGCATTTCTTGCCTAAAGATGAAGGCAGGGGCGTAGCTGACCCCCAAGAGGTATGGACAGGGACCATCCTGGTAGTGGTGGGGAGGATGGAGGTAAAGGTTGGCATCAGCATCTGCGAACTCAGACATGTGTAAGTACCAAGTGTTAAATAATGATTGGTTAGATCTAAACTAATAGTGACGTAACATTTGAGTCTTCCCCGCAGAACTTGCGCTACAGCTTCCATTAGTACATATTTTAATTCTACATAATCACTGTTTCAAAACATTGAGATATGTAATGAGAACATTTGGTTTCATCACCAAAATCTATCATCTGTTATCTTATCTATTATTTAAAATTATCAATGGCACACTTATCTGGAAACACTTCAGGAGATTCAAAGTCGTCATGTGGTTGGTTGAAATCTACAGGATGTCCGGGAGGGTTCTTTAATGGTCCGCCTGGAAACAAATGCCGTGACGCCAAACCCCCTCGCAACAAGAACTCCGTTGTGTTTACAACAATGAACAGGACCAACTAAACGCTGGATTTTCAAAATTGTTGCAGTAAACTTGCACAACGTTCCGGAATAAATAATTTATTAGATGCACACCGGTCTGTTATTGTAGGGACATCGACTTTACATTTTCACGCCACTAAACATGACTCGGAACCAAACGAACTGTGATTGGTTGCGTTACGTGTCAGTCAAACGTCCTCTTGCGCGGTCCTTGGCCAATGAAATCTGCAATAGAGTCCAGTCTGAAGGTCTGGCTACGCGACACAATATTCTCACTGTGTCGTGTGACTGAATCTATTCTGTAGTTGACCTTTATTTAGGGTGAGTTACAGTAATGTGGCAGTCTCTAGCATGGTAATGTTTACAGTATCACGTGGCATACATACCGTAAAGCAAAATGCTGTATTTGATGCCAACTGTCTCCCTTCTTGATGTTTCTCAGATCAATCTGATGTTATACGGTCACTGACTGTTTCCCTGTTTTCCCTTGTACTCTATTCTGCTCTATGTTCACAAATTTCAACACACACACACACACACACACACACACAGTACTGTACAAACTGTATATTCTATCCCCCTACTCTAACCCTATTCCTAAATCTACCCTTCACAGAAAACTGATATTTTATATTCTCAAAAGGTAATTCTCTATGATTTATAAACTTGTTTCATCACAGGCACTAAAAAATAAAAAAAATTAAAAGTCCCCAGAAGGTCAGAATTTACTGGTATTACTATGGTTTACTGGTAACTTACTTATGGGGACTTTTGGTCCCCCATGACCACTCACACACACACACATGTTGTGTTTTCATTTTTTGGGGGGGACATTCCATAGGCGTAATGGCTTTTATACTGTGCAAACTGTACATTCTGTCCCCCTACACTACCCCTACCCCTAAACCTACCCATCACAGAAAATGTTCTGCTATTTTAGATTTTCAAAAAAAGATAATTCTGTATGATTTGCTTGTTTCCTCATGGGGACCAAAAAAATGTCCCCACAAGATTAAAATTTACTAGTATTACTATACCTGTGGGGACATTTGGTCCCCATAACGTAGGGAATACCCACACACACACACACACACACACACACACGTTGTGTTTATGTGTTTTGTGGGGACTTTCCATAAGCGTAATGGTTTTTATACTGTACAAACTGTACATTCTGCCCCCCCCACCCCCCACCCCTAAACTTAACCCTCACAGAAAATGTTCTGCTAGTTTAGATTTTCAAAAAGATAATTCTGTATGATTTATAAGCTTGTTTCCTAGTGGGGACCAACAAAAGGTCCCCACAATGTCAAGATTTACTGGTTTTACCTACGTTGCGGGGACATTTGGTCCCCACAATGTAAGGAAAACAAGTACACACACTCACACACTTTGAACATAGTTGTTATAAGATAAATCACTTATAATCTTACTTTTGGTTATCCGTATCGGAAATTGCAAACAACTATAGAAACTATATCTATAGAATCTATCTATAGAAATCTATAGGTGTACCAAATGATTCACTGATTAACCATTAAATGATGTTTTAATAACAAAGTTTGGGAGAAACACATTCAAATGATCTAAATAATCATCACATCACTCCCACCAGCAGTCATCAATCGTCAATCAACATGTCTACCCAATCAGCATATATATCTATATTATTACGCAGGCGACTCATGTTTTTTGACAGTTTTCAGCATCCCTCCACCACCCCGTTTCCTCACACTCGCCTGGTTACTTTCCTAAACCAATATGGGGGAGTACTCTGGGTTCAGGCCAAATATGTATACTATTACAATCTGATACACACACTATGAACTATCTGATTATTTGTAAGTGTGAACTCAAAAAAAATGTAAAAGAATGACTTGCTTTTTTGAAAATGTACACCCTACATGTGAAAATTACCAAAGCAAAATAAAAAAACTGTGTTTATTTACAAAAAATATCATACATTTCAATTTAGTTTTGTCATTTGTCTATACGTCAGGTTTGCTTTAAAATCTGACCAAGTCTACAGTGAGAGATGATGCAGTAAAGCCCTGAGCATAAAGTAGTTAACATGACCATATGTCTGAGAGAGTTAGTGATACATAGAAGGCTGCTGGCATGCCAAAGACGGTCCCATGAGCCCTCAAAACAGTCACTTGTGATTTAACCTAAACAGCAGCTTGAACTGTATCAGCTGAGCAAAAACAAACAAACCAAAAAATAGCTCTATTCAAATTTCTCTTTAGATATAACTGCACACGTGTATAAACTGAACATGAAGTAATCTATGGAGGACCAGGAGTGACACATAAAAATAAAACGAAGAATCAATTAATTCATTTAATAATTCACACATAAATCACATTTTAGCACTCGATTGACAAATGGATAAAGAAAAGTATTTGGCAAATCCTTTTTATAAAAAGCGATTTAAAATGATTTACAAAGGTATTTTTTTATTGTTCTATTAATCTACGTTTAAAAACAGGAATTAAATAAACAACTTTAAATCTGTCTATTTATTTGCCTATATAAAAGTGATTTATTTATATACATTTTTAGGTGTGAATTATTCAATGAATTAATTGATTCTTCGTTTTATTTTTATGTGTCACTCCTGGTCCTCCATAGTGATCTGAGATGGTGGGGGAAAAAAATAAATATTCTGTTTGGAGAACATTTTCCACACGGATAAGCCCATCTCAGAATATAGCTGGTAAAAAAGCTCTGTGTTTTTATGAGGGGGGAAGAATAAGAGGAAACTTTAAATTAATTAATTAATTAATCAGTTAGAATGACATAAAGAGCAAAGCAGGAAAAAATAGAGTAAAATGAGACTGCAAACCATAGAGGAGCTTTTTTAAAGGTGTTTTTCAGGTTAGAAACTTATTTCTCCCCTTTGGCTTTTGGGAAGTAATCATTATGCTGTTATCTTAATGTTTCCGGGCCCCCTCCTTTTTGAATAGTTCCTATTTAAGTGTTTTTCCTTACAGGTAAATGCCCTTCTCTCTTTTGTTGCGCCAATGCTGGTGATCGCAGTGATGAATGCCCTGATTGGACATCAGCTCCAGAGAATGACCCATCATGACTTACACTGTTCAGCAGCTTCAGATGTCACGACAGAGACAAACCGTGAGCGTTCCCTACGCCATAGTGTCAAAGTCCTACGTGAGTTTTACCAAAATGTTCAGCATATTTTATAGGATGACACTTTGAAACATGCTATTAGATGCCATACAATGTTATTGCATTTTGTGAATCAACAAGAATTTACATTCATTCATGGCCATTTAAAAGTAGTAGAATGCTAAAATACAGAATATAATTTTTTGCATGAAGTAACATAAATTGCATATATTAAAGGTGAATCTCTACAGAAACAGTTTTGTTATACTGGCTGAAAGACTCCTCATATCCTGATAGCAGTCAAGGTTAAACGGTCTAAAGGTATTTTTATAAATATATATTGTCTGTGGAAGGCGTACACTGTAATGAATTACTGTAAAAAATTACAGCATTATTTTACAGCCGCTGACTGTTTTTTAATAATACAGCATATTGCTGTAAACTGCAATGCATTCTGGGGTCACGTGTTGGTTTGACTCAAATTCACAGAATATTGCTGTAAATTGACCCTTTGTAATTTAAAAAAATACAGTTATTTACTGTAATCAGAGAATACAGGGAAATTCTGTAAATTAAATCACAGTAACACTACTGTGAATTTTACAGTAACTGGCTGGCAACCCTGCTGCCAGTATTATACTGTAAAATTTACAGTAATTTTTTAACAGTGTACTGTAATGTATTACTGTAAAAAATTACAGCATTATTTTACAGCCGCTGACTGTTTTTTAATAATACAGCATATTGCTGTAAACTGCAATGCATTCTGGGGTCACGTGTTGGTTTGACTCAAATTCACAGAATATTGCTGTAAATTGACCCTTTGTAATTTAAAAAAAATACAGTTATTTACTGTAATCAGAGAATACAGGGAAATTCTGTAAATTAAATCACAGTAACACTACTGTAAATTTTACAGTAACTGGCTGGCAACCCTGCTGCCAGTATTATACTGTAAAATTTACAGTAATTTTTTAACAGTGTACTGTAATGAATTACTGTAAAAAATTACAGCATTATTTTACAGCCGCTGACTGTTTTTTAATAATACAGCATATTGCTGTAAACTGCAATGCATTCTGGGGTCACGTGTTGGTTTGACTCAAATTCACAGAATATTGCTGTAAATTGACCCTTTGTAATTTAAAAAAAATACAGTTATTTACTGTAATCAGAGAATACAGGGAAATTCTGTAAATTAAATTACAGTAACACTACTGTAAATTTTACAGTAACTGGTTGGCAACCCTGCTGCCAGTATTATACTGTAAAATTTACAGTAATTTTTGAACAGTGTAGGACCATAAAATGTTAAACTATAAGCCTGCCAGTCAACGTATGTTTTTACATACCCTCACAGTCAGATTCGTGGACCAGAACTGTTGTTTAATTCATTATATTATAGTATGTGTTTTCCAGTGCCTAACTGACCCTTCGCCGGCAGTTTGATTGACAGGCAATCTAACCAATCATAACCCTGAATCCACCATTTTATCAGACAAAGCAAGCAGGGGAGTTAGTAGATTAATGCTAGTGAACTTGAAAATGAAAAACTTTTCAGTTCACTACACATTTGAAAAAGGGGTAAAAACCTTTAATTTCTTGGTTTTTCTCTGTTATCAGGTGGGGTTGTTTTTGCCTTTGTTTTATGTTGGTTTCCTTATCACTGTCGCCGACTGATGTACTGCTATGTAACGGAGTGGACAAAGTAAGTTTTGCATTTGCAATATAGACTATATATTTGCAAATAAATACTTGCTTTTAAAATAATGTGCAGATTTTGTAACCTTGGTTTTGTTTCCTCCCCCACAGTGCACTTTATGATTTCTACCATTACTTTTACATGGTGACAAATGTTCTTTTCTATGTGAGTTCTGTGATCAATCCCATCCTTTACAACCTGGTCTCGTCCAAATACCGTCAAATATTTTTTTCCACTGTCACTTACTTATGCCAGATGTACTCAAAAAGCCAGAGGACTAACCAGAGCAAAAGGAGCTTACAAATACCACAGCAGCTTCGTTCCTCTCTGGTCACACCCCGTCCCAGCCATCAAACCCTTTGTCCCACGGTGGTCATGGAGACTATGTACTGATGTTAATTCATTCTGGACATTTGGACTTGTTCACGACAAATGTATGTGTTGCTGTTTTGTTCCATCAGTGACGAGGAACAATTTCGCATAATTTCAGAACAAAGGGAGGCAGAATTTAGATAAAAGGTTTTGGCTTTAAAAGACATATGTTTTTGAATATGGGACATTATACACTATACTGTCTAAAAGGTGTTGACAATATATCAGTGCACTCTGTCAGCATTTCCTGATATAAACTTATGGCTGCGGTTTTGTTTGAATGAAAATGATTGGAAATGTACAAAGCTACACTTTTTCTATATGGCAGATATAGCAATTTAAAATATATATATATATACTCAAGACACTGTCAACAAATTACAGTACATTGTCATTGACATACAAAAAAGAAAAACACAAGACTATGATACATGGGGTTATATAAAGTGTCTTTATTCTATATGAATGAAAATGATTGGAAATGTACAAAGCTACACTTTTTCTATATGGTAGATATAGCAATTTATATATATATATACTCAAGACACTGTCAACAAATTACAGTACATTGTCATTGACATACAAAAAAGAAAAACACAAGACTATGATACATGGGGTTATATAAAGTGTCTTTATTCTATATGAATGAAAATGATTGGAAATGTACAAAGCTACACTTTTTCTATATGGCAGATATAGCAATTTATATATATATATACTCAAGACACTGTCAACAAATTACAGTACATTGTCATTGACATACACAAAAGAAAAACACAAGACTATGATACATAGGGGTTATATAAAGTGTCTTTATTCTATATCTATGAATGAAAATGATTGGAAATGTACAAAGCTACACTTTTTCTATATGGCAGATATAGCAATTTATATATATATATATATATATATATATATATATATATATATATATATATATATATATATATATATATATGTATATATATATATACGCAAGACACTGTCAACAAATTACAGAACATTGTCATTGACATACAAAAAAGAAAAACACAAGACTATGATATATAGGGGTTATATAAAGTGTCTTTATTCAATATCTACTGTGAATAAAAAAATAAACAAAAAAATCTTAATTTATTTTGTGTAACCTAAGTGAAGTAAATTTAACACCATTATTATATACACCGTCCTTTTCATATTTAGTCATTCCCAAACGTGTTACTGCCTCAAAGTGAACATCTTCCCTGCACTTTGCACTCGGAAGGTGTCTCGCGCTTTAAAAAAAATAGCGGGTTGCACGTGAGTATTTTCTTTTGGACTTTTAAAAGGCTTTTAGGTAAGAGGAGAAACTAAATAATAAAAAAGGAAGTCTCTAATAGCAAGTAGCTTGACATAACAAACGTTAAATTAAGGCGTTAAAATAAACAAACGTTAAAATAATGTTTATGGTCAGTGTAGCGTACATGTAAATAAAGCGCACGTGAAGTGGGCGGGAAAATCGATTCGGTGCTGAAGAACGTTGATAGGCGAAAGGTAGGCCAACTGTCGAAAAATAAAAGATTCTAAACTTTTACAAATTTTTCTTTATTTTTAAAAGAATAACTAATAAACCGCTGCTCAAGAATAACTAATAAACCGCTGCTAAAGACAGCAACAATTTTGGTGTATTTAATATTGGTTAGCCTCACACAAGAACTAGCGCGCTCTCTACCTAGGCAACATTCTAGGGCATCGTTTCGTTTAAATGTCGTTTAAATGTTTGGTGCCCATCTAGACAGCATTTTGGAGGAGCATTCAAACTTTTGAATTTGTCTAGGTCGGCAGCAAACTAACGTTAGCGTTATATGTTTTGAGACAAACTCGGATACACAAACGCTAATCCCTTACAAAAAAGAACTGCGGTATATTGAAGTAGAACTGCAGTTTAATTCAGATTTGCAGTATAATGAAGTATAGTCACAGTACAACTGCAGTACATTGAAGTTCAACAGCAGTGAAACTGTAGTATAAGTACAGCTGCAGTAAAATGAAGTCCAACTGAAAGTATAAAAACAGTATAACTGCAGTTGTATTGCAGTTTTATTTTACTAGTACTTTAGATGTATTACAGTACATTTGTACTCCAGTAAAACTACAGACATTTTAGGTTATACTGCAATACTGCAGTTTTTTCGTGTCCAAAAAACTGCATTTTTCTATATGTAACAAAAACTGTAGTATTACTTCTAAAAAACTGCAGTAATCTTTTGTAAGGGATGTTACGCGACGACCTGTACTTAAGTACATGTATACAAACTAGAAGGAAATTCTTATGTTACGAATGACTACATGTTTGTTAAGTGTACGGCATGAACGCAAATAAGTTCAATTCCAGCTCACGGTCTCCCATAACAGACACGTCCCACACCACGATGTTTTATTCTCAACTCTTCATCTCTAAACGGGGCACACTGGCCAAGATCTGGCTCGCTGCCCACTGGGAGAAGAAAATAACCAAAGCACACGTGTTTGAATGTGACCTGGAGGCCACCATTAGGGAAATCCTGTCCCCCCAGGTAAGATTCACCTAGTTAATCCATACATTGACACTAACTATTAATGTAACTGATGTGGTTAACTTATTGCTCACTTTTATAGCTTGAATGAAGTGTAAAGCTAAACTAGAAAAGAAAATAACAATTGTGTGTGTGTGTGATCTAACTCTATGCTTCAACAGATTAAAATTGGTCTAAGAACTTCAGGTCACCTTCTTTTGGGAGTTGTCCGGATATACTCGAAGAAGACCAGATACCTTCTCTCAGACTGCAGTGATGCTTTGGTCAAAATTAAAGTGGCTTTCCGGCCAGGTGAATGCAGCCTGTTAAGTCAGCAGAATGAGCAAACACTGCAACTCTAATCATATTTCATTTTTGATCATGTAGGACAGACAGACCTGCCTGAGGATGCGATGGAGGCCACGTTAAAAGCTATCACTCTACCAGAAGATTTTACTGACTTCGACTCTCAGCTACCTGATTTCAAGTATTGTGTTTATCCACAGCACTCGATCACAGCTCTTCATATATGCATTTTCTATAGTACGTTTTTTTATGACCTATTCGGCATGCTATGTCTCACCCAGCACCATTGATGTGGTAGACCACTTCTCTTTAAATCAGTGCCGCACTGAAGATATTACTCTCAAAGAGAACTTTGGGAACCACTTTCTCACCGTCAAGGAAATAGGTATCGACTCGGAATGATACATAAAATGAAGTCGTTTTTACACTGTCTATGCATGTCTCAGTTTGCATTTTTTTATTTATTCAAAGCGGAGGAAACACAGTCTTATCAAGGGTTGTTTGATCAGAGTTTCAGTGTCCATGACGACTGCTTTGGGGATGAGGAAATGGCTGTCGACCTCATCGGTGAGTTTGCGACATCGACACTGAATATTCAAGCTCTACACACTAATGAAATGTCATTAGATTAATGAGTGTTTAAAGTCAACATGAAGTCAAAACTGACATTTGTTTTCTAATGCAACATGTTGCAAGAATGCAAGTATTTCTTTGTAATATGTACAGTGCTTAAAAAATCTATTAGATTATCTAATGCCAGTAAGAATGCAAGCTGTTATTAAGGCCAAAAGAGGTCAGACAAAATAAAAATAAAATATATTTTCATGTTATGTGTGAATAAAGAGAATTAATTATTATTAACTTAATAAATTATAATAAAGCGTTTAATTTATATATATATATATATATATATATATATATATATATATTTATATATATATATAAATTAAAAAAATAATAAATAAAAAAATATATATTTTTTAAAATTTATTTATATATATATATGTATATATATAAATTAAAAAAGAATAAATAAAAAAAATATATATTTTTTAAAATTTGTATATATAAATTAAAAAAAGAATAAATAAAAAAATATATATTTTTTAAAATTTATTTATATATATGTGTATATATATATATATATATATATATAAATTAAAAAAAGAATAAATAAAAAAATATATATATTTTTAAAATTTATATATATATATATATATATATAAATTAAAAAAAGAATAAATAAAAATATATATATATATATATATATATTTAAAATTTTTATATATATATATATATATATATATATATATATATATATATAAATATATGTTACCAATAGCCAATTAGAGTTAAGAGTTATGTTGAAATGCCCTCTTTTCACATTACTAAAGAGAAATTGTCTTCAAATACAGTTTTGATTGTGAGAGGTGAATTTCTTCACTCCTAAATGAATTGTGGGAAGTGACTATTTTTATACTGCTGACTACTGACTTTTTATTTTTAAACATATTTGGGAAACATGTCTTCCTCCCATGGCTCAGTATGTACAAACTGGGCATATTAAATATATATAATGTGTTGAGCATGAATTATGAGTCCCTTTCTTTTTTTTTTTTTGTTGTGCATTTTGTACATTTGATTTTGTACAAACACGTTCGCCTGATTTTTGTCTGATTTTTGTCTCACCTTCACACTTCTCTGAGTCCAGTATTTGTTTCCTTCTCTCTGTTTGTGGTCTGTCAAGATTTTATCTCGAGTAATGCTGAGGATGCTCTGATTCCTGATTTCTATGAGGACACTCCTGATGCATTACCAGCTACACCTCCTCCAACTGCTGTCGGTGCCGGAGGTAATGATGTTACTTTTTGTTTTACCTATTTGCAATATATTTTACCCTTTGAAAGAGATGATCCAGCAGTCATATTGTTGAACATGGTTTATTCATATTCATATTTTATTCTCATTAGCTGTTAGGTATAAGTAAATGTTCTGACATCAGTGGATATATACAATGAAGGGTCATGTGAGAGCTCCACTCCGATTCAGATTCAAGTGGTTTTATCGGGATGCTAAAAAGTCTTTACATTGCCAAAAGCATTGGTAACATGAAATTACAGACATCACTGCTCCAGACGAACATTTGTGAGCACTACAGAACTCTACAGAAGGTGGCGGCAGCACCTGATTGGAGGTCTTTTTAAAAAAAAATCCTAATGGTAATTTAATCATATTACTATTGTTCTGCATTAATAAGAGCAGTTATGAATGTGAGTTCACTGGAAATTGGACAGTAAAGCACCAAGCTTGAATTGAGATGCATAAAATTAACTTATTTACAGTAACATGCAAAAGTAATTTTTATAGGGAAAAATGCTAATATTCTCTTATTACTCTTATTAAAACCATACTGAACTGAACAGCTCAGCTCATGAAATTTTATGAGACTTTTCCTACTTTTCCATATATTAGGGAGTTAGTAAGTGCTTCTCTGCTGCCATTTAGTGGTAATTTCATGTTTGCTTAGAAGTGTTAGTTTTCCTTCATCTTTAAACTTTTAGTTTACAAATCATTGCATTAAAACAACTTTAAAATTGGATAATATTTTGAGCTTTTAAGAGCTGAAAAAGTTGGAAGCACTTTAAAAAGTCCTTTAAAAGTGCTTTCGTTTCACACTCAAACATTTGCATGAACCTTGAAATTAATAATGCAAAAGCATTTGAGTATTTCACAATACGATAGTTTCAGTAAGGGTTACTACATTAAACCAGTGGAGATTTGTGGATTTGACAGCCTTAACTTGTTCGTGGTTTCCTCATCAGCGCTATTTGATCTGATGTGGTCTGTGGTCTAAAGCAGGGAATTCCTCTTTGAATTTGAATGCTTCCCTCTAGATCTCACAGCAATATTATTAAGACACCAGCAAGACACCTGACCCCTAAAGCTCCCCGGGCGCTGTCGCAATAGCTGCCCACTGCTCTGGGTGTGTGTTCACTGTGTGTGTGTGTGTGTGTGTGTGTGCACTTGGGATGGGTTAAATGCAGAGCACCAATTTCGAGTATGGGTCACCATACTTGACAATACGTCACGACTTTCAGAATGACAGCTCTTATCAGGTGCGCAATGTGGTGGTCTAACAAAATTTTGACCGTTTTCTGGAGCCCTAGACACAATTTAAAAATGGTTGATAAAATAAGATGGAAAAGGCAAAAAAGTACACAATGATTTGCTTTGCCATCTAAGTGTATTACTTGTCTTGCTGGATCCTCTGATAAGATTGTAAAAATTATACATATTTGATTTGCACTTTTACAATGGGATGTGAATATAATTTTTTTTTTTTTTTTTTTTTCCAAAATGAGAAGCATTATCGTGCATTTAAATAGAAATATTTAAAACGACATTCAATAACAAATACATTTAGGTGTGTAGTCTGGGCATTACACGTTTAATTATACCTGACGTTTAAGATTATAATATGACATGAGTAATATCTGAGTGGTTATGTGGTGTGCAGTAACAATCTAAACATTATCAATCATGCATAATTTCCCTTTCCTTCCAACATTAACATTTACCACTGTGTCATCCTCTTAAAGAGACGGAGTCTGTGAAACCAGAACTTTCCTGTTTAATGGGTAGGAGTCCAGCCGTGACTGACACCACGTTCTTGGTAAATGCAGAGGAAGGTTTCGCTCTTGCACCTGTTGCTGTTACATGTGAGTTTTAACTGCTCTGGAGAATATGATGAGCAGTAGTATTGACATTTGCTTCAAATCAGTTAACCTTATTCATTGTTGAACTGTTAG
>CM074315.1:6057120-6112120 GCA_037194245.1 Opsariichthys bidens | reverse complement strand
GTTAAAAAACTTTTTGGCTTGGCTTTCTCGAGCCAACATCAAAGCTTGGCTACAAACTTTTCAATTCTGATCTCCTGAGAGAAAGTCATTTTACATGTTTCTATAGAATAAAATGCTGGTATTACAGTATCTGCTTTCTGTCTAAACCAAAAGAAACTTAAACTAACGGTTCCTCCAATAATGTTTAACCCTTATGTGCTGTTCGGGATGTTTTCATCCACTATGGGGAATTTGAGTCTTAATTTGGCCAGAACTTTCTCCATGTTTCAGCAAATGGAATGATTTTTGGTGACAAATCTTATTTTGACACATATTTTGGGAAAATGCTTTGAAAATTTTCAAAAACTCAACAGTACTCTGTGGGCAAATTCACCACCCTTTCGTTATGATTTTAACTGCTTTAAAAATGTATCAGATAAATATTTTTCTCAAATTTTTTTGCTTAAATCTATTAATCAACCTCAGTCCTGATCAAAACTACTAAATTTATTTAAAAAAAAAAAATCAGGATTTTAACTCTTTAATTGCCAAATTCATAAATGATGTCACTGATTTGGGAAAAAAAACGTGTCAAAGATTAGAAACAACATTGGCTTTGATGTGTTGTTAGTTTTTGTGCAGCATCAGATTTTAACGTTCTAAAGAGTTAAAATCCTGATTTTTTTTAAAATAAATTTAGTAGTTTTGATCAGGACTGAGGTTGATTAATAGATTTAAGCAAAAAAAATTGAAAAAAATATTTATCTGATACATTTTTAAAGCAGTTAACAGCCACGAACATAACGAAAGGGTCGTGAATTTGAACAATGCACAAGGGTTAAATACCTACCATATTCCTACCTAAAATTAACATCTGCACTGGACAAAATATCTAGCATTACCTTTCATGCCTTCATTATTTCTTGTTCTAAAATATGAAATAAATGTCCTAGAAAGTATTAAATTTAACTTTCCCATGCATGTCAACACATTATTACGACGCAAATTATTAGTAAACTGTTTGTGTTTCTTGAAAATTATTGCTTCACTTAATGTTTTATAAGTTAGAACCTTATAATTCTTTAGAATTTTTTTAGAATTAGAAGGCTCTATCTGCATTTGACCCATTCTAAAAATCCATTTACACTTTTGAGAGGATTTTGATATTGTACTTTTAGAATGCATTTAGGGTCTCTGTCATTTTCATGTATGTATCATTTTTGCTCGATGGCATACAACTTTGAAGCTCAATATCTCATAAGCGCTCAGAATGCAGAGAGAACCTCATAATTCCAAGGTGGCAAGTCAAACATCATTTGATTGCTCTCCAAAAATAATCCTTTCAAAAAAGGCTGACCCTCTTGAAAATCGCTATATAATTTGCATATTTAATCATGTGTTTTAGTTTTGAACCTGCACTAACGTCTCTTGTCTCTTCAGAGACAGGACTCTTCTCCCAATGCCGTGTACAGTCTTCACAATTTATGTGTGAGCAGAAGTCGTTCAAGTGTGGCATCCATGTTTTTCTGCTTGCTGGTGTTAAGGAAACAACAAATCCTCAATCTGCACCAGAGTAACCCATACAGCGACATTATCGCCACACCTGGGCCTCTCTTTCTCTCCCCGAAGCCATGAGGTAATAGATGGGAAAACATCTGAGGCTTTAACTCATTAAAGGGCTTTGCTCTGTCATACATGTTCTAAGTTGTAAGCAACTTTGATGAATGTAAATTTTTTCTTTCTTTTTTCTTTTTTTTTTAATGAATCCCTATGGAGACCTGCTTAACACAATGAGAGGCATCTGTAGAGAGTTATACTGTTTAAAAAACAAAATATATATGTTGTATTCAGATCTATGTTAGCTGGGCTTTGGCTGAGTCGAGCCGTAGAGCAGCACACAACACAATAATTTGTCTGCAATGGATCATTAATTTGATTGTTTCAGTTTAACTAATTTAACTATCTGATTTCATTATTGAGAAGTGAGTTGCATTGCCTGAAAGTCGAGCATGTATAGGTCTTAGTCTTTTCTTCCAACAGTTTAATGTAGTAATAGTTACGTTTTTAAAACGGTTCTGCTCAGTGTTGGTTATTTTGATCTGTATTTTCTTTTCATCCGATCCTTAATGTATAAATCAAATAAATAAGTACCTGTAAATGTTGCAAAACTTAATTTTTTTCTCATGTTGTTGCAAATGATGACATACTTTCACAAACACTAAAGGAGAACTTTAGCGGATTGTTCTGGGTGCTCTTTTAAAATGAAAGTGAATGAGGACTGATGCTACACTGGAAAAAATTTCACCATTTGAGATTTAGTCCTATAACGCCTACTGTATCTTATCTGATGCATGAATTTCTAAGGCCTCTAAATTATCAACATGATCGAAACATCGAAAAACCTGTTTCTCAATCTTCTACATGTCTTCTGTCCCCATTCAGGTTGTTGTTCCCGTGTCTTTTTGCTGTGAAATCTTAATGATTTTTATAAAGTAAATATAAGAATATCTTTTATAGTGTTAGTAATATTTCAAGATGAACACTTACTGGACTGAAGCAACTGCGCTTTACTTGATTATCCATACATCCTTATTAAGAGAAAAATGAGTATCAAATATGATACATTAGTCTTTTGAGGAACATTTATTATTCATCTCTTTATTATTGTTGTATTTCACTATGTTGAAAAAAAATGCAGAGCAGCTTTGATCATAAAACATTCAGAAATTTTATTGGAAAGGTGACAATTGATATTTATATGCATTAAAGTAGTCTGCTATAAAGATCTCACAGATTTAAATTACAAGCTTTACGAATTTCATCTTATTTTTGGCCATATAAATATGAACAACAGCGCCAAACTGCATACTTTTGCACAATTTGCCTCTGAATAAAATTGAGGACACCCCCCCCCCCCAATTCCATATCACACTGTGAGCCATAAATGTTTAGTGTATCAAAAATGAAATTAAAAGAACACAGGCATGTACAAACTTTGGTTTTTACCTTTTTTTTCTTTTTAAATATCTGTCTAAAGCCTCATTCCAGAAAATTTGATTTTACTGTATGTCTTCTGTTTTGATATGTTGGTATTTTGATGTGTATCCAACAAAGTCATTGGTACAAGCATTTGCCATGGACTCCCATTGAGGTATGGCAAGCCGTTTTAACTTTTATTCATTTTCAGGATATGAACTTGTGATATCAACAATTACATTTTCACTAGTAAAAACGTTCATTCTTGATATCAAGAATTATATTTCCACTAGTATAAACTGTAATGGCCTTCTCCTTTAATTTGTATTGCTTCGCATCACCACTAGATGGCGAAGTAGACATATTGGGGATATAAGGGAAAGGAAATCGAGTAAGAGTATTGTCACGTTTTATTTCTTGAGCTAACTAGCTTGAGAAAATGGTTGAAGGCAAGCTTTAAGCTTTAGTATCCCTTTGGCAAGCAGAGCGAGGTATGTTTAGTTTGTTTTTCTTTGTATTTGTACCATTTGGTGATTTCTTTGAACATGGTTTATTTTGTGTATGTTTTTGAGTTTATTTTGCTTTAATATTTATGTATTGTTTCTTTGTTTTTTTTTGTAGTTTTACGGTGCCACCGTGCTGTGATACGATTGTTATGGTGCTATGAAGTCAATGTGTAAACAGTGTTGTGATGCATGGAGAAAGTTTGCAACAAAGAAATGAGACATGAACACTTGGGAAATGAAGTTTATTGCATCTTAACAAAATAAATCGAAGGCACCCGTCAATAACTCTCTGCGTTTTTTCTACGAAGCTGAAGGGCCGCTACATAAACTATATTGTTGATATCAAGAACTGTATTTTTACTAGTGAAATCTCGCCATCTAACCCATTCAAATTGTTGTTATCAAGAATTAATTTCTTACTAGTTGAAATTCCAGTTTCACATATCAGGAATACAATTCTTACTAGTAAAAATGCAATTTTCTGATATCAACAATTACACTGTTACTAGTGCAAATGTCTATTCTTGATATCAACAACTGAATTGCTACTAGTAAAAATGTTCATTTCTGATATCTGAAAATGAATTCCTGATATCAAGATAATTTCTGATATCTAAAACAATCACATTCATGATAAACAGAAATGAACATTTTTGCTAGTAGCAATTCACTAGTTGATATCAAGAATTTAATTTCTGATATCAACAATTATAGTTTATACTAGTGGAAATTGAATTGTTGATATCAAGAATTAACATTTTAACTAGTGAAAATAATTGTTGATATCACAAGTTCATATCCTGAAAAGGAATAAAAGTAAAAACGGCTTGCCATATTGAGGTAAATTTAATCATGAAGAGTAAGCTAATTACGTTTAGGCGAAGCTGCTGTCTTAAAGCAATCGCCACTGTGTCTATGGCAAGCCGTTTTGACTTTTATTCATTTTCAGGATATGAACTTGTGATATCAACAATTACATTTTCACTAGT
The DNA here is from genome assembly GCA_037194245.1 of Opsariichthys bidens. NCBI lineage: Eukaryota > Metazoa > Chordata > Actinopteri > Cypriniformes > Xenocyprididae > Opsariichthys > Opsariichthys bidens. The sequence continues at coordinate 6,107,670 of CM074315.1, read as the reverse complement.
AAAAACTATCATTCTTGATGTCAGGAATTAGATTTTCACTAGTAACAAAGTTCATTCTTGATATCAATAATTCAATTTCCTCAAGTAAAAACTATCATTCTTGAATATGAATATGAATATGAATATTTTTACTAGTAGCAATTCAATTGTTGATATCAAGAATAGACATTTGCACTTGAAACAATGTAATTCTTGATATCAGAAATTTGCATTTTTACTAGTAAGAATTGTATTCCTGATATGTGAAACTGGAATTTCAACTAGTAAGAAATGGATTCTTGATATCAAGAATGATAGTTTTTACTAGTGGAAATCTAATTCCTGTTATCAAACATTGTCATTGTTACTAGTGGAAATTAATTCCTGATATCAAGAATTAACATTTTAACTAGTGAAAGTTCATATCCTGAAAATGAATAAAAGTCAAAACGGCTTGCCATACTGTGTCTAACTCACGTTTTAAAGATTCAAAGCCACTATTAAAGACAGATATGTGCTCATAATTTGTAGTGTAACTCTTGAAGTCCAGATCGGAAGATATTCTCATTCTCTGCGCCTCTGATGCTGTAATAAACCCTCCCCCTTTTTTTAAACACTCGCTCCCTGTCTCTTTAAGAAACGCCGTCGCAGCGTCACGCAAATGCGTCGTTGCTGCTTTCGCAGGTCTCGTGCGCGCTCTCATCAGCACCATCCATCCATCATCTATCCACCCGGGCGAAATGACGCGGCGCGCATTACTGGCCCGCGCGCAACATCCACGAACAAACTTCACTGGGATACTGCAAAGCAACGTCGACGGAAAAGCAGAGGATGTAAGTGACATTCAACCCGGTCTCGACTTGCAGATGTTTCATAAACTCGACTGTAATGTTATGGCAGGAGCATAACGTTCATCATCATAAAGATTTGTTTGGCATAAGTGCGTTTCTCCGCATGAGACAGTTTAGACTAAGCTCGTTATATAATGGAGTTTTATGCCCACCGAAACCAACGACGCACTGTTGCTGCGTTTCGGTCTTCAGGCGAATAGTATTCTGCTGATATACTGTTACATAAGACAAGCTGGTGCCCTTTACTTTAGGGACGATTTACCTGCAACATATGGGGGGGAGGTGACGTCATTCCCCGCTCCCACCAAGGAATTTAAAGTTTTTTTTTTTTTTTTTTAAACAAAAATGTTTAAATATTTGCTGGAGTTAATTATTATTATTATGATATAAAATAATAATTATTATTATTTTATTATTCTATTTAGAATAATCTAGTCCTATTTTGCTATGGGCGTAGCGTCTCAGATATTGTTCAGTGTTGTTGAATGTGGCGTAATGTCAAATGAGTGTAAAATCAGCCCTAAAAACGCTGGATTGACTGACGGCATTAAAATAATATTAAACAAGAAGATGGGGCAGTTGTTTAAAATGTGATTGTTTATTGTGTCGTGATCTTGGGGATATATTACTTTGACACAGTTGTTTAAGTTCAATTGAATTCAATTGATGTATATGACATTTCATTTTACATTCATTTATTTAATACACAGTAAAAAACCCAGAGTTAAATCAACTCTGCTCAGATAACATTTGGCCCCTCTCTAAATAGTGTTAAAGTAACACTGAAGCAGAGTTAAAGTTAATGAGATAATTAAGCGATGATTGAACATTAATGATGAACGCCTGCTGTTAACAAGCATAATCACTGTAGAAAAGAGAAACACAAGAACTAACTGACTTCAGCCACAGTCTTAGATGAAATCAACTGAAGATAAAAGACATTCAATTACTTTAACACTATTTAGAGAGGGACCAAATGTAATCTGAGCAGAGTTGATTTAACTCTGGGGATTTTACTGTCTACACACTTTTATCCAAATATAAAGGATTGATCTTAAAGCGTTAGTTCACCCAAAAATTTAATTTCTGTTATTAATTCCTCCCCGTCATGTTGTTCCACACCCATAAGACTCGTTCATCTTCGGAACACAAATTAATATATTTTTGATGAAATCTTAGAACTCTGACTTGTCCACTTTCAAGGTCCAGAAAGGTACTGAAGACAGTCGACTTGACTGCAGTGGTTCAACCTTAATTTTATGAAGAGACGACAATACTTTTTGTGCGATAAAATGAAACAAAAATAACAATATCTTCTCTTTCGTGTCATTCTGCAATATTTATGTTCAGCACTTCTACTTCTACATCAGAATGCCGGCCATGGGCGTAGAATACATGGGGACTTTTAAGAAAATGTGAATTCGTCCCCTACGCTTTTTTTGTGCAAGCGTGTTCACATAAAGGCCAATGTGAATAAATCTTTATTTCAATTCAAAGAGACAGCGTGACCTGTCGTTTATTTCTAACTAAAATGAGGCGAGCGTTCATTCTCGTGTAATATGTTCAATTCAGACTGAAAGCCAGAGGGCGCTCTCTCGCAGAATGTCCAAAACAGTTTCATAGAAGTAATTCAGAATGCAGAAACGTATTGACTGATGAAACGTGAAGACAATAAACACACGATTGCGACAATATATGGTTCATGTCTTCGCAAACAGTTTGATTGACAGGCGATCTGACCAATCATAACCCTGAATCTGCCATTTTGTCCGACAAAGCAGTCAGGGGAATTAGTAGATTAACGTTGGTGAACTTGAACTTGATAAATTGTGTGTTCTCACGTTTTCTCTTCTGATGTTCATTCATGTTTATTTGATGCTATAAATGAACTAGTATGAAGAGATGATCGCTTCACGAGGAGCTACAGCGATCTGTCACGACACATTAAACACACACTAGACGCTATTTATTGTTTAAACCTAGTCAAGGAAAGTCAAGTCATTTATATTTCTGTAGCACTTTAAACAATACAATGTAAAAGTGAGGAAAACCACCATCAAATATAAGAGAAATTCAAATTTGGCTGTAAAGCAGCTTTACCAAAGACAATAGTGTCATTATTCAGCTCAATTCAGATCAATAACAGTGTCAATGTTGCAAAATCCGTCTAGAATCAGCTATAAAGCAACTCTGCAGAAACCGTGGTTTCATTGGCGTTCAAGTTTTGTTCTCATTCATAGTGTCTCATTCAATAAAGTCAGTTTAGTCATCTAAAAAATGTGCAGAAATATGTTATATCAATATTACATTGTTGCATTTCATGTAATGTTTTCAGAATTCTGAAATGTTCTGTTTATTTCCAGGTTTAAACGAGGGGGGGGGGGGTCTCACCGGGACTCTCCCGCCCCCTCAGATCACCATGAATGTTAAAGTAATTTTAATGATAAATAAAATATTTTATTTAAAAAAATTACATTTGCCAATTGCCCTTTCTTCCAGTCCCTAGAGTCAATATTAATCTTAAATAGCAACATTTTAGTAAAGAAAAGTCTGTTAGGCAAAGTCGAATTTTGATTGGTCCTGTCGTTTGATTAGCGCGCTTCCCCCACTCTAACGTCACATTACATTCCTCGCGCACCAGAACATACACAATTAATTAAATTTTCGAAGCTACTACGGATGATCATTACTCTTGTTTCACAACGGATATTCCAAAGTGGATTAAAAAGACAGAGTCTACCATAACACCTGCTGCTGCTACTTCAAGTTCTGCTTCACCTGACGATGCAGGCCCGCTTACGCCACCGGTGGCAGTTACTCAGCCGTCCAAAAGCAACCGTCACTGTCCAGTGCACCAGAGGATCTCGGTAAAGACAAGCCAGTCCAGGTTCGTTTAAAACAGTTTCCAAAGAAACAGCAACTTAAAATGACTGTCAGCGGTCATTTTCGCAAAATTGGTACAATGATAGGGAATGGCTAGAATATTCGCAGCAAGGAGATTCGGCATTTTGTTTTCTTTGTCGTAAATTTGGCGGGAATGACTCTGTGTTTAAAAGCACTGGTTTTAGCAATTGGAAGCACGCGACCGATAAAGCCAAATGATTTTACAGACTTCATGCTGACTGTAAAGAGCACCTGTCATGCATGGCTAATTGGAAAGAGCAGTAATTGCGGTGTTCCACAGGAAAAGCGATTTCAACACTCGTCAATTCTGATCAGCTTTCTCGTAACCGCCTATACGTGTCTGCAATTGTAGAATCAACATTGGGGGAAAAAAAGTGCAGTCAAATGTACCGGTGTGAATGAAGCTTCAACGAGTGTTTTTATCAATATATTTGTTGTACTTTTGTGTTTTCTAGACTCGATATTGTTTATTAAAATAAAAAAAAACACCCTGTTTATGTTTCACACGCCCCCTCTTCAGGATTCGGCGGGCACCGGATTTTGTGACCGCAGAGGGCGTGGTTATAATTGTGCTGCGTCATATACGCAAATCGCGTAAATTCTGACGATAAAAGACATTCGCACGAGAACGTTTTTTCTGTTTTTAGATATAATATAAAAAATAATAATAATAATATATAGAGTATATACACAATATATTATTCGATAAATATTATTCTGAATTGCAAAACAAACAGAAAACCCGTGAAAACGATAACGTGAACGCGCGCCAGCGGTTCAGAGGTGTTCGCGCGAATGTTTAATGAACATGATGGAAACACACATTTCTCTGCAACTACTACTACTACTCTGCAAACAATCACATTGCGTTTAATCTGGACGAGCAAATGAGCATTTACGAAGTGAATAACCTGCATTTCTAAACAAGTTTCGAACAGATTTCACCTTCTTTGGCTTATCGTCAGAAATTACGCGATTTGCGTATATGACGCAGCACAATGATAACCACGCCCTCTGCGCCGGTCACAGAATACAATGGTCACAAAATCTGGTGTAACACCTGCTCTGATAGGGATACGGTCACGACCTGATTGGTCGGCTATTATGACGTATATTTCGTGACAGAGCTCGCTTACCGAACGTTCACAACAACGCTGTGTTCTGGATTAAACGCCATCATTTTATACGTGTAAATATGCTTCATTTTTACCAGCTGAGAATCACGAAGAGCTCATAAAATGTTCAAAACAGCAGCAGGATTTCCTCTGTTGTATACAGAAACAAACATTGATGAGGCTCTTCACCTCCACGTTTGCCCTCGACTCATTTTGGATACACCGATCTTTCCACGTCGTCAAATTAATTGACTTGTAGCGTCTCATCTTGTGACATCATGTCCTGTTTTTGGTTCGTTTACATGTCTTTGGTCCGTGTTGCGTTCATATATCAATCGAACCGCACCAGAGTTCGTTTGGAAGCGGACCGAGACCCATCTTTTTAGCAGTCTCGGTCCGCTTGTTTGGTCCGCACCAGTGTTCGGATGGCAGCGTTCACATATGAACCGCACTAACTGAGCAATCGCTCTAGGGTTCGTTTGGAAGCGGACCGAGACCCATCTTTTTAGCGGTGTCGGTCCGCACCAGGGTTCTGATGGCAGCGTTCACATATGAACCGCACTAACTGAGCAATCGCACTAGAGTTCGTTTTAATCGAACCAAACATGACAAGTGTGAACGTGCCCTTAGTCTCAGACTTCTGAATTGTTGGCTATATTTAGATTAATTTAGCAGACAGCTGAATTACAACAAAACATAACATAAGAAATGCCGCAAAACAAGATTGTTCAAAGAAGTGCAGGTTAGAACAGAAATGAGAGCGAGCAAAGGAAGTAGGGTTTGTTTATGATGTCTTGAAAGCTGCAATGGATTTGACTGTTCAGGCCGGCTTTGGAACATATGGATTCCTCGTCTCCAGTTATTGCATCTGTGTTAACGTTAACTGTGGTGCAGACTTTCACGCTAAAAAATGCTGGGTTGTTTTCAAAAATGTTTAAAAAAAAAATTAAACCAACAGTTGGGATTGTCCATATTTGCCCCATGAGTGTTCTGTCCTCAACTGAACCCTGTTGTCTGCTCTCAGGGGCCAAACACATTCTGCTTATTTATTGTGAAGGTTTTATTTTTCAAAACAGTGTCAGGAAATGTGATCATACTTACAGAATTCATCTTCTTTTTTTTGTTGCTGATGACAGTGCAGACTTCTCAGGGAATCAGAACTGGGTCATGCTAGAAAAGCACAATTTATGTGCAGAATCACGTATTGCAAAGCTGCTCACAAAGGCCACCTTTAAGGAAGATCGAGGAGATTCTTGGGCAGTTGGGATTAAATATTCCGAGCACTTTCATCAAAATGCATAAAAAGCTCATGAATCTTATAGTTCACACCAGCCAATGTTATGTCAGTCACACCCACACACACACTTGTCACTCATGTCACCATTTCAGGCACCCAAGAGACATTTCTGTGAGTGTGTGTGTGTGTGCGTGTTGTGTTCTGGATGTTTGGTTTACATAAGCATTTATTGTCTTGCGAGTCATGTGACATCCAGAATGAAATGCTCTCTGTTGGATTCTGTTCAGCATCTTGGGAATCTAATATTGTCTGGCATGTGTCTTTGTGGATTTGGTATTGCAGTTGGACGCTGCAAGGTTACAGTCTCCTAATAAACACTTGTGTTTGTGGCTATCAAATGCCCACAGCAACTTATAGTTCAGCCAACGACTCTCTCTAATGTGGAACATAAAAAGAGTGTGTTTTCAGAATGTCACATGTGAGTAAAGCACAAGTAATATGGGCTACTTTTATTTTTGTTTTTTAATAGCAGCATGGACATTCTGCTTTTGAGTCAATGAAAAATACATCCTGTAATTCAATATGCCCCTTCCAAAATATTTTTACGGGGGATTTGAAGTCAAAATTGTCAGGGTGATACAACTGTCCGGATGTCATAGTTAGGGATGCACCGAATGTTCGGCAACCGAAATTATAATTATATATATATATAATTATAATAAATTATTACCGAATAAGTAAAAAGGCCGAATAAATTTTGCCGAACAATGACGTTTTTAATGACGTTTTAACGTTCACATATCACGTCTTTTCCGCGCGCATATTCTTTATATCCTATGTAGGCGCCCGGTAACCGCGCGCAAAACGGAAGGGACGCGCATGCGGTGCGGCGCGCTCGTTTTTTCCTGGCGCGCCGGTGCCGCGGCGAGATGAAAAACATCTGAACTTTTCAGAATGCCACAAGCGCACCGCAGGTCATGTGACAAGAACCACAGTTCACGGTTGCATAGCAACGACAGACGCCACGGCGAGCTCCCGAACGCTTGCGAAAGAAGGAGGAAGCGACGCGGCCGCGCTTTACACGCTTTATTAGGCGCGATATGTGAAGTAGGCTTATGTCTAGGACAATTATTTATTTGTTGTGGGTTCATCCACATTTTTTGCACTATTCAATGCACATTTGTTGTTGTAGACATACAGAGTTACATTCTTTCAGCAGTCAGTTATAGGCCTAACATAGGCTATTCAAGAAGGGGGGCTTCAAAGATGGCCAAATAAAAATATATTTTTTATTTTACTAATTTATTCATTTTAAGTTATATTGTGCTTTGTTTGTATAATATCTGCTGGAATGTTAAAAAAAATGTTCAGTGTTAAATATTTTGAAATTATACTTTTGTTATTTGATTTGTTTCTCTGAAAAGCAACACAAAATAGTAAAAAGCAAATTTTTTACTCTTTAATTATTGTAATGGTGAAAAAATTGGCAAAATAAATGGAAAAAATGTGAAACACCGCGTTCGGTATTCGGCCAAGAATTTCATTTCGGTGCATCCCTAGTCATAATGAAGAAAAAAGCATCGAAACTACAAAACTCTTTATACGAAAACTTTACTTCCACTTTACCAAACTTTCACTATACCGTTTTTGTTCAAAAGTGACAGTAAAAACAGTTACAGTGATTTATATTTCAAATAAATGCTGTTCTTTTGAATGTTCTGTTTGAGAATCCTACAAATGTTTTCCACAAAAACTCTTCATCATTGATAATGAGAAATACTGTTTGAGCATCATTTCTCATGTGACACTGAAAACTGGTGCTGAAAATTCAGCTTTACAGAATGAATGACATTTTAAAATGTATTCAAATAGAAATTTTTTACTTGTATTAATATCTCACTATTACTGTTTTACCATGCTGACTTTTATAAATCTTTCTGCCCCCAAACTTTTAAACAACGTTTAAATTGGACATGAAACAGAAGTTGCAATAGTCTTTTCTTCCCTATTTTGAAGAGTGAAACAACTTGAACAAGAATAAATGCGGGGCGGCACTTGATTTTGTCCGTCTGGATTTGATTGGATGGCTGTGGACATGGAAGTAAACACTTCATCAGAGAAGCGATGTCGCTGCAAGAGGGAGGGGAAGTCATTTTGATTAAAGATTAACAGCTGCCACATGACAGATAAATCATTTATTATAAACACTGCGATATTCCATAAAAAGAATGGGCTGTGGGCTTTAAACAAGTCTGATTCACTGCTTTTTCATATTTGAAACTATTAACAGAATCATGTGGCGAAAGAAACATGATTCATAAATCAGGAAATGATATCAAAGAGAGGAGCCCCTCATGTTTGTAAATAAAATATAATCTGAATTAAAGGTCCTTGTCCAATATCCTGTCTTGGTACAGATTATATTTCATATTCTGTGGTGTGTGTGTGTGTTTTAGAGAGACCTGTCGTGAGGAATCCTTGTAAAGGTGTCAGTCCTTACCCATGTCCTTGCCAACGAACCGAAGGCCATCTGCTGGTTCCCGCAGGTAATGCGTCCCGCCGTCTTTAACGCACATAATCAGACACATTGATCTAATAATTATGATGTGATATATTCATTCAGCACCAGTAGAGTGAATTCCTTTAAAACTGTACGGTGTAAAAAGTTTGTGTTTCACTGTGACAGCATGTTTGATATGGACGTCAGAGCTCATCTGTCACTGTGTGTGTGTGTGTGTGTGTGTCATAGAAGGTCTGCTGCCCCGAGCAGCGCTCGACACTCGCATGGGGACGCGACTGTCCGTGCCAGTTATTCAACAGCATCCTGCAAGTGCACAGAGAGCAATACTGTACCACGCTCCAACCCAGCCACACCACGGTTAGCAAAGGCAGATCACATTCGTCTTCCATCAGGGTCGTGTTCCAGATTTTGTATGGTGGCAAAAAGTACAGTACAAAAATAGAATAAATGGAACAGACTTGACTCTAGAAGTCTGGTTACTTGTGTCTAAATCCAAAATTTAAAAGTTCTCAAATAGCGATGAGGTTGTGCGTATTGGAATAGTTCACACAAAAATAAAAATTCTGTCATAGTTTACTCCCCTTCATGTCTTTAAAACACAGAAGGAGATATTTTGTAAAATGTACAGGCTGCTCTTTTCCATATGAAAATGAATGGTATCAAACTTTAGTAGTTCATACTACTCGCATCCTTCCTCTGTAGATCGCAATTTACTCACAATTCATGGAAAAAAGTTGTGATCAAAAGAAAACAACTTTTATGTCGAGATCACAAGAAAAAAAGCATATAAGTATAATGCATGGCGTCTTTTAGAGCTTCCATCATTTTTTCTTCATTTTTTTCAATATAGAATCTGTTGCTTTCTGTGAGCGAGATGGAAAAAAATCATTGCATAAACTTACACCGTCACACCATTTGCCAGGCCTAATAAGTTCACTTGGACCTGTTTGATTTGTATCATTAACGTGTTAAATATTTAAAAATTATGAGATTAATCATGATTAAATATGAATTATTCCTTTCTCTCTCACCCAGACGGCAGGCAAAGTATGCAACCTGTAGTGAGAATCATGGGATCCGTCCACCAGCTCCTGAGCAGTATCTCACCCCACTGCAGCAGAAGGAAGTGTGTATTCGTCACTTACGAGCTCGGCTGAAAGAAAATGTGGATAGGCTTCAGGACCGGTCAGTAGGAGTTTTATAGCTTCCTGCCATTCTAGCAGTACAAGATCACGTCCTGTGTATCATTCATGCGTGAACACACACACACACACACACACACCAACTACTTCTGGCGAGATTCTAAAGTTCGAACCTGATGAACACGCGGCTCCACGAGGAGTTGTGAATGGCAGTGAAGCAACGCAACTGACACCATAGGTCACATGACAGTGACAGCATGGTGAATGTAGTACGTCCGGATTGTATTCACACTACCCGTACTTATACTATGTAGAACATTTTGTTTGCACTTTATTTTACAGTACGTACTTACGTGTACATACCGAAGTACTTGCTTATATAAGGATCGTTTTGAGTGGGTTGTGCGGTCAAACAAACCACAAATGAGCTAATTCTGTTTTTCTGATGCAAGACTTTTATTTTGAAAGAAGCTGTTTACTCTTCTGTCAGATGCGGTTTTAAGTAAAAAGAGTGAGTGAGAAATCTGAGTGCCTATGGAAGCTTGTTTCCGCTTCAAAAACATATATATATAATTGCGACTTTTATCTCACAATTCTGACATTTTTTGTCACAATTGCGAGATATGTCATAATTGTGAGTTATAAAGTCATAATTGTGAGTTATAAAGTCATAATTGTGAGTTATAAGGTCAGAATTGTGAGTTATAAAGTCATAATTGTGAGTTATAAAGTCATAATTGTGAGTTATAAAGTCAGAATTGTGAGTTATAAAGTCAGAATTGTGTGACGTAAAGGTGTAATTGTGTTACAAAGTCATAAATTCTGACTTTTTTCCCAGAAATGCGAGATATAAACTCCAATTCTGAGGGGAAAAAAATAAAAAAATTGTATTCTGATTTTATAACACGCAATTCCGAGTTTATATCACGCAATTCTGAGAAAAAAGTCAGAATTGCGAGATGTTGGCCTAAACTTGCAATTGCGAGATAAAAAGTTGGAATTACCTTTTTATTTTTTATTCAGTCACGGAAACGAGCGTCCATAGTCAGATGAGATATCGTCAGACTACATGTCAGTGTCATTATTCTAAGGTTATTTTCATAAAAACAAACTATATATATATATATATACATACATATATACATTAATTAGGTCAAAAAAAAAAAAAAAAGGGTCACAACCATGAGAAAATGTGGGTCGATGAGCAAACAAGTTGAGAACCACTGATATTTGATAACTACATGGGTTAGGTTTAAGGTTTAGGAGTGGGTTTGTAACGTGGGGAACAGAACTCTGAAATAAAGTACCAACATTTTTTTAATGGGCACAAAGAAAGTTTTATACCATATGAAACCATATGCGATTTCGGATGCAGTATTCGATTTATTTCTATGCCCTTGTTATTTTGTACCACGGCAGAGACTCTGAGATCGAGGAGTTACGGATGCAGCTGACTCGGATGCAGGAGGACTGGATAGAGGAGGAATGTCATCGCATAGAGGCCCAGCTGGCCCTAAAAAAGGCCCGGAAGGAGATCCAGCAGCTTCAGCACGCTGTTGAAACAGTTAGGTCCAATCTGGGGGCCCACGAGGCAGATCAACAGGACTGTAAGTCTGAAGGTCTAGGTGTCGGTAGGATAGGCCCACGAATTGGGACGTCTAGGTCTTGTGGCTGCTCTCCAGCCCACACCATGAGTCGCAGCGCCACCTTCACTAGGCTGAGCAGTGATACGTCACCTAGCGCTACAGATCGCAACGGAAACGTACTTTCTGATCGCTACATTCCCGCCAACAGGGGTGCGATGACGTTGCCGAGAGGTGACGGACGTACTCATCTACTTCTGGAGGCCGCTTTACTGTCTGAACAAGTCCCTCACACAACTCTATGCTCCTCTTTGTCGCGATCATCCACCTGCGAGAGGTTGTGCAGTGGGGAGACTCTGTTGCCCGTTAGTCGATCCTGCCATGCTGTTAACAACAACTGTAGCTGTGGTCCACATGCCTACCTCCCACACCACCATCTGTTTCTGCACCTCCCACAGGAGGAAGCACCACCTCCTCCACCTCCTCCACCTCCTCCTCCTCCAGCACCACCTAGTGCATCCGAAGTGAGCGACAGGCCCGGGTACCGCTCACAGGCCTGCAGCCCCACCATAACCTGGATCTCCGAAGAGGGCGGAGGAGAGGAATTGAGCGTCATCACCTCAGCAACCTGCGCACCGGACGTTACTTTAGCTGAACCACAAGTGTTCTCCCCGTCCTCGGCCACTACTTCACCTGCTCAGATGTCTTACATCACAGAAACTTTACCTCTTGACAGCACGGTTGAATTTACAGCGGCACCAGCAGTCTTGACCAAGCCACAGGTTCAGCAACCTTGTCCCAGAGCGTCGCCACCTCTCGAGCTGCCACCGCAGGAATCAACCGTAGTAAAGGTCAACGATGAAGATGCAGCGGGTGAGGATGCAGAATCGGCTCCCCCTCAGAGGAGCCACTGGAGCCGCTATTTCCTGATCGACCTCATAGCGGTGGCCGTTCCCGTAGTTCCGACATTGGCGTGGCTTTGCCGAGGGTCACGGAACGAAGGCATGCCCATGTACAACATGGGCTCCCTGTTGCGCGGCTGCTGTGCCGTTGCGCTACACTCTCTTAGACGGGTTGGCGGTGGCTGTGGTCGCGGCCCCTCAGAAACGGGAAGAGCGACACCTATCTGATAACCCTAACCATATCATCAAAGACTTTTAACTGGATCTTGGGCCTCATTTATAAAGCGTGCGTACACCCCAGAGGCGGGGGACTCGAGTCACACGACTTGACTCGAGTCCGACTTAAGTCGTAAATTTTAGGACTTGAGACTTGCTTGACAAATATAAATAAAAGACTTGACTTGGACTTGATATTCATGACTTGAGACTTGACTCGCACTTGAGTGAAATAACTCGAAAAAAAACTTATTAAAGTGTTTTTGAACGTGCCGCAACCTAACCACGTGACGCGGCAGGCAAGCAGAGAGCGTGATTAAACACGGAAGGCGCTACGCCAAAAATAATTAAGTTCGGGTACCAGGATTATGTACAAGACAGCGCTAAAAAGAGAAGAACGGCAGTATGCAAGACCTGCAAAACGAAGATCTCTGATACAACCACCACCACTTCGAATTTCATTCGACACTTCAAGTCCCACAAAAAATTGTAAGTAACGAAGTCCGTTCCACTGTTTTCAGCTAATGTCTTGGCTAGTCAATGGTTATAGTAGTTGTGATAGACGCTGCTTGCAGCTTTAATTTTATTTTTAGATTTTTATTGTATTAACAACTCAGCTGTATGTGGATACATGTTGATTAGAAAGGCATATTGCATTTTTTTTGTTGTAAATAAAACTCCCATAGTCCATAACTACTGTAGTTTTAACTTAATTTAACATATAAATTCAGTTAAATCAAACATTTGTATGACTTGCCAGCGACTTGTTTGACCCAAGCTATGACTTGACTTGATTCTCACAAAAATTGACTTGGACTTGCTTGAGACTTGAAGGTTAAGACTTGAGACTTACTTGTGACTTGCACATGGGTGACTTACTGGGGTAGGGAGTTGGGCTTGTAATCAGAAGGTTGCGGGTTCGATTCCCACGCCGGCAGGAATTGAAGGCTTATTGTGAATAAACAACACTCTTTCCACCTTTGATACCACGACTAAAGTGTCCTTGAGCAAGACACCTAACTCCCAATTGCTCCCCGGGCGCTGTCGCAATAGCTGCCCACTGCTCCGGGTGTGTGTGTTCACTACTCACTGCTGTGTGTGTGCACTTGGGATGGGTTAAATGCAGAGCACCAATTTCGAGTATGGGTCACCATACTTGACAACACGTCACGACTTTTCACTTTTTCACTTTACTCCCACCTCTGGTATACCCAGATTCGATCTTAGAGTGTGCGTTCGCAAAAATCCGCATTCATATTCGTAAAAACATCTCTGACGTGAAAAAGTGCCGTGGTTTTTGGAAATCTAAGCTCACCATTATAAAATTAAGGATTCAGACAATGACTGGTGATCTTTTATATGTACAAGACATTAATTAGGTGTTATTTACGAGGCGGAAAATTAAGACCGTTCAGGATCATTTGCAATTGATAGATTTCACATGTGAAAGAGAGGCGCACGCACGTCTTAGAAATGGTTGTAATATCAAATTTAGGACGGTTTGTGCGCAACATTTTATAAATGAGGCTCCTCGTGTGGACTCTTTTGTCCTTGATCTCCCAGTCGGGTAATATCTTTGAACCAAGGAGGCCTAAATCTGTCTTTGGTTCAGATGCTTGTTTGGAATGAAGATCGAGGGAATGTGGCCCTAATTTGCACAGACACTCACAAGTTTCAAGGCTCATTTCCACCATTTGTTTTCCTTTTCCTTCTGGTTCTCTTATCTGCTTTATTTCCTCCCTTTCTTGGCTGAAACTCAGCATGCAGAACAGTCAAAAGTAGCTGCGAACAGCAATGACCAAACAGTCCAAGCTACACAATGTACAGAAGTTTAGGCCTTTTAAGCACAAATTTAAAAAAACAATTAATTGCCTTAAGAATTCTTTTATTCAGTTCATCCAAGGAAAAGTGTACTACTAAATAAATCTCGGTCCATCACTGTCAGTTTCAGTAAATTGGCAACATTCCCCCTATGGGATTTTAGTGACATGACATTTACTATGTCAGTCAAGAATGTGTAAATAATTTGAAATATTTTTATGTAAACTGTTCTATTCTACTGAATTGATTCTGCTCAAGTTTCATGAATGAGGCATGTAACTTAGAGACACGGGTGCAATTTGTTCTTCATGAAAAGGAATTTTAAAGTCTATAGCTCAAACGAATTACCTGGGCTAGGCTTTCAAATCTTTACATACTTGTTACTAATCAATCCATCTTATTTCATAAAATATTAACACAAGAAGCATTAGGCATCCAGAAACTGTTTGGATTTCTTAAAAAAAAACAAAAAAACATGCTTCACTGCTTACACAGAATTAAAACTTAACATGAAAATGCCTAAACTAACGTGGAGTGTTACGTGGATCACTATGATGTCATTCTAGACTTTTCTATTTGTTACGTTTTATCGGTTGCACATATGAGCAAAAAGGAATTTTTAAAATGCTTTTGCATAATATTTATGGAATTATTTGAATTGTAGTAGTTTGCTAAAAATGCCAAATTGTATCGATAAAGCAATGGAAAGTGATGGCCTAAGATGACTTTATGAATCTGTTCTTTGGGAGGAAGATTTTCAGTTCTTTTCAACTCCGTCTCAGGTGGAACTCAGGTGAATAATACTAGAGGGGATGCAAAATTAGTCAAAACATTCATTCATTAGAAAGGTTTAGAACCATAACAGCAGTTGTGAAGATGTACATTTACCATCATAAGTCTTGTTTTTAGATTTTTTGATTAAAGCATCGCTTCAAACCCAATGGCTCTAACTGTTGCATGCATCCAGATCTCAGTAATGCAATTACTTCATGCATTTGTAAAACAAATTCTTGTTTATTTGAAATAATCAAAAGAACAAAACCAGGTATTCATGGCGTTCCAGTAGATTATTGTAAGGGCTTTAGAATGCATGTTAGCACAAAAAATCCTAGTAGTTAACTATCAGTAAACTTGTAGAAACTCATGTTGATTCGAAGAACAATGTTGCAAAGTATGATTGTGTATTTAGAGCGTCAACATTCAACCCTAATTGTAAATTTGGATTGATTCAATTGTACCTTGAAAATAAAAGTGTTTCATTAAAACGGAATGGCGTCTGTTGCGCTGATAACTTTATTTGCATTGTCCTCAAAAGCAATTGATTGTTATGTGGAGTGAGATTCAGACCAATGAGAATTCACTGTGGGTGGGGCTACCCAGGACAAATCACACAACGACTGACCAAAACGTCCCGCCATTCATCTTCGTACCACACGATTATAATGTCGCACCTGCAAACACACCATTCCAGTTTCCCAATCAACACATCAGAGACCAGCTTGATCTTTTTATAAACAATTTATTTTCAAGTAGTTTGTTTTATACTTAACCAGATTTCCCCACCAGAGTACTTATTACCAGCTCAGCCAAAACCCTGTTGCTGTGATCGCGTTTACAACACAGAAATCAAATATAAAAAGAGAGAAGGAGAAGGGGAAAAAAAACAAACGAAAAAAAAAAAAAACTTGTGTCTTAGTGAACTTCCAATGATTGAGAGCATACCAGTGATTATGTCAAGCAGAAAAGAAATAAAAAGGCAACAAAATATACAAATGCAAAACAGAGCTAAGCTAAGTGGTATCGCTATTAACACTACCCCTTTTGAGGATCACATGCATGGAGCAATGTTCCTTAAAAAGGTTGACCTGGAAGAAAACAAAGAGAGGTGTATTAAACAACTGAACCGTGTTCCTCAAAGGCCATAAATACGATTACGGGAGTTTAATCAAAGAGCCTGTTAAATAAACTCTACAGGACTATTAAGATCAAGACTAGAATAATCTCCTTTAAAGATTATCTGTTAGTTATTAAAGCTATCCATGCAATTGGATGAACTATCTGCAAGGTGTTTTCATGTAGTATGCACTCATAAAGTGTGTTCAAACAATATCAAATATGGAAAGTTTGCACATACCCTGAAAGAATGAATAGGGAATAACCTGAGTCCAATTGTGGGGGCTTTATTCCAAGCCAATCAGCTCCACATCAAATACGAGAGTGGCATTGGGAGGAATGATGCCCGGGTGCCCCTTGCTCCCATAAGCAAAGTCCGGAGTGCAAGTCAGCTTGGCACGCTGCCCAACACTCATCTGTTAGAAGGGGGGGGGGGAAAGGTCATTTTGCCAAAATTAGGTCCGGTATCAAACAATGAATGAAGGTCAGAGAAGTGACATGTCTTGGTAATAAAAACCGTAACAGACAGCCTGTGTGCATTTATCTGAAAGTAGGTCTCGACTTTAAGAACAAACTGCTTAATATAGGTCAGGCAGATTTATATAGCAAATCCATTTTTTTTCCTGAGGATGAGAAAATGGGTACCTGGGCTACTCCTTCATCCCATCCACGGATCACTTCCTGTTTACCGATTTTAAATTTGAAAGGCTTTCCCCGGTCCCGGGAAGAATCGAACTTGCGTCCATCTGTCAGGGAGCCTAAGAGAAATTGGATTTTGTTTTTTTTAAACACGTAACGTTATGAAACACGCACAGAAAACAAACCAAATGACGTTCGACACCCCAAATTTGGTTAAATATATGAGGAAAGCTTCTTCTGGATTTGGATTCATCAAAAGAATCTTCGTTTGAAGAATTGAAATAATTTGACAATCACGGGCGCGTTCGAATCGAAGCGTTAAAAAAAAAAAAAACATCATCCCCGCAGGATTCGAATCGCAGCAGTTCAGCATCACAAGCTGCAGATGATTCGAATCTAAACATTCTGCGTTAAATGAATGTGATGTAAACACGAATCTCAAGCGTTGCTCGGGCTACCCGCTATTTTTCAACAGCCCATCTCATCAGAAATGACGGCAATAACGCTACTGTATATCCGCAAAAACAGGCCACGGTTTCCAAATCATGCGCTGACCGAGTCGCATTTAAGAGATTTGAGTAAAAGCAACCATGAAAACGTGGTAAATATTAAGGCCAATTAAAATATTAAAGATTTAACGCCTCGACGAGCTGATCGCGGATGCGAAAGTGTCTATTGTGTCAATGCGGCTAGTCAGCTAATGCTGGCTAACACCCTTCAGGGAATCATCAACACGATCTCTTATCAACTTACCCACGTAGTGCACGACACAAGTCTGTCCTTTTTTAGGGAAAGTACTTCCTGAAAATACAAAACAAGACGAGAAAAAGTAAAAATGCATGTCAAATCATGTGGGAAGAGGTTAGTGGTTAGCTAGCAGGCTAACGCCCGTGATGGCAAAAACAGGCAGAATGAATCCATTTAAAATTCGGCTCAATCATATATTTAAGTATTGCGGTTTTTGAATTGTCGATGTGATTCCATGTGTGATGCATTTTACCGTCTCCAGGTGTAATGGTTTCAACCTCGACTCCCATCCTGGCTGCTTGTTTTGACTCCTGAAGCTCTGCACACAAAATGCGCTTCAGTAATTCAGTAATTGTGATTGAGGGCAGAAAACCCCTGTCTGCGCCACACGCGAGCGTCCAGCGCCCCCAGCGGCCGAGCACCGAACAGCGCTCCAGCTCTGTACGTCCATCAAACTCGCATTGCCATGGGAACCACAGTGTCAATCAAACATGTTCCGTTTTTGTTTTTGAAATTATGATTAG
Source organism: Opsariichthys bidens (assembly GCA_037194245.1). Lineage (NCBI taxonomy): Eukaryota > Metazoa > Chordata > Actinopteri > Cypriniformes > Xenocyprididae > Opsariichthys > Opsariichthys bidens. The sequence goes on along the minus strand of CM074315.1, from coordinate 6,089,596 downwards.
TAGAAAAGTAGTAACACATAACTGATGTTATATATTATAAGGTCATATTATAAGGGTACATGACATCATGCTAAACCGTCATGACTTATCCACCCTAAGAAAATTATTTAATCTACATCAGGAGTACAATATTTATACAATATTAATTTAGTAGTTGTGTGTTCTGTTCAGAATTAAATTGGAAAAGGCAGCGAAATTAAAGTGGAATGAAATTCAAATGAATGTACAGCTCTATGTGGATTTTCATTATACATCTACTTTTCACTACACAAGAGTGCTAATATTTATTTTTCAAATTTAAATGTGCATCCGACCCCGCCTACAGTATACAAAGCCACGCCCACCCCAAAGAAACTTTAGCGGTTAGTTCACCCAAAAATGTAAATTTTGTCATTAATAACTCCCCCTCATCCGTAAGACCTTTGTTCATCTTCGGAACACAAATTAAGACATTTTTTTGATAAAATCTGATGGCTCAGTGAGTCCTCTTTCAGATGCTCAGAGATACTAAAACATATTTAAAACAGGTCATGTGACTACAGTGGTTCAACCTTAATGTTATAAAGCAACGAGAATACTTTTTGTGCACCAAAAAAATAAAGACTTTTCAACAATATCTAGCGATGAAGCTTTACGAATCTTTTGATTTGATTGTTTGGTTGCACATTAAACCGCCAAAGTCACGTGAACAATCGGAATTTCGTATCACTTATGACGTCAGTGATCTCCGCGGAGCTCACAACTCCGAAATCGTCGAAACCAATGGTAAAATACGCGCTATGATTAAATCTGAGTCACATATTTCAGGTCTAAACAACTACATTATCGCCTAAAAACCCTTAAAACTAGAGTTTGTGGTACAACAAGTGTATTATTCTCAAAAATGACAGTGGATTTGCTCGGTCGTCGTGATAGTCACTTCAAGCGGAGTGATACAAACGGTGAAAAGGTAGGAGTGCTGTTATCACTAGAATATCGCAAAACCACTGTTGTATAAAGTATTTTAATTTCCAAACTATGTGAGTTTGTGTGTTCCAGACAAACTGTCTGTGTTATTGGTGAGGCATTTTCAGTGACTCTTTTTTTTTTTTGTTCAGGTTACATACGCTGAGTGTCCATATGAGTGAGTGTTTGAATCAATTTACTGAACCGATTCGTCCAAAATACTGATTCATTCAGGAACTCCACTCTCCTCAGAGAACAACGTGGTTCTGCTTTGCCATTGTTTGCAACATACAAGGTAAGAGGCAATATTTTGTCTACAATGTAAGTTACTTAACTTATTTACTAGTAATAAATATCAGCCTGAATCCCAGCTAAGCTTTGTGTGATATTACTTTAGAACTTTTTAAATTCATAAACAAATTACTAAAAAAGAGGAGAGAAGCAAACAGTTTATTTAAGGAGTTTAGATTCATACAGGCATGTGTGCTAAGTAGGCCTTTATTTACACCCATGTAACTTTTGACCTGTGATTTGGAATGTCTTGAAACTTCAGTGCAAGTTGATGTGTGGCGTGAGTTTCACTCAACTTTGATTCATCACATTTCACACTTGAATTATGTTGTTGTGATGATGTTGGGTAAGCTCTAGATTTATGAAATTGGTTTGCTGACTTGAAACTTGACATCCTGACATCATGTAAATCAGCACAGTGTTTTTGAGGAGACGATTCTGTAGAAATTTGTGCTTGAGAGACATAGTTGTTTGCATTAAGATGAGATTTAACGATGAAACTCAGACTGGACTCAGAGATTTGTTGACCTGTGGGAAACCTTTCCTCTTCTAAATTGGAAAGCGTGGTGCTGTTAGATCTAGAAAAGCAAAAGAAAATATTAATGTAATGTTTGTTCAAAAAATTTGTTAAAATTGTAGCACAAAAACGTTATTCATACATCGTTCATGGAGTGTTTTTTCCTGAATTGTTTTAAGTGTCCCTATTATACTTTACAATTATTACTGTTCATGCATTGTGTAAGTAGCTGTTTGTGAAGTCTGTAAAGTTTTAAAGATCAACAAATTAATAAATTCATTGTCTCCTAAAAGAAAGAATCAATTCTGAACTGCCGAAAATGAGTCAATTCCGGTCTCACTTTCTTACGTAACAATTTAACAAATTGGAGTTGTCAAAAGTACCGACTCCGGTACCAAGTTGGTGCTGAAATTTTAAAAATGTGGCGCTTTCGGATTCGTAAACACCTCTGATTGGCCATTGTGTTCACGAGCTTATCGGATATGTCTGTGATTGGCGTTAAATGATCAATGCGCGGAAGTGTTTGAATTTGAAAGCAGAGGACTGGCCCACAATAAGACGCCTGCTTTCAAACACGCCTGTGTGTATCTGCGTAAGCGCTCGGTGAAGAGCGTCATTGGTGACTATTTATGACGCTTTTGAAGCGTTGATCATTGAAGCCAATCACAGACATATCTGATGAGCATGTGAACACAATGGCAAATCAGAGGTGTTTACGGATCTGCTCAAAGCATCATATTTTTAAAATTTCAGTTCCGACTTGGCACCGAAGTCAGAACTTTTGACAACTGAAGCCTATGGTCTTCATTGGCCAGCGAACGTCGACTTTGACCCGCAAACACTGTAGTTGTTGACATGTTGAGACAACGCTGTGCTGTGAATCCACCTTGCATGATCAATTGTTACAGAAAAAAATCAGTGCCATCGTTCCTCTTCATATCACAGAGTATCAAGTGCTGAGGAAGCTTGGGGTAGTCGTGGCCTAATGGTGAGGGAGTCAGGCTTGTAACCTGAAGGTTGTTGGTTCGATTCCCACGCCGGCAGGAATTGAAGGTGGGGATTGTGAATGAACAGCACTCTCTCCACCTTCAATACCATGACTAAGTTCCCTTGAGCAAGACACCTGACCCCTAATTGCTCCCCTTGTAAGTCGCTTTGGATAAAAGCATCTACCAAATGAATAAAAATGCAAAAAAAATGCTTCCACAGCTGAAATTCAGATATATTATGCAAATGGCCCAGTCTGTTGTGATTGGTCTACTACTTAAAACACAAGAGTATATAGCATATAGCGCTTCGTTTCCAACAAGTCTTGTAAGTGGTAGACCAATCACAACAGACTGGGCTATCTGTCCAATCAGAGCGGAGCGGGCTTGCAGAAAGGAGGGGTTTAGAAAGACTCTGAGAAATGCAATTATGAAAACATTAAAGTGTTTTTGACCTTGGATGCATGTAAACATATTGTAAGGTTTAGTTCACTTTAAAATCAGCCCATGATTTACTCACCCTCAAGCCATCCTAGGTCCTTCAGATGAACACAAACAGAGTTATTTTAATAATCACCCTGATGCTCCGAAGCTTTATAATGGCAGTGCACGGAAACCAACCACCTGTTTGAAGTTTGAAAAAAAGTGCAGCAAAACAGGTATGCAAGAGGAATGGCAGATCGTAGTAAATAGTCAGGCAGATATCGTTCAGTCCAGTAAAACAGGCAGATAACGGTCAGAACACGGGTGAAACGGGAAGACAAGACAGGTATAAACGCTCGGAAGTAGGGCTGCACAATAACAAGAAAAATGATCATCACGATTAATTTCGGCAAAATTTTAATCACGATTACCAATCACAATTATTCTGTTGGTTAAGAACTTTTATTTCACTTTAGTGTTTTCATTGCTTTTTACAGCCATATACATATATATATATATATATATATATATATATATACATATACATGCACGCATTATATAAATAAACAAATTAAAAACAAAATACTAAATTATGAACACTGATCCAGATTTATTACTTATTAGCTCATGATACCTAATGCATTTTAATGCTAACAAACATTATTTTAATGTGACAATTTTTTTTTTTTTACACCTATGAGACTATTTATCAGTAAACACTGCTGGACGCACATACGTTCACATATAGTATCGTATGACCAGCCAAATATCGCTCGCTTTATCTTAAACTTTTAAATCTCTGTAATTGGACTATTTGGCAGCATACGCTGAATATACTGTAAGTCACTGTAATATCGTTACAATGGGGGAAATAGTTACACTATATTAGGGAAAAATGTTAAAATAACACACCATTAGCTAAATGAGGTCTATGTCCAGAGCAATAGTCTCGTCCAGTTATTCAGAGATGCTGCCCTGATCATATTAGATGCGTTGTCCGTTATCAAGCAGACGAGTCTTTCCTCAATCAAACCCCATGCAGAAATCGCTTCTTTGAGGCCCGTTGCAATAGATTCCACTGCATGGTCTTGTGGGAAAAACAGTTTGCAAAAGCTTGATTTTTATTTCAAACTCGCCTGCAATAAAATGAACAGTCAAGGTAAGATTCGGCTAGGCAGTTCGCGAGTCGGTTGTGGCAGCAAAATATTCTGCACTGCGATTTTCTCGTTTATTTCCAGTCGGCATTTCACATACAGCACAATGTTAGAAAAATAGTTGCGTGAGGATATGATGTATCTTTTGTCATTGCTTACAGTGTTTATTGGACACATATCATTGGCTAAATGAAACGATTTCCACGTGTCTTTGAGAGCGAGGCGAGGTGTCCCCGTTATCGTTGTTGTCTGTAATATTGTATTTTATGGTGGCTTCTAAGGTGGTTGATGAGATTTGTTGTGTTGAAGTTACTTGATCAACATCACTTTCACTGAACCTGAAATACTTCCCAAGTAAGTATGACCTCTTTTTGGGAACTTTTGGGGCCATCTTTCTTTAATCTGAATGACTGTAAGCTTATCGCGTCACGCCAACTTCTGCTACGCCATGAAAGCGCGTTTGAAATCCAAACAGTCACGTGAGACATGTGACGCAGTTTATCATCCGTTCACTCTCAACCCATAAGAAAAACAAACAATTTGTAACCTTACAATGTTTGTTTCGTGCTTGGCACATTGATATCGCGACGATTATGGTTCATTAATCATGGAAGACCGATATCGTTATCGCGATTAAAATACGATTAATCGTGCAGCCCTACTCGGAAGTGACTACGATAAGAAGATCAAGACCTCGCAGTGAGTGCGAGGCTGAATGCCTCTTTTATAGTTTGTAAAATGAACTGTAGCCGGTAGAGGTAATCAGTGACTGGGTAATAGGCTGCAGCTGGTGCGGTAATCAGTAACAGGGTGCAGGACTTCTGGGAAATGTAGTCTGTAAGCATGAGTGGGAGTGTGTGATGTATAGTCCATGGCGAAGTGCCCTCCAATGGTGATCACAGGCACTTCAGCTGATGATCGTTACAATAAACACACTCCACACGGCTCCGGGGGTTAATAAAGGCCTTCTGAAGCGGACTGAGGTGTTTGTGTAAGAAAAATAACCACATTTAACACATTTAAAGTAAAATATCTAGCTTCCACCAGACAGCCTTCCATATTCAACTTACGGAAAAAGCATAACTGACACTGAATACGGAAGGCGTAGGACGTAATGTAATATAACTCCGATTGATTTCGTCTGAAAGAAGAAAGTCATGATGGCTTGAGGGTGAGTAAATCATGGGGTGATTTTCATTTTCAACTGTAACTGTTCGCATAAACAAGAAAAAACATAAGACATTTTGAAAAACTGGACTTTTTAAACATTCAGAAATAATGTTTTCATACCTTAATGGAAACTTTAGTAAAACATTCTGGGTATTGGTTGGTTAACACTAGTTCATCTTACCTTATGTGTCCGAGATCTTGTTGAATCTGCTTCTGACGTGCTTCATTGATTGGGTACAGGTAGAAAAACACCAAACCCACCAGCAAAGAGGTGATAGGTATGGGGGCCAAAAGCAGTTTCAGCGTCAAGATGATTCCATCTGCATGACTACATGCACCTGCTTTATATCCTGTGAAGCTTCAACAAAGCACATTGCTCAGTGTAAACATTTCACACGTCCATAAAAAGGGCTGCAAACATAAGCATGATTTTTGTTTTGCTCAAACATTCTTGCCTGACAGTATTTAAAAACTTGCAGGCCATAGAGTGTGAACACTTGTACTTGAACGTAGGCCACAATAATTTTACAAACTGACAGTCTGCCACATTAAATCAGACATTACATGAGCTCGGAGAGAGCGAGTGCTGACTCACTGCAGTGTCATCGTGGAGATGCCAGCAGACAGACCTCCTCCAAGCTTGTTGCAAAACCTCGAGCAGGAAAAAAACAGGGGCTCCAGGCCCTTGCAGGAGGGGTTCTCAACAGCAAACTCATCCACTACATCTGGCAGCATTGACCTGAGCAAAACAGCATTTCGATTTTTAGTGAGTGGTGCTTTCCTGTGCGAAACTCGTAACCACCAAGGTGTAGGATATGTGGGTTTTAGTGCATTGTTGCGTGGTTTCTATAGGGTGCTTACTGGCCAAAGCTCAAACCTACCAGTCTATTTGTTATTCTCATCTCTACTTCTGTGCATATCGGTGAGATTTTTGTCACACATTTTATCACTCGGCTGGCAAAATTGTACGTCTGCTTGCTTTTAAAGGTAATAGCACACCTCTCCTCAACGAGGTTTGAGTTATCATTGATTTATCCTTGGCACAAGCAGTGCAGGACTATTTATGTGCAGAAGTTTAACAATTGGATCAATGACAAATAATAGCGTCCAAGATAAAGAAAAGGTAAAAATCTTTTAACAAATCTAACTGAAAACAAATGTGCCAAGCTCTTTGAAATTTGGGTAGCACTTTATTTTACGGTCCTGTTTGCCATGTACATACTATGTACTTATTATGGTAATTACAGGGTAATAAGGTAGGTGCTAACCCTGAAGCTACCCCTAAACCTAACCTTAACCCTTGTAGTTACCTTATATTACACAGAACTTTCTTGAATGTACTGTAAAATAAAGTAAAATGCAACAGAAATTTGAATTCCTGTTGGTTTCCCATGACTGTTGGTTGCACCACTTGACGTCTTTTGGCAGACAAAAGTTTTTGGTAGACTTCCCTGCATGAAATTGTGCAACCTGAACTAACCATGTCATTAAAATTGGTTGGACGACATGACTTTATTGGGAGATAAAGTAAAAAAAAAAAAGATAATTAAAAAAAAATATATATATATGTATGTGTATATATATGTGTATATATATAATATATGTGTGTGTGTATATATATGTATATGTGTGTGTATATATATATATATATATATATATATATATATGTGTGTGTATATATATGTGTATGAATTGTAACGATCGTCAGTTGAAGTGCCCGCTATAAACACTAGAGGGCACTTCACCATGGACTCACTCACTCACCCACCCACTCATCCACTAAGGCCGACTACATTTCCCAGAAGCCCCGTACCTATCTCTGATCACTTCACCAGCTGCAGCGCATTACCCAATCACTGATTACATCAACCAGCTATACACATTATCCGGACTATTTAAGCACCACACACACACACTCTGCGAAGTCTTTAAGGACTTTATTCCATCGACTTCCATTAATATGTGAACGAATGTGGAAAAGCCAAGCTCAAGCATATAAGTTTCACATTTCACTGCGTTCCGAAGTTCAAGTTTGCTGAATTTGAATCACATGAAGACTAATAGAAGACTGATGAGTCACATTGTGACCTTTTAGCTGAATTAAAGGCACAGTATGTAAGTTTCGCCACTAGAGGCACCATGAATGAGCGTGGAATAATGCGAGTTGTTGTCTTCACCGCGACAGCCGATAGAAAGCAATGTGACGGGCTCAAGGCAGAAATCATGTTCATGGATGAGCTACTGTATTAAAGTTTTATAAGGGTTACAAGCAGAGCGAGAGCCTGGGACATTTTACGTAGCTTTTTTCATATGCGCAAATGCCATAGTTGGCCACTCCCACTCCTTTCTTTCATTTTCTCTCATGTTTATTTTACAATTAAAGTTATGAAATATTAGCACTGGAAATGCGTGGACTGATTTGTGTTTGCGGCTGACCTTATTGCATATGCATTTGTAGGAGTTTCCCTTCATGGGCGGAGAGTATTTAAATGAATCACACAACGTGATTTACTAATGTTTGCGCTAGTCAATTTACTGGTATTTGCGGCATTTGTCTTAACCCATTCTGTTTCTACAGAAGTAAAACCGGTAATAACACGGATATGATGTAATTGACAGGTGACACAATGACACGGACCGTTAGACTGGTTAAAATAGATGATTTCTCTGGATTTTTGTTGGAAATATTTGGGATTATGTAAGTACACAAGTCAACAACAACATATACAAGATTCTTTTAGAAAAATATTACATATTGTGCCTTTAACAGAAAGTGTAAAGTGTAGTCTTTATGTAATACATGTTGAATAATGTTTTTAAAAATTCCGTTGCAGTATGTGACGTCATTTTGCGACCATTGTGGTGTCGAAATTTCGCGTGCTCGAAGTCTAGCGTGACCACGCCTTTACTCTTTGAAAGAATTTTGTGCACAAATGTTCGGCACACCTTTTTGTTCTTTGACCCCCAGGAACAGCACCATAGAACAGACAAAGAAGAGTGCACTCATGACTAGCGCTGAAAGCATGAAGGCACTTCTCTGTTGGGAAACACAGACATATATGCAAGTGTAAATGCAAACAGACTCAGGGTGCATTAATAAGACCTCCCCACTGAAAGTCCACTTAAGCAGGGTTGGGGAGTAACGAAATACAAGTAACTTAGTTACGTATTTAAAATACAAAATTTGAGTAACTGTATTTCATTTTAAATGGGTGGTAATCAGATTACAGTTCCATCTGAAAAGTGTTTTAGATTACCAAAGTGATTACTTTGAGTTTTAATGTCATTTAAACAGCGATTGGTGATTCTCTGACTCTGACCGTCTGAAAAAGCGGAGTTGAGTTTCATGTTTTCCACTGTTTTCATGTTTTGTGAGTCATTTTATAATTCACTCGTCACTGCTACTTTTATTCACAACTTGTTTTTTCCCTCACAATTGTGTTTGCATTTCACAATTCTGACTTCTTTTTCTCAGAATTGCGAGATTTAAACTCACAATTGCAAGTTATAAAGTCAGAATTGGGAGAAATAAACTTGCAATACTGACTTTTTTTCTTGCAATTGTGAATTTAGTATGCGAGTTGTCATATGCGAGTTAAATGTTAAATGTGAGTTTATATCGCTTAATTCTGACTTTATAACTCGCAATTGCAACTTTATATCAAGCAATTCTGAGAGAAAAAGTCAGAATTGTGAGATAAAAACTTGCAATTACATTTTTTTGTGTTTGTTCCACACTTATTAGTATTCTAAAGTATTTAGATTAAGTTACTAAACTTGAGTAATGTAAAGAAATACGTTACAAATTACTTTTTAAAGCATGTATTTTGTAATCTGTAGTAAATACTTTTTAATAGTAACCCACCCAGCCCTGCACTTAAGGAACTTCTCAACCCTGTTTCCAAACAATGTCTTAGTTAGATTGCATGTTTTTTCACATGACCCAATAGACTAACTGTCCTTGAGGCTGCAATTTACCCATAGAAATTCTGTTAAAAAGATCGAAAGTAATTGTGTAATTGCCACTCCAAAGTGAAATACTTTTTTATGGCTTTGTTCAAATCCTTAAGTGTAATCAGTATTACAAGCTAGGTTTTCCTCAGCAAATGACACTAATTATAAATGGTAAAACACCTGAGTAACGTCTGAATATTTGATCTGCACGGTAGTTTACGGTGTTGTGAGTGGAATTGGTGTGTAGGTGTTATTGTGTCACTGTTTCGTGAAGTGCTGTGGTGTGTGGGAGATCCGGCGCTTGGTCCACGTTCAGACAGGCTTGATCTCTGTCTTTGTTATACACCCACAGCACCTGACCCTGAATCACGGCCGCCATCAGCATCGCTAACGCCTCCACACTCATCCCTGATAAGAGAGACAGAAAGAGGGTGAGACAGATGTGCATGCAACCATACAGCCACTGATTATACAAATTGCTCAGTGAAACGCTATCACACACATTCTGCTTCTTTTTTTTTTTCAGTCTTGGCAGAGTAATAATAGATTATAATGGCCTTGTTCCAAAACTTAGTGAGCTGCCTAAATGGGGAGCTGCCTTTTATAAGGCAGCACTGTAAGTGGCCGATTATGATATGTAGGTCGCAACTTTGTGCCCCACACAATTTGAGTGCTGTTTGTGTTTGTCGCATGCATAGCATACAGTGTTATTGTTTTTGCATTTCAGACAAGTGTCTTCTGCTGCATTTATTTGATTTAAAATACAATAAAAGCAGTATTTTTTGAATTTGAATATATATTGAACATGTATACATTTGAATATGTATATTTAGCTGAATTTTCAGCATCATTACTCCAGGCTTCAGTGTCACATGATCCTTCAGAGATCATTCTAATATGATGATTTGCTGCTATTGAAACATTTCTGATTATCATCAGTGATCATCATCATTTTTGTGGAAACCCTGATTTTTTTGGATCAATAGAATGTTACTATTACTACTATTTGATCAATATACTACTGTCACTTTTGATCAGTTTAATGTGTCCTTTATGTATAAAATAGTATTTATGTAAAACTTATATAGCATTTATTGATATAAACTAAAAAATGTTATTTTATTTCATTTAGTTGGCAACATCTAATTTTAATTTAAGACTTTCATCTAAAATGTATATTTTATTTCAGCTTTATTTCAGTTAGGAGTTTAACTTTAGAATGTCACTAAGCTGAAAAGGAAAACACGCCCTCATGTTGTTTCAACCTGTATGACTTTCTTGGACTTCCATGGAACACGAAATATGAATTTGTGTAGAATGCCCTCTTTTCCAGAGCATTTCCCAAGAATTTCTCCTTTTGTGTGAACTTTGAACGTGAGAGTGAGAAATTGATGACTGATTGATTTCGCTCGACAGTCTAAACGTTTGAAACGTTCTCACTGTAAGCTGTGGCAGAGTCTCTGTCTTGTTGATCTCCTCCCAGAAACATGTTGAGGGATGTGTATGGAACACTGTAGCACTGCAGGAAACAGAATGTTCACTTTGAAGACAGGAAAGAGCACAGCACATGAAAGACATGCGGGGGTAGCTGAGTGATGTAACAGTCATTTGACCTCAATCATGAACACGAGTGGTGCTAATGGAAGTCGGCTAATTTGCCTATTACGTAAAAAGCTTTTGCTGAGCCAGTAATCATCACATGGGGAAAGCACAGGCCACATGTTAGTGATTGATAGAATAACGAAGGAAGTCATACACTCATGAAGGTCTCAAAAAGACAGCTGACGGTTAGGTACCAGGGCACTGTGAACGCTGAGCTCACAGCATTGTGGGGTATAAACCACAGGAAGATGTAAGCGAGAATGGCCAATGGCATTGACAGCACTGCCCTGAGACAGGAAGAAGCAGATGAGTCATATCAAGCAGGGTGAAGCTGCACTTTTCTCATTTCTTGCATGTGCTGGAAGCTTAAAACATGCACTTTTCAACCATTCCATTCACAACACTTTATTAGAATATTCAATGAACAACATCGGTACTGTATACTGGACCATAATTACGACTCATGCTTCAGTGTAAAACAAACAGGAAATGCACTTACAGTGGAAGGGTTTAAAAGCATAAATGTCAAGCTATTTTTGTTCATTTACATGAATGATTCAGTCATTTCTTCTTTAGTAAAGTTTTAAATGGACTCTTTTAGTGCTGTACTAATACGGTAAAACCGGTTTCAATTTTGAGACCGATATCACAGTAGCCGTTGCCATATTTTTTTTGACTTGATTGTATACGAGCTGGTTTTAATACATTGTAAAATACAAACTTGAATAAACTTAAACAACAAAAAAAAAACATTTTCATAGTTGTAGTTGTACCAAACAATTTTTAAAAGCTCACCTGTTATGATCATGCTGTTAGATCATTTTTGTCTGAGAAATATTCTTTTCTTCTTTTTTTTAAAGAATTCTTAACTTCACCGGAATGGTACGAATCTTGGTAAAGGTTTTGGCCCTCGCTGTGCTAAACAAATTATGGACATGATTCGAAAAGATTAAAAAAAATAGTCACACTTGTACTGTTCGCAGTCAATTGGAAACTTCACCCAGTGGAAACGTTTGTTACTGAAAGTTCATTTTTTAAGCTATCAACCTCAAATTTGAAACAATTTGTTTAAATTTATTCGGACAATTTTAGAGTGAAACATTAAAAATATGTATTTCATATAAAATTTTAAAATAGAATTTTTATGTATTTTTCATAATGATAAACTTTTTGCTTCACTTTTCTTTTTTTCTTTTTTCACTTCAGCAAGTGTGTTCTTTAAAAATAGACTTAAGTCTGTGCTCCAAAGCATTCAATATTTGAAAAATGGATTACAGCTGTTCCACAGATATAATTTAGTACCATAAAATCACCTAAAAATGCAAAATATTAAATAAAAAACATTATCAAACTAAAATATAGTACTGAATGTACAACAGTGAGAAAATCAAAGCCATAAATCTACAAGTTGTATTCCAAATTTGAAGTTGATATCTCAAAAAATGAGACGGCAAACAGTTTGACTGTTTTTTTTTTTTCAGGACCATTTAACCTGTTCAAATAATGTCCATGTTTTTTTTTTAGCACATATCAAGTACCAAAACCTTTCCGAAGTTCTGTACCATTCCGATGTTAACATAAAGTAAAACAAAACAACAAAGAAAGGTAATTTTTGACTGCAAACAGTACAAGTGTGACTTTTTTTAGGACCATTTAACCTTTTCCAATAATATCCATGATTTTTTTTTTAGCACAGCAAGTTCCACAACCTTTACCAAGTTCTGTACCATTTCGATGGAGTAAAAATGTAAAAAAAAAAAGCAATTTTTGACTACACAAGCAGCAAGTACATTAAATACCGTGAATTTATTTAATTGAAATCCACTTTTTATTCCTATAAAAGTAGATAATATTTAATTAACATTTGCAGTCATGTCACAAACTCTGCCTCTTATCTTACCACCCACCATGGGAGGAGCTTGCCGATCTGGGTCCACCTACTCCTGCTCACTAGATAGCCGACGAGGGGGTCAGTCACGGCATCCCAGGCATGACTGATGAACAGAATCAAAGATACTGAAAACGCCTCCATCTGAACCCCAAACAAGAGCCAAAGAGAGAAAAATGAGGGTAAATGCGGGAATGCATATTTTCCATGTCAGAGATAAGATTGCCAAGATTAAATTATTCTATTCAAAAAACAACTTTGGTTGACAAGGCAGTTAAAGTTAACTTGATATGAAAATGGATTTATTTGCATAGAACTCTTTCCTGGTCTAATTGTGCATAGGTATTAGGCGCCATAAACATTTTGTACCCACTGTAGAAAGCTTTTTTTTTTTTTTTTTCATTTTTGGCATTCAAAAGTAGCACAGTTTTCTGACAAAATATTTTTTGAAAGCAAAATAAATTTGTTATATTATAACAGATAATTTGTCAGTGCCCTATTCTTTTTTTGGAGGATCATAAAGCGTGAAAATGTTTGTAATCTTTCATCAAAATATACTGACTTGCCTCTGAAATGACTTTTAAAATAAATTTAATGAATAACCGAGTAGCTTTTTAGTTATTGTTTTAGCCATCCAATCAATCCAATCAATTCCAGATTAATGAAATCAAGTCATATCCTACACTTTTTTTCATTGAATATTTTTTTTCACATTGAAATACACCACATGGGAGTGAAGTTGTCTTTTCTTCCCTAATGGGTCGTAAATGTAACATAAACAGCTTCTCGAACAGGGAAAAAAAAAAGTAGGACAAAACTTGAGTTTTCCAATAGGAATTGATTGGATGGATGTGGTTTGCTATTGGTGGATCTCGTGTGAGTGATAGGTTGCCCCGCCCTCGAGCCAGTAAACGCATCATTGGAGAAGAGAATAGATGTCACTGCGAGAGGGAGGAAAGTTAATTTTGATTCAAGATTACATGAATTTTAAAAAAAATATTACTGATGTGAATGGATAAATCATTTATAATAAATACTGCAGTATTACATTAAAAAAAACACTCAATGTTGGTTTCATGGTGACTTTAAACTGAAAACAAAGGGAAAGGTTCAACGGAAGGATATAGTTTATTAGGTAAAACAGAATATGCAGATGAAAGTCTGCGATGAAGATTAATTTGACAATATAAATCATTATTAATCTTTGGTACGGTGGCCGGGAAGTGCAAAACAACATTACAAAGTATGAAACACTTTTACGAAGCTTGAGACAAATTTACATTTTGGAAAACATTTTTACCAAGGACAAAGCAAATTTACATTTTAGAAAACAAATTAACAAGACGCAAAACACTTTTACCAGTCCCGAAACAAATTTACAATGACAGATTCTTCACGGAAAGGGAATGTCCCACACACCGGAAGTGTAACTTAGCTTAGCGCTGTCCGGCTGTCGAGACGTCCCCTGTGGCCTCTCAAAATTAAAACCCACACAAATGTTTAAAGGAGGTATTCTCCAACATATGATTGCTACAAAATACTTTGCTAAAAAAGAACTCACAGCGATTTCTTGACTCTCTTCTCTTTTTCTGTTACCATGTTCATCAGTGATAGAGGTGAAAGCACTCTTTTCTTTAGCAGTCGGCATATTGCGGTCAGCGTTGCTCTTTCAGCCTGAATGGTCTTTGGTTATCGGTTGCTTTATTCTTTAATTCTAACTTATTATGTAATATTTCTGCTGGTTTCACTAGTGCCTGTTGATTCCTGAGTGGAGTAAAACCAGTGAAACTAGTCCATCTGAATCCTGAATTGGCCCTGCAGCGACTTCACCGATCCTCCCACGGGAACAGAACACTGTAACATGAGACTCCATCAGTCACACAACGACTACTTTTACAAGTTTGTTGAACTTCAAAGTGTAGTAATTAGATATTTTCGGTCCACTTTTCACGATCAACTTTCATTTGTTTGGGACATCGTGCTATGAAGGGTAAAGGAAAAAGGTTAGTGTTAAATTTTATTTAATTGTTTAAGTCAGATACATTGTTTAAAAAAACCTGTAGAAATTTAAATATATCAATAAGGATCATTTACACTCACCTAAAGGATTATTAGGAACACCACACTAATACTGTGTTTGACCCCCTTTCGTCTTCAGAACTGCCTTAATTCTACGTGGCATTGATTCAACAAGGTGCTGAAAGCATTCTTTAGAAATGTTGGCCCATATTGATAGGATAGCATCTTGCAGTTGATGGAGATTTGTGGGATGCACATCCAGGACACGAAGCTCCCGTTCCACCACATCCCAAAGATGCTCTATTGGGTTGAGATCTGGTGACTGTGGGCCATTTTAGTACAGTGAACTCATTGTCATGTTCAAGAAACCAGTTTGAAATGATTCGAGCTTTGTGACATGGTGCATTATCCTGCTGGAAGTAGCCATCAGAGGATGAGTATATGGTGGTCATGAAGGGATGGACATGGTCAGAAACATTGCTCAGGTAGGCCGTGGCATTTAAACGATGCCCAATTGGCACTAAGGGGCCTAAAGTGTGCCAAGACAACAACCCCCACACCATTACACCACCACCACCAGCCTGCACAGTGGTAACAAGGCATGATGGATCCATGTTCTCATTCTGTTTACGCCAAATTCTGACTCTACCATCTGATTGTCTCAACAGAAATTGAGACTCATCAGACCAGGTGACATTTTTACAGTCTTCAACTGTCCAATTTTGGTGAGCTCGTGCAAATTGTAGCCTCTTTTTCCTATTTGTAGTGGAGATGAGTGGTACTCTGTGGGGTCTTCTGCTGTTGTAGCCCATCCGCCTCAAGGTTGTGCGTGTTGCGGCTTCACAAATGCTTTGCTGCAGACCTCGGTTGTAACGAGTGGTTATTTCAGTCAAAGTTGCTCTTCTATTAGCTTGAATCAGTCGGCCCATTCTCCTCTGACCTCTAGCATCAACAAGGCATTTTCGCCCACAGGACTGCCTCATACTGGATGTTTTTCCCTTTTCACACCATTCTTTGTAAACCCTAGAAATGGTTGTGCGTGAAAATCCCAGTCACTGAGCAGATTGTGAAATACTCAGACCGGCCCGTCTGGAACCAACAACCATGCCACGCTCAAAGTTGCTTAAATCGCCTTTCTTTCCCATTCTGACATTCAGTTTGGAGTTCAGGAGATTGTCTTGACCAGGACCACACCCTAAATGCATTGAAGCCACTGCCATGTGATTGGTTGATTAGATAATTGCATTAATGAGAGCTTGAAAAGATGTTTCTAATAATCCTTTAAATGTGTATATTTACATACAATTCATTTGGCAGACGCTTATGAGACGCCAAAGCGACTTACAAGGGGAGCGAATAGGGGTTAGGTGTCTTGCTCAAGGGCACTTTAGTCATGGTATCAAAGGTGGAGAGAGTGCTGTTCATTCACAATCCCCACCTTCAATTCCTCCCGGCATGGGAATCGAACCAGCAACCTTCAGGTTACAAGCCCGACTCCCTCACCATTCGGCCACGACTTTTTTTAATGGTTTTAGTTTTAGTTAACACCACTGAGTCATCCACTAAATTACCATTTTATGTCACGGGGGGCATGTCTAAAGCTTGGTGCTGATGCGACCATCATAGTGACAACAGCCAATCACATTACTTCCTGCTTGGAGCACAACACAAACCACATTTTGACAGCTAGTTTGCGTTATACGAAACTGATGCCGATTTGGTTGCACTAGCGATGGCTCGTGTAGTTTTTAATGCACTGCAGAACCGAGTGATAACCCAGCACAATGATAAGCTTTTCCTCCATTTTGATGTTCCATGAATGCAATTGACTAGATCTGATTGGCTGACACCTGTGATGGCACTTTTTCAACAGTTCAGCAAGCAACAGAACCCATAATTCAGTTCGGCAAAGCAATACATCACCCATTCAAAGTAAATCAGAAGCGTTAATGCCGATGCCGTGTTATGGATTGTGGGAATAAAAGAGTGCACTTTATATGGAATGAAAGTTCACAATTTTTTATTTACAATTTGACAACTTTACAAATTGTTTATTTACAATTTGAACAACACTGCAAAATGGCTGGCACCCGCTACTGTACACAGGTTGGGTATTTGGGCTTGCAAACCAGAGCTTCATTTGTAAGAAAGAATGGCCCGTAAACTGGAGAGTTACAGAGATTTCATTACTTTGCCATTCCTGGCAGACTGTCCTCAATGCTTTTACAATCCACAAACTATGAAGAGATACTCGGGTTGAGCACAAGAAAAGGGTAATATTTCCAGTGGAAACTTTGATGGAAATATAGTACGGTCTAAAAAAAAAAGTAGCTAACGCCCAATTTTCCTGGCCATAATAACAGGAAATGATGATCAAGTGAAAATATAATAGAAAAACGTTGTGACCTTCAAATACTGAATTCTTTTCAAAGCTATTTTTATACCAGAGGAAACACCAGTTTTGACACCAGCTCAGGTTAAACGGCTGCATATTTGCTTTACACAGTCCAAGCTGTTACGTAATGACAATACAGAAATTCTCGGGGTAAATTCATTTGTATTATTTTTAGTCATACAGATTTCATTCTTTAAAATACGTTTGATAAAACAGTAAATATGACGCTGGTTTTTGGACTGCCATGTGATGACAAACCTCTTAACAGATGAAATCTCCTCGCTTGTGTAGGATTCCATATTTGAAATATATGGTGTACCATTTAGTGTACCAAATGTTGTGTACCAAAGCTTTCCTCCCATCTTATAAGGATCTGAGGTGACTGAGTTTTAACACAATGAAAACAATAAAAAAAAAAACACATTTTTTATCATCATGACACAAAACACAAGATATTATAAAATAAGCATTAAATCATTGAAAATATTTTTTGGATGACACAAATACCTTTGTGGATATCTCTACCAAAAACCTTGCCATCATTTGATTCAGTCTGTCAAGTACAGCCTATCATTGTTGAATAAGACAACAATGCAAAAAAACGCATTGTGTTTACAGGTTTATTGGCGTTCACCATAATCATTGTTTGGGAACACGGGTGGCTAAAGTCATGTAATGACCACCAAGCTTAAGCAAATATAAAAGACACAGACACAGCAGATTCAACTAGACAACTCTAAAGTATATGGATAACAGACAAAATACTGAATGGAAAGCGCGTAGTAAGCACTTTGTACAGCATGTTTTGCATTTGATAGCAGTCTGAATGGTGGTTGTTAGTCCCTTGTTGTCTGTTACATATTGGCCACTTTGGGACTTTCTTTGGCCTGGCGCATTCCATAAAGCCACTTGATCACTCGAGCGTTTCTCTCAATGACGGAAACCCCATAAACAGGACGTTCATCGTTTGCTGCTTCTTCTTCCTCATCTTCACCCTCAGCTGTACGCTCGGGACGCTGGGGCACTGGCGCTACGAAGACGTGAAACGGACACGATGTCAGAACCTGGTCTTGCTAGCTCCTCTAAATCCAACGGGTCAAGGCCACAATAGTTAAAGAAGCGCTCAAGCTCTACCCCGGCTCGTGAAAAGCAGTCGCTGACATCAGATTTTGAGCGTGTCAGTGAAGGACGCTTCCTGGAGCTCGTCGAGGAGTGCCGAGTGATGGCTGGAGATGGTGGGGACTGAAAGTCATTTTTGGCTAAAGACGAAGCAATGGAGGTTGGAGTATGTGGCGTCGGAGAGGTACGCGATAATGGTTCTGGGTTTGGTTTTATGGGGAGAGGGCTCGATGGGGATTTAGAAGAAGGTGAGGTTAGTGCAGCACTGTTTGGTGGTTTAATAGGTCCTCGGTTGATATTTGTGACATTATGGAGCCTTTTGAAATCGATAGGTTGCTGATTTGGCTGTGTGTACGGTCTAAGCAAGCGCAGAAGTTTTATTGGGACCTGCGGCGTGGCCAGTTGGACCTGTGAGCGGTTCTGTAGCTGTGGTCTACCGGCCATTCTCATTTGAGGAAACTGCGGTCTGACATCGACTCGCCGCACCGTCATGGAAGGACATCCATTTACCCCTGAGGCTTCTACTGCAGCTTTTCCTTGACTTGAAGTTGACCCAACAGAAGGTTCTTCCGACGGACTTGGTGTCGCAGAGATGGCCTTGCTTGGGTTTGTAGCATCTTGAGCTTTTTCAGTGCTGTTGGCTTGCGTGGAAATGACCGGAACAGTGGTACAGCTAACTCCATTGATCAGTTTGCAAAGATGTTCCAGGTTAAGGGGTGGCGTTTCAGATGTAGTGGGTTTTGCAGGGATCTTCCTCGATGGCTGTTGAGCACCTTGGCCACTCTGGCTGTTGTTGGAGGAACAAGTGATTGGCTGCTGCTTTTTCAAAGCCACCTGTTGACTCTTGACGTACTTGGCCTTGTCCGCTTCCAAACGTTCCACCGCACTTGGTTTGCGTGTCCCTGGAGATGATTTGACCGGACAACTGAACTCTGGGTTTCGACTTGGCGTGCCAGGAGTTACAGCCAGCCTTATTATTCTCCGTGGAGAGTGCTGTACAGCATCAGTTGACATCCTTGGAAATGAAAAACTTCAGCTGTTTTCTTTGGTTCTTTTTTCTGCACTGTTTTGCTCAGAAGTAGACGAATGGACTTATTGCTAGTGTACTTCCACATTAATGCACTGGATACCTGTGGGAACAGAAATAAGTGAAAGTGAAAAAGTGAAGTATGGTAACCCATGTTTGGAATTTGTTCTCTGCATTTAACCCATCCAAGTTAGGAGTAGTGAACACACATGGGTAGCCATTTTTGCTGTGGTCCCTGGGGGGTGATTGAGGGTTCGGTGCCTTGCTGAAAGGAACCAGTGATGTCCTGCCGGTATTGAGACTCTCTAGCCACTAGGCCACAAATGCCCCAAATTATGAATAACAGACAATTGCAAAGTCCGGCAAGACATCATACTAGACAGCCTACTCTTCTATGCAAACACACTTTAACAACGTTGTAATTGTTTTATAAAGCAGAAGTACATTTGCTGAGGATAATGGGAGTGCTACTTGCCTGCACAAGTCAACAACCACAATTCTAGGGCATCATGGGTTGGTTGCCAGGGCACTGCTATGCAGTTGCTAAAGATTGGCAAGACTGTTGCTAACCATTTTGGGTTACTTACTGGCCCAAGCCCACCCCCAAGTCTCTATTCAGTTGTCAAGACTGACATCATGCAGCATTGTTTCCTCAGATGACAAAAGCAAACAACAAATGTTGCTTATATACACTCACATTAATTCACTCACCATAAGCCCAGAGAAGGTTGTGTACACAGTGAGTTTTTAAAAGGGTAGAATAAATGTGTGCTGCATGTGAAGTACGGCTGTTGAGATAGTGTTCTCAAATTAAAGGGATTGTTCACCCAAAAATTAAAATTCGGTCATCATTTGCTCACCCTCAAGTTGTTCCAAACCTGTATGAGTTTCTTTCTTCTGCTGAACACAAAAGAAGATACTTTGAAGAATATGGGGAACCAAACAGTTGACTTTATTTTTTCCCTCTATACTATGGAAGTCAATGGGTCCCCATCAACTGTTTGGTTACCAACATTCTTCAAAGTATCTTCTTTTGTGTTCAGCAGAAGAAAGGAATTCATACAGGTTTGGAACAACTTGAGGGTGAGCAAATGATGACCGAATTTTAATTTTTGGGTGAACTATCCCTTTAAATGGAGTAAAGGAGTCATATTGATGTGCAAGGAGTACAAGGATATTGATAAATAATCAAAAAAAGTTTGTCAAATTGTGCAGGCCTTCAAATAAAGCACAGCATACATACACACACATATATATATATATATATATATATATAATATATATATAATATATATATATATATATATATATAAATATTCGGTACCTCACAACAAGCAGATACATAAGGATTTTTCTACCATCGTGCCGGACAATTCTAGGCATGATGAGTAATGGTACCACCATTATGGTACCACCACCGCGGTTATTGCTTAAATACGATTCTTAGTGGGATTATGAAATCACGAAGGCTGCGATTATTTTATTTTTTTTAATGCGCAGCTTGTCAGTGAAGTACGGCTCCAAATACTAATCCATGTGAAAGCACTGCGAGTTTGAGTCGCTTATAATGTACATTTGAAAAAGCAACATTCGTCAACATCTTGACAAACAAAAGACAACATTTAATAACATGTTTATACTCCAAACAGTTGAGCTTCTGTGAGATGATGTGGCTTCTTACACAGAATAAGGCAGTCGTGTGTTTATTAGTCATATTTAAAGCATTTCAATCTTGTGTTTATTCAGCTACAGCGTTATCTTCTTCTGTTGAAGGGCATATTTTGAGTTTCTGTGCAAGAGCGCCCTCTGGCTTTCAGATGGAGAAGCATTTACTGCTGATCACAGAGCTGTACAGCTCCGACAAGCTGCGCATTAAAGAATCGCAGCCTTTGCCAAATCATGTGCGATTTAAACACGATAAATCATGCAGCCCTAGTATTTCCATTAGAACTTGATTCAGTGTGGTATGGTATAAACTCAACACAGATTTCTAAGCATGGATCGCAGAAGTTGAAATGTTTTGGTCACTTAAGATCAATTCTGTTTTTGCAGCACAGCACATGATTCAATGGCAGTAACTGTTTAGCTCGATGTGATCTATGAAATTCTGGTCATGTACCAGTCTATGAGATTTTTTTTTTTTCACCAGTTTTATCATTATGCAAGTTTATAAAAATGATAGCACTATTTCGGTTGTCATTCACGGTCACAACAAGAACAAACAGTGCAGGGTGAGTTATGCTTCTAAATTGAATTCTTCGGTTTTGGGGTTTGACCAAATGCCTAAGCCAAAGTATATGAAGCAATAGTAGTGATACCACTAATGAACCATTTAGGCTGCTAATGTACGTTGCAGGATGAGTTGAAACCCATTTGAAGCCATTCTCAGAAGACTCCATTAACAGTGCCTAAATGGCTACCACTTTCATCTAGAATATTGATGAAGAACATTCACTTAATTGATTTTTTTTAATCGAATACTTCCTAAAATAACTGTGAAATCACACCTTTTTCAATGAACCTCCATTTAGAAAACATTTATCCAAGATTGCGATACTTCCATGCCCACTAGGAATGTGACCTCTGGGAGAAATGTGACACTGAAGTCACTGGTTAACTCATGGGACTTTTAGTTTCAGACTGGAATTTTTTCCCAATTTTGTTAATAAATGACAGCAGCGCCGCTTTATCAATGAACTGAAAATACTTTCGCCAGCTCACTGATTAAATGTTTATCATTCCAAGCCAGCGCTCCACCTAAGGTTAAAGTGCGCTGCATATCCTTTCCCGTCTTTTACGATCTGTACATTATTCCATCCTTTCATCCTCCATGCTCTCCCATAGTCTCCATCAATCGACTACACTCTCCCTATATTTCTACTAGTTTTACACTCAACAACTGGTTACAACTCAAGATAAAGTAAATATGAATTCAATCCCTTAAGGCAAGAAAAAACAAGGTCAACAAGAATAAATGGAGCACAAGATTTCACTTACAGATTCCAGGGACAGAACACGGCATGTCTCTACATGATCCAGGATTAAGTCTAGAGTCAAAACAACAGTTATAGGAATTAGAAAGACACAAGTAGATGACAGAATGAAGCAGTAAAGTGTATATTAGCATCACTTTTCAAAAGATATAGATAGCAGACACACGTACACAGACAATACACACTCTCACAGCCAAACATACCTGTGGTTGCCTCAGTGAACTCATCAGCAATGGTTTCCACTTTAATTCCAAAGTTTGAGTCAGGTAGAACACAGTGAGAATTCAGTCAGCAATGTCTTTTGTGTGTGTGTGTCAGAGAGCAGAACTCAAGCAAGGCAGATGGTACATGCATGTGTTTGCGTTAAGGAGAAAGTAAAACTTGCCAGACCGGTTTGATTCTCTACCCAAACAATCCTCCTTGTTCAAGTCCTATCCAATCAGAAACTCATTCCCACACCAGGAAGTATGTGCCATATGCCCTTTGAGTCACCTGATCACAAAAGGATAGGCCCAACCTTTTCCTTGAAAATATTCTCATGCCACCTTTTGTCTGAGATCTCCAAGTGTTGTTCTATTAATAGAGAAGAGATGATTTGAAGCTGTGTGACATTAGATGCTAGTCAATTCTTTTTAAAACAACAATATATTATTATTTTTGCCTATTTAGGAATTTATAAATGCATATATACATGCACACACACACACACACACACACACACACAGTGGGTACAGGGAAAGTATTCAGACCCTCTTAAACTTTTCACTCTTTGTTATTGCAGCCATTTGCTAAAATCATTTAAGTTTTTTTCCTCATTAATGTACACACAGCACCCCATAGTGACAGAAAAACACAGAATTTTTGACATTTTTTCAGATTAAAAAAGAAAAACTGAAATATCACATGCTTCTAAGTATTCAGACCTTTGCTCAGTATTTAGTAGAAGCACCTTTTGATCTAATACAGACATGGGTCTTTTTGGGAAAGATGCAACAAGTTTTTCACACCTGGATTTGGGGATCCTCTGCCATTCCTCCTTGCAGATCCTCTCCAATTCGATCAGGTTGGATGGTAAACGTTGGTGGACAGCCATTTTTAGTTCTCTCCAGAGATGCTCAATTGGGTTTAAGTCAGGGCTCTGGCTGGGCCATTCAAGAACAGTCACAGAGTTGTTGTGAAGCCACCCCGTCGTTATTTTATCTGTGTGCTTAGAGTCATTGTCTTGTTGGAAGGTAAATCTTCGCACTCTGGAGAAGGTTTTCGTCCAGGATATTCCTGTACTTGGCCACATTCATCTTTCCCTCGATTGCAACCAGTCGTCCTGTCCCTGCAGCTAAAAAACATCAGCATTATGCTGCCACCACCATGCTTCACTGTTGGGACTGTATTGGACAGGTGATGAGCAGTGCCTGGTTTTCTCCACACACACCGCTTAGAATTAAGGCCTCTATCTATCTTGGTCTCATCAGAGCAGAGAATCTTATTTCTCACCATCTTGGAGTCCTTCAGGTGTTTTTTAGCAAACTCCATGCAGGCTCCAGCAAGCTTCATGTGTCTTGCACTGAGGAGAGGCTTCCGTCGGCCCACTCTGCCATAAAGCCCTGATTGGTGGAGGGCTGCAGTGATGGTTGACTTTCTACAACTTTCTCCCATCTCCTGACTGCATCTCTGGAGCTCAGCCACAGTGATCTTTGGGTTCTTCTTTACCTCTCCCACCAAGGCTCTTCTACCCCGATAGCTCAGTTTGGCCAGACGGCCAGCTCTAGGAAGGGTTCTGGTTGTCCCAAAGTCTTCCATTTAAGGATTATGGAGGCCACTGTGCTCTTAGAAACCTTAAGTGTTTTTGTTACCTTGGCCAGATCTGTGCCTTGCCACAATTCGGTCTCTGAGCTCTTCAGGCAGTTCCTTTGACCTCATGATTCTCATTTACTCTGACATGCACTGTGAGCTGCAAGGTCTTATATAGACAGGTGTGTGGCTTTCCGAATCAAGTCCAGTACGTATAATCAAACACAGCTGGACTCAAATGAAGGTGTAGAACCATCTCAAGGATGATTAAAAGAAATGGGCAGCACCTGAGTTAAATATATGAGTGTCACAGCAAAGGGTCTGAATACTTAGGACCATGTGATATTTCAGTTTTTTCTTTTTAATGAATCTGCAAAAATGTCAAGAATTCTGTGTTTTTCTGTCAATATGGGGTGCTGTGTGTACATTAATGAGGGAAAAAAATGAACTTAAATGATTTTTAGCAAATGGGTGCAATATAAACATATGAAACAATATGAAACATTTTAGGGGGTCTGAATACTTTCCGTACCCACTGTAAATATTCCTGAGTGTTATTTATAGACAATGTAGCAAAATGTACATGATAAAACCAGGATTTGAATGTAATCATCAATTTTGCTATAACAGTAGCCTAAATGTTTACTTTAAAGAAAGAACATATTGTTCAGGTTCAAGCGTTTTATTTTTTCTCATTCAAAAACATAACTTTTTAAAAGTTTCTAAAAAATTATATTAAGCCGGAAAGCATCTTGACAAGAATATAAAACCATCACCATGTTGTTTATAAAAATACAATTCTAACATAAAATCCTTTGAGCTCTATTTTGTAGTACACAAAGTGAAAGTCATGTGTCTTTATTTAAACTCTCATTTACACACGGAGAGGTTTGAAATGTCAATATTTACATATAATACAGTTGATGAAGAGACAAAGATTATATTTTCTCACATTCTGTTATGATACGGCCATGCTAACTTCTGTTTGTTATACAATATATGCCCAGTAACTCAATTGTGTTTGCATTTCAATAAGTTTCACTTAGATAAACCTTAAGCAAGTGCAAATTACACAGCCCTTTCAAAACCGGTCAAACAAGCATCAACGATTGACCTGTTTAAGCAGTTTGTTTTAGATTTAGCACTTGTAACTTGTACTATGGCTTTAGCAGATGTGGGACTTTAAGTACTATAATATATTTCAGAACTATAACACTCATTTTTGTGATTTTTATAATCTGACTGATTTTTCAACCAATTTGCAATAGAGTACTATCATTGTATACTGTGCATAGAAATGAATATTTTCCATATGCATGGCTGTTCTACACTTGTCAAAATGTGCAGTATGCAGTGTGCTTGACTTGACCTCACATTTTCATTGCGACAAATGAACTGGTAAATTGCATCTGCTGCGATTTTCTTGTTTTTTTTTCGATCACCAAATGATGAAAACAAATTAAAATTGTAAGCTACAATTAAAAATGTAAGCTAACTTTTTATGATGTAATGTAAGCGTATTACTGTTGCAAATGTTTGTTATCATAATGAATACTGTTTTGCATACTATTATTTAAAAATAGTAGGCAGGACACAGTGTATACTGCGCAGTAGGCTTATATTCCATATCAAACATAGTTACGTTGGCCCAAAATATTCTGTGTGAAAATTAGGTGCAATTAACAATTTAATTTTGAATGAACGGCCAATCATTTGTCTGTTTGGACGGACACGAATGTTCCGTCAATTGAATGGAATTGTTGTTTTAATCTCCTTTCCAGCTGGTCAACCAACTTTTGGTCACATGCTCCGAGCCGTATGGAGGACCAGGAGTGCCACATAAAAATAAAACGATGAATCAATTAATTCATTTAATAATTCACACATAAAAATGTAAATAAATAAATCACTTTTATATAGGCAAATAAATAGACATATTTAAAGTTGTTTATTTAATTCCTGTTTTTAAACGTAGATTAATAGAACAATAAAAAATACATTTGTAAATCATTTTAAATCGCTTTAACTTAAATACGTCTATTTATTTGCCTATATAAAACTGCTTTATTTATTGTGTGAATTACTAAATGAATTAATTGATTCATCGTTTTATTTTTGTGTGGCACTCCTGGTCCTCCATAGAGCCGCTGCAGTTACGTAAAAAAGTGACTTGGTGAAATCAAAAGCTTTTTCTTTGCGTTTTTCACGAACAGACGTTAAAACGATCTAGGAAATAGATTAAAAACGTTGTATTATGTATGCCTGGCCAGTAGATGGAGATTTTTCTTTGTAAAGAAACACTTCGAGCCTATAGACAGAATATATATGGGGTTTTTTTCACGTTTTCAAAAGCTTACGTTTTCAGGTGCCCCAAAACGCATAAAAATTTGTCTGGTTTTATTTGAAAATGTTGTGTAAACAGTCCCTAAATCTTATTACATTTTTGTGCCGAATGTTCATGTTGGTGTGAACAGACATTAAACTGTAAAGAAATGATACATTTATAAACCGGAGTCCTACTTTTCATATAAAGAATAAAAATTTAGATCAGAAATGTTCCTCGGCTCAAATAATAACGGCAGTAAATTTGACTAAGGATTCTGATACTGATATATTATATAATCACATCACCTCTATGAAAATACTGGCACACAGATGCACAGACTGTAAGATAGTTTCGATTTTTATCATACAAAAATGTGACTCATAAACTTTGTTCTTGACTGAGCAGCTTGTTGGTTCAGAGAGTTGTAACGTATTTGTCTCAGGACAGTATGCAGTTCTTGTCCTTGTCTTTTCGGCTGAGACTCTGTGTCCTTCTCCTCCTGAAACTTCCTCTACGGCTCTTGTCCTCGTCCTCTTTCTGTCCTTCTCCTGCTCTCTCTCCACCCGTCAGCTGTGGCGGCAGAGGAATGCGCTCGCCCAGAAAGAAGCCTTCCTCCTCTGAGTCTGAGGAAGAGGAGCAGGTGGAGCAGGAGTCTTCGTGTCTGGAGCGGGTGGAGTGCAGGGTAAGGCTGCCGTTTCGACTGCCGTCCAGGACGCTGCTGGACCGCCTGCGGTCCCCTTCCCGCCATTCCAGAGTTTCCAGGCGAGGTCTGTCTCTTCGTGAACCTCTGGAACGTCTGATGTGCTTCTCCATGGGATGGTGGCCACCGCCCCCCCCCGACGGAAACTGCGGTGGTACGACCCATCTGAAGGAAAACGAGATCGTGATTGATGCGATAGCAATCGTAACATTTTACTAGAATTGAATGTGAATAGCTCACCCAAAAATTCATTCACTCACCCTTTCTAAGTCTCACAATGTTCTTTCATGAGAGTCAAAATCTGCTGATCCAGTTCTCAAAACCAGTAGAAGTAATCATGAAACTGGCTCATCTAGTTATCTAGTTTGCTGATTTAACAGATTATCAGTGGACAGTGACTTAAGTCTTCACAAAATGATACTTTCATAGTAAACTATAGTGTAGTATAGTTCACTCTCTTTTTGTTGAAGGATATTACTAAAAAAATTATTATTATTATTATTATTATATTATTTAGCTGGACTATAACCTTAAGGAATCATGATAAACTTCTTGAATTTCTTGTTTTGGCTCACGGATTTCAGTCTCTCCTCATCACTACTAAATCCATCTGTCCACCCCAGAAATTTTATGAATCTACAGTAAACACTGAAATTTGACTAAAAGTGGACCAGGTAGAAACTTGAAACGCTTACAGTTTCTTTGTAATGATTTCAGACAAAAGTGTCTTTTTTTGAACAACGTATGACTGAATCACTAATGACAGTAGCCCCGTTTCCCTTTAAATTGCGCAAATTGAAACTGCGAATTGAGAAATGCTCAGTGGAAACAGGTCAATTTTGCAAAAACTCACATATTGCAAGAACATTTACACTCACATGAGGTGGTTTTTTGCAAAACTGCAATGGTTTTTTTTTACATTTACAATTCACCTGCCGTATGTAAAAGCTGATCATTCTTTAAAGAGGGCGCAGTTTGTTTGAACAGAAGACGAGAGTCCTTAAACTCATAAAAGACAAAAGTATTGAAGGACAGATAGGAGAGAGAAACACCTCATATGTGGCCACTCCAAAGTATAAGGGGTTTTCCTTACTATAAATGCTTGGATAACACGTGTATGTCTCCTTTGAATAAAAACCACGGCTAGGATATATACGTAAAGCTACCAACATCTGTTGCCATGATTTTTGTAACAACTTACCACGAGGGGGGAGGGGGGCGTCTTAGTCGCATAACATTGATTCATGGAAATGCCGTCATTTCACAATAGTTTTTTATCGATAGTTAGAAAATATGGCAAAAGCTTTGTGCAAATCTGTAATGTTTCAGCACATCTGACTATACTTATTAAATTATCTGACTAAACGTATTAAATTGCTTTATTTGATTTGATATTCTTGGTTTGATAAGAGACAGTGCGAAAGTATTTGTACTCCATTTTTTCACATTTTGTTATGTAGCAGCCTTTTGCTGACCTGCTTTAAATTACATTTTTTACATCAACCCACACTCCATACACCATAATTGCAAAGCAAAAAACAGATTTGTGATGAACTCTACAATAACGACTTTTCAACAATATTTAGTGATGGCCGACTTCAAAACACTGCTTTGTGAAGCTTTACGAATCGTTTATTTCGAATCGGTGGTTCCTCACTGAGCCATCAGATTTTATCAAAAATATCTTCATTGGTGTTCTGAAGATGAACGAAGATCTCATGGGTATAGAACGACATGAGGGTGAGGAATTCATTTTTGGGTGAACTAACCCTTAAACCTTTGGCAAATTCAACTGAATGGGCAAGATTTGGAAGGCACACACCTCTCAATAGAAGGTCTAACAGCTGAAAATGCATATCAGAGCAAAAACCAGGCCAAAAGAACTGCCTGTAGAGCTCAGAGACAGGATTGTGTCGAGACAGATCTGGGTGAAGACTAGAAAAAAATTATTCTGAACTGAAGTGGAAGAAGATTGGAACAACTAGGACTCTTCCTAGAGCTGGCCTTCTGGCCAAACTGAGCAATTGAAGGGCCTTGGTTAGAGTGGTGACCGAGAAGCTGATGGTGACTCGGGTTGAGCTCCATGATCATATATGGAGATAGAAGAAATTTACAGGAGGGAAAAACATCACTGCAATACTTCACTGAACTGGGCTTTATAGCAGAATAGCCAGACTCAAGCCTCTCAGTGAAGACATGTGAAAACCCACTTGGAATTTGCAAAAAAAAAAAAAAAAACATCTAAAAAGGACATTCTCAGACTGTCTGATGAACCTTAGTTCCAAGCATCGTGTATAGTATGGAGGAAAGCAGGCACTGCTCATCACTTGCACAATATCATCCCAACAGTGAAGCATGGTGGTGGCAGCATCATGCTGTGGGGGTGTTTTTCAGTGGCAGGCATTGGGCGGCTTGGGACGGTAGAAGGAAAGCATTCAGAACCTCAGACTGGGTTCACCTTCTAACAGGACAATGACCCTAAGCACACAGTGAAGACAATGCAAGAATGGCTTAAAGACAACTCTGTGGATGTCCTTGAGAGGACCGTCCAGAGCCAGGGTCACGGAACACGATCACAATCACCCCTCCTGGTGATTTGCTTAGGGCCCCCAATAACGTAACCACGCCCCAGCAAAAACTTATGCAATGTAATTATTTCAGTTTTAACTTTTTTAATAAATTTACGGTTGTCTCAAATCTGGTTTTTGCTTCGTCATTATGGGGTGAGGAGTGTAGATTGATGCGAAAAAAAAGGTAATTTAAAGCCGCAGTAAAACAAAATGTGAAAAAAAGAGAATCCTTTCGCTATAGTGCATCCCCATTGGTTTATGTTACATTGGATTTAATACACTATTAGTTTTTCATGGACTCATGAATGCCTTGCAGTTCCCTCATGAACCTCTGGTTTGGGAAACGCATTTCCCACGCAACCATGTCATTCTCCAAGGGACACTTGGAGGCTCAGCAAACATTTTATGACTTTTTAAAGACATTTGTAACACTTTCCATGAACAGGGTTGAAAATATTAGCCATTAAATAGCCTATAATAAGATTGAGCATGATGATCTTACCCAGCAGGTCCATTTGAGATGGTACTTCAGTGCAAAAACGCAACCTGTGTCCCAAACTTCCCTCCGCTTCTTCTCCATCTTCCTCCTCCTGCTCCTCATCCTCTCCCTCTCTTCCCTCCATCTCCGCCCCTTCCTCTTCCTCCCACTCTTCCACTTCCACTGAATAACTACAGCTGATTGGCTCTCTGAAGCTGACCCTGGCGGTGCTGCTGCGGACAGGTGTTGTAGGGACTTCTTCGGCATCAGTGACGACGGGCAGGGAATCCGAAGGGGTCGGCGAATCAGACGGCTCGAAGAAAACTGGGGGCGGAGGGGGCGGAAAGGAGTCGGAGTCGTTTAGATCATCAAATGCATCTGAAGACTTCAGTTGAGAGGAAATTCCTATGAGGATGCAAAGTAAGAAATACAGCTTCAGGCATGATAAATGATTCATCGCTTTAACTAATCTGACTCTATGAAATCAAGCATACCAGTACAACTGCTCTCGATGGTGTTCCCACAATCCTTTGCAGTAGAAGTCCCCCTAGACGTACAGTTTGGTGGGAAAGGACCAAATTCTGCGTATCCGTTCAGCTCCACTGTAAACTCCAGGGCGCTGTAAGGACTGTCTGTCCGCCGACTCACTTGGTGTGTGCTGATGATCGATTGGTCTTTGCAATGTAATGTTGCTCTGTCATTGGCTACTGGACAGAGCTGAGAGGAAACATGTGAGTGTTGTGTGTGAGTTTGTCCATACAGTAGAGGTTCACCATTTAGCACAGGAGGGAATGATGTGTGAACACCTGCAAAATAACCAACAGATAATTAGAGAAGCTTCTGACAACAAACAGTGTCAATAATACGTACTGAACATATTGAAAACCTTCAACCTTAATATTATAAAGCGACGAGAATACTTTTTGTGCGCAAAAAGAACTCCAAAGTAAAGACTTTTCCACAATGTCTAGTGATGGCCGATTTCAAAACACTGCTTTGAAGCTTTTTGAATCTTTTATTTCGAATCAACAGTATTCGAGGCTTTGTTACGTATTAAGTGATTCACAATCTCAATAATTCACGTGATTTTGGCAATTTGATACACGAACCGAACCACTGATTTGAAACAAAAGACTCGTATAGCTTCATGAAGCAGTGTTTTGAAATCGGCCATCACTAGATATAGTTGAAAAGTCGTTATTTTGTTTTTTTGGCGCACAAAAAGTATTCTCGTTGCTTTATAATATTAAGGTTTGAACCACTGTACTTTTTTTTTTTTTTTTTTTTTGCCTGTGTTTCGATCCGGAGATTCTTTACTCTTTCAGAAGTTGCGTAATAGCGCCCCCTACCGAATAACAGTGGAAAGACGTAAAGCCAGAAAATTCCGTCAATTGGCGGGAAAGCGTTGGCTGCATGCGAAAACGTAGGCAGCTGACTTGTTGCCTCGCTGCGCAGGAAGGCACCTCACGAAACTGATTTCAAACAGACTACCGAGGCAGCATAACGGTTTAATGATCTACAGCAAAATAAAGCTTTGGTGAGAACTAAACAAATATTTTATTACTACAGTAGTAATTTCTCACTAGAAATAACATTAAACTTTGGTCAAAATTGTACATTTACACACAAACTGAGCAGAAACTGCAACTTTCAGATGCTATCTTTCTTTTTCTAGCTCAACTCTCACCGAATGGAACGCACAGGATTGTGGGATATCAAAGGCAGTGACAGATACATCTACGCTGCCTTCAAAAATCTATCAGGAGTCAAGCTAACATTGGATTCGGACGTGCCTTGATGCCTTCCTGCCTTGGAATGTGTCCTCTGAAGGCAGCATTTTAAGATTTCGGATGCAGCCATTGTCTCGTAAATGATAGAAAATTTCATCAATGGTGGGGAAAGAGTGTTTAAATCTCCATTGAGATGTAAGAGAATTACTAAAATATTATTTATTTTTTTAAATTAATGAGTGAGAATTCCGGGAGAAAAAGTCAATCGCCATTGAGATAAGAGAATTATTTAAAAAAACAAACAAAAAAACAATAAAAATAAATAAAACTTTCAGATGGAAAATGTGCTTACTTTGCATGAAAATAATTTCACAATGTAAAAAAAAAAAAAGGCTCCATTC
>CM074315.1:6034620-6052120 GCA_037194245.1 Opsariichthys bidens | reverse complement strand
AAGATGATCTGAGGAAGATATCGTGTAGGGTTATGTGGCTTCACCTCTGTTTCGGTTTCATTCAGTGATGATTTAATTCAATTTTAGTTCATTTAATATAATGGGACTGCTGAAGGCCAGGATTGAACCTGTGCCCCCTACATAACCACTACACAAATTCAGTGTCACCAAATGGATGAAAGTGAACAACAAAGGGATGAGAGCTGAACTCCAGCGCTCACCTCGTCGCAGGCCTGGCAGCGGGGTTTGATGCGCTCAGCGTGGTGCCGGCCGCAGTAGATGTGTCCGTCCTGGTAGAAGTAAATGAGATCTACCAGCAGCTCGTTACAGGAAGCGCACTGGAAGCACTGAGGATGCCAGCAGGAGCCGTGACCCGCCCGTGACGCAAACACCGCTATGTCACCGCCACAAATCTGCCTTCCACACTGATCAACAGACATAGAGGAAAGGGACAGGGAAAAAAGAAAAGAGTAGGGCGGGAAGAGAGGTTTAGAAAGTTTCCAAACTCATAATTACAAGTTGCAAACTCCGCATTTTATGGAAGCCCTGACCGCTCCCAGGTGACCGCTGTGATGTCATATAAAACAGCCAAGCCAGCAGGAGCAGTAACAGTTAAAGATCCCATGGAATCTCTGGATCTGTGCACTTTTCCTGTATTTCCTCTTGAAATAGGACGTTTGTGCAGGACTGTCCTGCTTTTTTAATAGCCATTTAGTTTACATCATTTTATGAGATTTTCTACTTAAAAGATAAAACTTATTAGCTTTCCGTGAAAATAATATAACAATAGTATAATAATAAAAAAATTATATATATATATAATTTTTTAATATATAATAATAATAAAGTATTTTTTATTTTAAAGTACAATAAAATTATTACTATAGAAATATTTATTTATTAATTATTTTTAATAAAATAACTTAAATAATTATTAATTGTACTGTAACAAAATTATGATTATTAAATTCTTTTTTACAGTATAATGGTGATATCACTATCGTATTTCATTAATCGATTAAATAATTATTTTAGAATTGATTAAAATAAAAACAACAACAACAACAACAACAAAAAACATTATTACTATTATTATTATTATTATTATTACTATTTCTTCATGGCCCTGGTCTCCCCTGAGACGTTTTCATTGTAGAGAGCATCCGATTGGACAAAAAACTAAAGTGCAGGATGAGTCCTCAATATTTTTTGTCAAATTTGTGACTGTACATTTTAAATGTTTATATAAAACAGAATTTAGTTAAAATAGAGTTTAGTTAAAATAGAATTTAGTTAAACCAATATTCAAGAGACAGCTGAAAACTCATCTCTTCCGTGAACACTTGATCCCCTCATAAAAAAATAAAAAAAAATAACCCTTTCCTTCCCTTTTCCCTTCCTACTCTAGCTTATGGTACTGAGCAATGTATGAAACTTGTATTGTGAGCACTTCCTGTGTCTATTTGCCAATTCGTGAAGAATCGCTTGTTTGTTTTCCTCACTTGTAAGTCGCTTTGGATAAAAGTGTCTGCTAAATGACTAAATGTAAATGTAAAATAGGTGGACATTACTAGATTTTTATCATATCAATAAATGAAATTATTCATTAAGCATTTAAAAAAAAAAATCACTAAGCCACTGAAGGATGTTACAGTGATTTTAACCATGAGTAAAGGGGTAAATCTGCTTCAATACATGTCTATCACCCTCCTCGTTTTTTTAGTAGAGTGACAAATCTATAATAAAAAGCTATAATAAAGTCAAAATGAAAAACTTCACCCGTAGAAATAGGAAAGGAAGATTGCATACTAATTATGTTACTTCTGTGTTTGACGACATTAAAAGACTGGCCGTATTCACACAAATCAACAGAACAAGACATAATCTGTCTCTTCTCAACATAGTCACACCCTCTTGGCAGCTACTCATCAGCTGGAGTGCATTATGAGTGTTGAAATGTGGCAAAACACATGAAATATCGCAGGGGCTGTATGGAAAGTATGCGGTTTTATCTAGAACATATGGTATCTGTCTTGGCACTGGTAAGGCTGGAGTTTAAATTCATCACAGCATATCAAAAAGTTTCCAGGAGCCACATGCCAGACCTTCAGCTCTAGTACTTCTACACACACTCCATACTGAAGTGATCCTCAGCCAAGTATGCGCTATTTCCAAGGCAAGGAAGCAGGCAGTTGTGATTTCAAGGTGATGTTATCATTGAAAAGTTGCAGACTGTGCCATTTTTGTCTCTTCCTTTCTCTACCTGTTGACAGATGGCTCCTGTCATGGTGACCGGAAAAAGTCGTACGATGCCGCGGCCCAGATTCTCTCTCTTCCTCTGCTGGCTGAATAACCTGAGTTCTTTCTTCTCTTCTTCATCCAGAGAGTTACAGTACTGAGGCTGTGCACACACACACACACACACACACACACACACACACACACACATTTACAATCCTGTTACAGCTCACACAAGACCAACGCAGACTTACAACATGACATTATCAATGCATTCAGGCCGATTTGGATGGTGAAGATCATGAAAGCATGTCAAACATGAAGAGACGCGTCTAAGGATGTAAGGAGTTTTACCTCACTGTCATGAGCTGGCAGCTGGTGCAAGAGCTGTTTAATACGACATCGTTCTCCTGGACTGTTCACGTATGGAACCTTGTCTTCTGGAATACAGCTGAAGTATTGATAAACCTGTACACACAAATACACACATATGATAGTGTGACAGATTACGTCTGGGGCCTTACGAAATCTGCTTTAGTTTTTTCACAAGTTCTGTGTTTTTGGGGGTTTTTTCCATTAAAAATGAAAAACCAAAATTCCTTAAAAAGTAAAGTTTTAATAATTTTATTATTATTACTTTGAGAAATACATTCTACTCTAGTAATACATTTCTTAAAGTTAAGGCAGACTTTTATTTTGGTGGGTTGTAGTGAAGAGCTTTGAGTTTCTGTGTGTATCTGATGATAGTTTGATCAAAGAGCAGAGCAGCTCTGGAGATCAAGTTCATGTGTTCATGTCCTCATATAGTAAGACGTAGTAGACACGGAGACATGCAGAACATACACACTATATTACATTATTATATAACAATCATAGAATCATATAATAACAGTCTATTGAGGTTTAATATTCACAGACACCATTCATAGAGTCCTAGTTGACCTATTGATCCAATGATTCCAAATTCCATTCCATTCTACATTATATTGTCAATTTTTGTGACTAGATTGTGCAATTCTGTTAGCATTTGCCTCACTGCAAAAAATCTTAGGGCTATAAATCTATATGCCTAATTTCAGATTTGAAAAAAAAGAAGGTTGATTTGCATGTAGGTACAGTCTCTAATGGGCAAGTCAAGTCAAGTCACCTTTACTTATATAGCGCTTTTTACAATGCAAATTGTGGATTAATAATTGGCAAATAATTTTGGCAGCTTCCAAAGAAAATGGTGTCGTTGTGCAGCTTATTCTATATATTATTGATTCATTCCGTTGCAAAGATCAATAGTTATTAGTCTAGTTAATTTATGCATATCAGCACTGGAGAAAACAGTGACGTAATCGTCCGGCTCAGCTCAGTTCGCATACAATACTAAAAAACACTGCTGAATATCAAGCAAGTGTCCCAACTTAAGCAAGACAAAGGCAACATGCTCTAAATGAGCAGATAAAAAGGGCCTGAATAAAAAGAACTGTGGAATAGAAAACCTTGTACTACTCAGGACAACTGAGGTGATGCTTTTTTGTCATTCTTTAAGCTTGACAGTCTTGTTTTATTTCATAGTAGCTCTCACAGTTGCTCTGTTTTAATAAATGCAAGAGAGGCTGTGATTGGCTGATTCAAATCAAATGCTCACTTAACACTTAACTTATCCATAGAGTCTCCTGAATACCGTCTCCTCACCTGTTCAGGCTTGATTCCGGGTGGCACCCAGGCATATTCTTCTGAGGCGCAGCCCGAGTCGTCGTCGGATATGGAGTGCCTTTGAAAGTCTGACACCAGCTTCATCATCATTCTCTCCAGCTGGCCGGGCACCGAGCGCACCACATGCTCTTCCCGCACACACTTACAGTGCACACAGATCTTCCTGTGGAAACAGGTCAGCAGTGGAGGTGTTGAGTGGACACGGCCAGTCCAACATACTGAAATTGCCACTTTCAACATTACTGCTTAGGATTTGGGGGGGAAATAAGGGAATGAAAGTGTGTTACACAATATTGGAAAATCAAAAAAACCTGACAATATTTGCAATATTTTGTTTTCCTGCTATTATATATAGTGACATGAAAAAATACGGAAGTTTTAACAGATGACGGATAGTTTATAAAAAAAAAAATCCTATTATTTACTCACCCTCAAGCCATCCTAGGTGTATATGACTTCTTTTCAAACACATCCTGGCTCTTCCGAGCTTTATTGTGGTAGTGAACGGTGTTCCTGGTACTTTTTGGCATAACATGACTTGAGTATGGCAGTTTGCAGGAAGCTGGTTATTTTTGGTTTACAAAAATTTAAATATGGATATTTTTCTTAGAAAATCCAATCGCCTCACTTCGGACCGCCTATTATATTAAGGCCCTGGAGTCGTACGGATATCTTTTATAATGGATGGATGCACTTTTTTGGACTTCAAAAAAAGCTGTGCCTTTCACTGCCATTATAAAGGTTGTCCATCTGAAAGAAGATCAGTTCCTTCAGAAAAATGCTTAAATTTCATGCATAATCAGCCAAAAGTCCGCATATTTATGCGGGGGTCGCATTTTTTCAAATACGCCACACTTTCGCCGCATAAATTGCCGATTTCAGCAAGAAAATATGCTGTATTTTCATTGCAAAAAAGTCACGTATATCTTAGCAGAAAGTTGAAAACACAAGTGAAGCGCCGTTATTTTCCCCCTATTGCAATGGGAACCTTATGAAGTGACGTAATTACGCGACGTGAACCTGCAAACCCCGCGGTGAAACCGTGATGAAGCACACAAATCATTCTCATTTGCCAACATAAATAAGCGTAAAAGACCGCGTGAAGCAGTTTCCCGGTGTGTCACATGACGGTGGGGGCAAATTATTTTGCAACTGCGTGTCGGACCGCAGACGACGCTGTATATTAGTAGTGTGTGAAATAATTCACGATGCAGTAAGAGATTGCACTTCATTTAACAGAAGAGGTCTGTTTTGTATCGCTACCTCTGTAAAACAGGAAGCACACATTTTTTATTTTATTTTATTTACTCATTTTTACAGAAGCTGTTGAATATTTCTTTTGTAAAGCGACAGAACTTGTGTGACTTAATGTTTTGTAAGTTTGAGAGCCGTGTGTTAATGAAAGTCTGAAATAAAACTGAATGAGAACTTCAATGTTCTGTGATTTAGTAGCTTGAAGTGATCAGAAATGACTCGACATGAAGGTAGTATCTAGTGAGAACAGGGTGTTGGTGAATCACCTTTTTTTTTTCCTCTTTTGCATCACACCGCAGTTTTTGCAAGTTCCCGCAATTTCATCGCATAACAATTGCAAAAATATCCCACATATTCCATTGCAATTTTAAGAAAACGTGCCGCATAATCAAAGATTTTTGCCTGCAACAATCACAAAAAACCCCCACGTTTTTCTGGAGGGACTGGAAGATATAAGGCTTGAGGGTGAATAAATCATGAGATAATTTTCATTTTTGGGTGAACCATCTCTTTCAATAGCTCTACTTGGAAAGAAACAATCATTCTAGAATGATTTGGGTGGTTTTGTTTGTTGGGGGGAGCATCTGCATAAAAAATGAAAAAAGAACTGAAAATGACTTTTTACTCCAAAGAATGGTTTTAAGCATGAAATCCTTTTATGGTTGAATGATTTGGAACTCTTTCCATTTGATGGGTTGCAAGCAAATAAATAAATGTGCAGCCAGTTTCAGAGTGAAGCACTGCATGTTCATTTATTCACAGTGAAACATCATCATGAACTACACACATGTAAATGACGGACTCCACACTGAAACCGTGAGCACATATATTTATCTAATATATATTTATCTGTACGATACGACAATCACACTAAGCCATATAACAACATCAATTTTATTTCGGTATATCCTGCAGCCCTAGAATGAATACTACAAAGTTTCAAAAAATGGTTATTTAAACTGTTCAGGCAAACTAAAGCAGACTATCATATTCATGACAAAGGGGGAGATGGCACTGCCTACGATACAATTCTGCAACTTCAGCACTTCCTTAAAAAGGACAGTTCAAAAATAAAACTTGTCTTCTACTTGCAGTCAGGCTGTTTTTTTCCCCAAGGAGATGTCCAGACTCATTTCACAGTGAAAGTGAATGCAGACTAAGCTCCAAAAAGGGCATAAAAGGGGCATAACACTACAATAAAACTATATCCCAAGTCTTCAAAAGGTCATATGATAGCTTTGTGTGTGAAACAGACCAAAATTTTGTCATATGTCTTTGTTGGTGTATCCATGACGCATGCAACGGAAGATTAACTGTACTTGCTTTCCATTATTATTTATCTTGTGTCTACACTTTGTTTTAATGAGAGGGTTTGTGAGTGTGCGGATATCAACACCGAACAAAAACTGCTGTTGAGTGCATTAAACACCTCTGATCGCCCATGACCATTTGATGGCTGTAAAATGTTTCAACAGAACTAAAATGTTTTGTTTAAATCCCGTAAAAATAGGCATAATTAAATTAGATCATTGCCAAGACTGATATAATCGATATCTTGCATTTTTAAATGATCAGCATTTGGTTCCACTTTATTTTACAGTGCCATAGTTACATAGTACTTGTTTGAGTAATTACAGAGTACTATTATTTAACTACATATACTTACTATAGAGTTACAGTTAGGGTTAGTTACTTGTAAATATGCATAATTTACTGTTATTACTATAGTAAGTACATGTAGTAACATGTAACTACGGCACTGTAAAATAAAGTGTTCCCTTTTTTTTGTTTGTATGTTTTTAGTTTTGGACAAAGTGTAGGAAGGTGGACTTTTATTTTGACAGCGCTGAGCATCTGAGCTCCCATTCTCCATTAGTTCATTCCTGTCTTTCTTTAACAGTTCTATCTATCTAAGAACTTATTAGACAGTGCTGTTAAACAAATTTAAACAAACAAATATTTGCTATTCTATTATTAGCAATAAAAAAGGCAAATGCTTTAATAGTTTCTCATCTACCATCAGCATTCAATAAATAAGCATTTATATCATCAAAATAAGCTTTTGAATATCTAATAAACTTTCTCAGTCTCATTTTATAATAAGGTTCATTAGTTAACATGAACTAATAATGAACTGCACTTTATCATACAGCCTTTATTAATCTTTGTTAATGTTAATTTCAACATCTACCAATACATTATTAATATATTGTTAACATGAACAAACAATGAACAACTGTATTTTCATTAACGTTAACGAAGATTCATAAATACAGTAATAAATGTATTCCTCATGGTTAGTTCATGTTAGTTAATACATTAATATTGTTATTACAGTGTTTATCAAGTTCAAATAACTTTTTTATAGTCTTTTTCAAATGATTTATCACTAATTTAGTAAATATTACGCAAAATAAAATATAAATTTAATTAAACAGAATCTGATTCTTCCTTTCTGATTTTGGTCAAACTCTATTAGAGCTGCAACTAACGATTATTTTTTCTGTTGACTACTCCAGCGATTACTTTTATTAAGTTATTTTATTTTATTTTTTTACGTAAGAAGTTAGAACTAATTTAGCAGTTGATGTCTTTGTTTGTCTTCATCAAAATCAAATCAAAATGTTATAACTTTCTCCACCTTTGCTATGACTTTTTTTTTTTTTTTTCCCCGGCTGATGTTCCCAAGCACTGTTATTTTTCCTCCTCTCTGTCATATAAAGAATTTTCAATTCAATTCCTGATAGTTGATAGTTGATCAGAAGTATGTCAAATTATGGAAGAAATCTGGGTCGCAAATGGTGTTCCATAATACATCCAAAAAAGCATAAAACCTATTCGCACATCTAACAATACATGGAATTGTACATTAGATCGCGACGATATTAGATTGCGAACCTAAACATACACAAAAGTTTAATATTATTTGTAAGAAAAAAGGAAAGCAGCGCGTCCTTTTTTTGTGCATGCAGACAGTCCTGTCCCGCTGCATTAGTTTCACACCTCACCCAGAATTACTTAAACCTGCTGTTGTCAAAGCAATTTAATTAAAGGCATCTAGAACATCTAGTAATGACAAGGTGATCTAATGTTTCTGGTGAAGACAAGCACAGCAGGTTAATCCATGACAACTGCAGGAACAATGTTTAGAGTCACGACAGCATGTTCTGATCTTACACTTCACTACACAGTGAAACCCATGCCAAACAAAAGCTTTAAAATTAAATAAAAAAGCTTGAAGCACAATTAAAATCATAATCTTTGATTTATTTTTGTATAAGACCAAGACCAACCATCATATCGTCCCAAACTTGTGAAAACGTGATAAATGAAAGGTGTTAAGGGCGAATGTTGTTCTGGACCTTTTCATTATAAGGAAAAACATGAAAACCATTCTTCAAAATGGCTTATTTTGACATAATAGAAAGATTTTGAACAACATGACAAGTAAATGATTCCCTGTAGTGCGTGATCTTTTTTTGAAATGGAACAGTATATTGAAGCTTTAGACTAAATCTAAAAAAATGTTGGTTTTTTTTGTATAGTATTTGTTATTTCGGGCTTATATAGTATGATATAGTGAGAATATGGAGGGAAAAAAAAACATTCAGATGCCCAAACCAACCAGAAATATGCAAATTCTTAAATTCCCAACAATAAGTAAGATGATATTTAAATAGTTTTACGATCAAAGCTGTAGTTTTTATAGTTGAGGACAAAACATGCAATGTAATGCAATACAATGATGATCATATTTGATATTCACATTTTTATAAAAAATAAATTAAGTATGTATAATCAATAATATTGATCATAATATTTCAAAAGTTATTCTTATGTTGCCTATACAGTTTAAGATGTTTAAACATCCCTTTTTTAATTTACTTGATGAAACAATACCAAACAAATTTGTTTAATAAAATAAAGTTTCAATTATTTTCTGTAATATTTTATTATTATTATTTTTATTATGAAGCAAGTGTTTTATAAAGCAAATCCAGAAGTCGAAATAGCACAGCCTCTCCTGCATTCCTTCTTAAATAAATTAACAATAATCTCTAAAACATCAGATTAAAAGAGAATGAACAAATACGTACAGAATTCAGTTCAAGAATCAGTCCAGGTGCGACACACTTTTTCCTAATCCTCTGTCCTGACTTTGACCCACAACACAACAAAACAAACATCCTACTCCGACTGAGCGCTGCTGGAGACTGCCGAGCGGCAGACGCGCGTGTCACAGTCTGAAGGGCCGCTCATTGGACGGCTCTGATGATATCACACCACTTGTGTGATCAGCCCTGATCTCAGTTTTCTTTCTAAATTGAGGTCAAAGCCCGGTCTTCACGTCCACACGGAGGTGAAATGGGAATATTGTGGCGGTCTGTGTTTGTGTGGAAGGGATGGGGGTTTAATCCTTCTCGGTACAGTTATGGGATAAGCGCTGCTGTTCCCTTAAAGTCAGACATCAGTTTATTTTAATGGACAGCTATAGCCACAATGTCAAATTGAGAAAGAAAAAGCAGATGAGTGCATACTAAAACAAACAAAAAATAAAAAAGGTCACCATATCAGTGCATCTGTGTGTATTTCTAGCTATTGTATAACACCTCAGATGGGTTTTGGTGATGAGCAGAATGGACGCTCACAAGCACAGATGGAAGACAAAAGCTGCTTTTCGCTGATTTTACACTCTTCCTCCACTCCATTCTACCAATCCCTCCTTCTCCAGATAAGCTGACACTCCATATCCTCAGCAGAACTTCTATATATGCTGCCAAAGCGATTAATCGCAACATAAAAGTTTGTTTACATAAATATATGTTTATCTGTCAGTCTGTAATACATATACATATACATATATATATATATATATATATACACACACACACATATACATATATATATATATATATATATATATATATATATATATATATATATATATATATATATATATATATATATATATACACACACACATATACACATACATACATACATACATATATATATACACACACACACATATATATATACACCACACAAACACACACACACACACACACACACACACACACACATATATACACTACCGGTCAAAAGTTTTAGAACGCCTCCATTTTTTCGAAATTTACGCAGTTTAATGTCTCAATGTACTCTGAAATTAAAGCATAGAACAAATAAACAATTGGAGATAAAAAAGAAATCATGGAATCGTTTTGTTTAACAAAATTTAATCTAAATTTTTGACTCATCAAAGTAGCCACCTTTTGCAGATATAACAGCCCAACACATTCGTGGCATTCTTTCTACAATGGAAATCAAATATTGTTCGGAAAGTTCTTCCCAAAACTGTTGCAGAAGTTCCCACAAATGTGTTGCACTTGTAGGTTTGCTTTGCTTTCACCCTTCTGTCTAGTTCATCCCAAACCAGCTCGATGGGGTTTAAGTCTGGAGACTGTGCTGGCCATTCCATGATTTGAAGCCTACCGTCTTGTTCTTTTCTTCTGAGGTAGTTCTGACATAACCTGGAGGTATGTTTTGGGTCATTATCTTGTAGGATGAACCCCTGACCAACTAGGCGTATACCAGAGGGTATTGCATGGCGCTGCAAAATGCTGTGGTAGTCGCCGACTCTGGATCCAGAAAAAGAGCCCCAGACCATCACGCTTCCTCCTCCATGTTTGACAGTTGGTGTCACACACAGAGGAACCATCCTTTCGCCTACTCGAAGGCGTACAAAAACCCTGCGTGATGAACCGAAGATTTCAAATTTCGATTCATCAGTCCATAACACCTTCTTCCAGTCTTCAGTAGTCCACTGGCGGTGGTAGTCTTAGCAATGGCTTTCTTACTGCCACTTGACCTGTCAAACCTGCAGCTCTAAGTCTTCTCTTCATAGTTGAAACTGAGACTTGCTTACTTCGACCAGTGTTAAGCTGTGCCTGAAGCTGTTGTCCTGTGAGCTGCCTATCACGCAAGCTGCTGACTCTCAGAAACTTGTCTTCTGATTCTGTTGTGGCTTTGGGTCTGCCAGACCTCTTCCTGTCAGAGTTTCCTCCAGTTTCCAAA
Organism: Opsariichthys bidens; assembly: GCA_037194245.1. Classification (NCBI taxonomy): domain Eukaryota; kingdom Metazoa; phylum Chordata; class Actinopteri; order Cypriniformes; family Xenocyprididae; genus Opsariichthys; species Opsariichthys bidens. The sequence goes on along the minus strand of CM074315.1, from coordinate 6,040,849 downwards.
TGCCTTTTGATGGTATAGGAAACTGTACTCACTGACACCTTGGCTTTCTTTGCAATTTCTCTAAAGGAAAGACCTACACTTTTAAGGGTTATAATGGTCTGTCTGTCTTCCTTTGTTAATTGCCTATTTCTCGCCATTATGAGAGCAATATACTACTTCCTGCGGTACAATACTGTCCAAATAAAGCTTAAGAGGGTGTAGTAACACAATCTGTTCCAACACTGCTTTTATACAGACAGAGGGTTTGTAAGTAATCAACAGAAGTTGGGACACCTGTAGGAATTGTTAGCATCAACTTTCAAGGCTTAATTTACTTCCATTGCTGCAGAACAGCTGTAAGTTTTTAACCCATTACTTGTTCCCTGAAAAAGGCCTTTTTGTATAACTCTGAAATGTACATTATTTTTCAGTTTTTGGTAACCTAAACGGGTTTTTTTAACCTCTTGCAGTTTACCGCTTACCTTTGTACCATTTCATTGGTTATTCACTGGACTTGAACAGCTTAAATTTCAATAAAAACTGGAAAAATTGGGGTTTTCTAAAACTTTTGACCGGTAGGGTGTGTATATATTATTCACACAAACACACTCACCAAAAGGATTATTAGGAACACCACACTAATACTGTGTTTGACCCCTTTCGCCTTCAGAACTGTCTTAATTCTACGTGGCATTGATTCAACAAGGTGCTGAAAGCATTCTTTAGAAATGTTGACCCATATTGATAGTATAGCATCTTGTAGTTAATGGAGATTTGTGGGATGCACATCCAGGGCACGAAGCTCCCGTTCCACCACATCCCAAAGATGCTCTATTGGGTTGAGATCTGGTGACTGTGGGCCATTTTAGTACAGTGAACTCATTGTCATGTTCAAGACACCAATTTGAAATGATTCGAGCTTTGTGACATGGTGCATTATCCTGCTGGAAGTAGCCATCAGAGGATGGGTACATGGAGGTCATGAAGGGATGGACATGGTCAGAATCAATGCTCAGGTAGGCCGTGGCATTTAAACGATGCCCAATTGGCACTAAGGGGCCTAAACTGTGCCAAGAAAACCCCCACACCATTACACCACCACCACCAGCCTGCACAGTGGTAACAAGGCATGATGGATCCATGTTCTCATTCTGTTTACGCCAAATTCTGACTCTACCATCTGAATGTCTCAACAGAAATCGAGACTCATCAGACCAGGCAACATTCTTCCAGTCTGCAACTGTCCAATTTTGGTGAGCTCATGCAAATTTTAGCCTCTTTTTCCTATTTGTAGTGGAGATGAGTGGTACCCGGTGGGGTCTTCTGCTGTTGTAGCCCATCCGCCTCAAGGTTGTGCGTGTTGTGGCTTCACAAATGCTTTGCTGCAGACCTCAGTTGTAACGAGTGGTTATTTCAGTCAAAGTTGCTCTTCTATCAGCTTGAATCAGTCGGCCCATTCTCCTCTGACCTCTAGCATCAACAAGGCATTTTCACCCACAGGACTGCCTCATACTGGATGTTTTTCCCTTTTCACGCCATTCTTTGTAAACCCTAGAAATGGTTGTGCGTGAAAATCCCAGTAACTGAGCAGATTGTGAAATACTCAGTCTGGCACCAACAACCATGCCACGCTCAAAGTTGCTTAAATCACCTTTCTTTCCCATTCTGACATTCAGTTTGGAGTTCAGGAGATTGTCTTGACCAGGACCATATATATGGCACAGTAATATCAAGAAATTTTGAATTGAAGACTGTTGAATGCATCACACAAATCTTCCATAATAATAAATAATATTCATACAAATTCCACACAATCCCTGAATGAGAGCTTACAGGAAAGCTTACATAAATGGGATATTTTGTCCTATTGTTCCCAGAAGGGACAAACAAAGATTAACACACTATAAATACAGTGTGAAAACGTTATGGCTCGGGCATAAGCACTGGTCAGCAGGTTCACCCATGCTGGTTAAGCTCTGCTGGCAAAAGCCATCCTGACCCAAGATCAACATACAATCTGCTGCCAGATGTGTCCTCAAGACAGGCTGCATGTGCAGATGGTATGACTGCACATGATGATGTCACATACAGCTGCCAATCCATTAATTCATCCTATACACATTTACACAGAAACCATGTGTAATACTGTGCCGTACAGTCAACGATAAATCAAAAACGACAGCTATGCAATCCCTCAACTCACACTGATTTGAATGAAGCGAAGATAAGGACCTTTCCAATGCTCTAATAGCTGAATGTTGTCTTTATCAGCGCATTGGCACAGAGCAATATTCGAATGCTTGCAATATATTTGATGTATTAGTTGATACAGAATTATGTTGTATTTGGGATGATTTTATTCAAGCTTGTAATCTGTCCCATCTTTCTTTTCACAGAGCGCAATTCAAATCTATCAATGCAAATTAGTTCATTCAAACTTTACATAAATTTACATTAATTATTTTATTGTTCGTGTAATTGTGGAAAAAATTTCACAAAAGATCCCAAGGCATTTTACATACTTTAAAATGTTTTCTTATATTGTGGCACATAAATAAAAAATATTGCATTTAATCGGTAACACTTTACAATTTGTTAACATTAGGAACTAACAATGTTTAACAATGTATTAAATTGTTAACAGCATTTATTAAACTTTCTTAATGTTAGTTCATAAAAATATTCATGTTAGTTCACACTGCAATAACTAATGTTAACAGAAATTTTTTTAACAAAAATCTTGTAGTAAATGGTGTGAGCTAAGATTAATAAATTATATGAAGTATCGTTCATTGTTAGTTAATTTAAACTGTAGTTTGGTTTCATTTGTTACCATATAATTATTCTCTGTGTTGTTTTAGCAACACTTTAACACATTAAATCTTTTTTAAACATTAATTTTTACATGAAAAAATATAATATATGCTGTGATTGAACAAATAAATCCCTAAAACCTTAACCATACAACTATTGAGAATTAGGTTATATTAAAACTATTATACAAGGCTATTAAGGAATTAAGGATAAGGAATAAAACAATTGTATTATACCAAAAACCTATGCTGCACACTAATAATGCTGTATATTTATTAAGATACTATACTATAATAAAACCCTGACTTCATTTTTACCTCATTCTGTTTGAAAGAATGATGATGATCTGCCACTTTTTCACCACAGTACAATAATCATGTAACTTACTAAAAAAAGAAAAATATTTCTGTTTGCTTAAGCTGTATTAAAAACCTACTTGTCTACAAATTTGAGACTTTAAAAAACTGAATAAACACTCCAAAGTGTTATTCAACAAATAAAGTCGAATAAACCTCCCACAAACACAATTTTGCCCAACTAAGGCCAATCCACATCATCATCATCATCATCACTGATATTGCCGTTATGATTGTAATTCAGAACAAAGTTCCCGTCAGACTAGTTCAAACACGAAACTAAATTGATACACTTCAGAAGATCATATAACTGAACACTAAGTGACCTGTATTACCTTGATCACGGCGTAGTCCTGACACTGACAAATCCGTTTTTAAGAGTTGTAATATGTAGAATTGTTCAAACCTACGGTGGTTTAAGCAAGTTAGCCATTCTTCAGTGACCTCGTAGTGAACAAAACGTCATCTCGCTTGAGCCGAGTCAAATGACAGTCGTCTCTCGTTCTCTGCCTCTGTTGCTTGATTCTTCCCCCTCAGGCCGCTGAAGCCAACACTGAGCCCAAACAATAGGTGCTCCCTTCACAGTCCCTCCCTCACCAAGAACATGTTTCAGATTTCTTTTTTCAAACATGTTCTCATCTATAACAGCTCATGTCGTAGTAAAGATGTACAGTCGTTTTTGATGCTTTCGTCTTAAAGAAATATTCTGGGTTTAATACAAGTTAAGCTCACGGGACATCATGTAATGGTGATTCTCACAAAAAATTCCTTTCCTTCTTTATAATCAAGCAAAAATCTCAATAGGAGAGAGATGTAAACTATATGCAAAAACTACAAACAATGATTTTCATGTGGAAAACCTCTACTGCCATGACAACAGCAAAATGCAACAAACACTAAAATGAGTGTAAAAATGATTATTTCAACAGCTTTAGAGCTTGAATAACAGACATTTATATTAAGCGCTTTTATAAAATTAGCAGCTTAAAATTTCTGCTTTTAAATCCTCCAAAAAATTAGCCCCACTCACTCCCAATGTGACTCACTGTAGCCTCGCTTTTTGCTTGCTGTCAATTGAGCATGTATTCAGCCGGTGATATTCCTTAATAAATTTGACGAATTACTTCAAGTTCTGACCTGTAAGTCAGAATTGTGTTTTATAAGCATTTGCTAAAGCGAGCATAATATTCTTACTGTTACACTCGTTTTGGACAAGGTCCCTCTTTTTGTGCTTTTTATGATCCCTCACTGTGTTGTGAGTATTTTCAGCGAGTTTCTGTATTTGGTTGCTTTGTGAGTATTTGCAGCGAGTTTCTGCATTTGGCTGCGTTGTGAGTATTTGCAGTGTGTTTCTGTATTTGGTCGAGTTGTGAGTATTTGCAGTGTGTTTCTGTATTTGGTTGTGTTGTGAGTATTTTCAGAGAGTTTCTGTATTTGGTTGTGTTGTGAGTATTTGCAGAGAGTTTCTGTATTTGGCTGCGTTGTGATTATTTGCAGCGAGTTTCTGTATTTGGCTGCGTTGTGAGTATTTGCAGCGAGTTTCTATATTTGGCTGTGTTGTGATTATTTGCAGCGAGTTTCTGTATTTGGCTGCGTTGTGAGTATTTGCAGCGAGTTTCTGTATTTGGCTGCGTTGTGAGTATTTGCAGCGAGTTTCTGTATTTGGCTGCGTTGTGAGTATTTGCAGTGTGTTTCTGTATTTGGTCGAGTTGTGAGTATTTGCAGTGTGTTTCTGTATTTGGTCGAGTTGTGAGTATTTGCAGTGTGTTTCTGTATTTGGTCGAGTTGTGAGTATTTGCAGTGTGTTTCTGTATTTGGTCGAGTTGTGAGTATTTGCAGTGTGTTTCTGTATTTGGCTGCGTTGTGAGTATTTGCAGTGAGTTTCTGTATTTGGCTGCGTTGTGAGTATTTGCAGTGAGTTTCTGTATTTGGCTGCGTTGTGAGTATTTGCAGTGTGTTTCTGTATTTGGTCGAGTTGTGAGTATTTGCAGTGTGTTTCTGTATTTGGTTGTGTTGTGAGTATTTGCAGTGAGTTTCTGTATTTGGCTGCGTTGTGAGTATTTGCAGTGAGTTTCTGTATTTGGTCGAGTTGTGAGTATTTGCAGTGTGTTTCTGTATTTGGTTGTGTTGTGAGTATTTGCAGTGAGTTTCTGTATTTGGCTGCGTTGTGAGTATTTGCAGTGAGTTTCTGTATTTGGCTGCGTTGTGAGTATTTGCAGTGAGTTTCTGTATTTGGCTGCGTTGTGAGTATTTGCAGTGAGTTTCTGTATTTGGCTGCGTTGTGAGTATTTGCAGTGAGTTTCTGTATTTGGCTGCGTTGTGAGTATTTGCAGTGTGTTTCTGTATTTGGTTGTGTTGTGAGTATTTGCAGTGAGTTTCTGTATTTGGCTGCGTTGTGAGTATTTGCAGTGAGTTTCTGTATTTGGCTGCGTTGTGAGTATTTGCAGTGAGTTTCTGTATTTGGCTGCGTTGTGAGTATTTGCAGTGTGTTTCTGTATTTGGCTGCGTTGTGAGTATTTGCAGTGTGTTTCTGTATTTGGTTGTGTTGTGAGTATTTGCAGTGAGTTTCTGTATTTGGCTGCGTTGTGAGTATTTGCAGTGAGTTTCTGTATTTGGCTGCGTTGTGAGTATTTGCAGTGTGTTTCTGTATTTGGCTGCGTTGTGAGTATTTGCAGTGTGTTTTCTGTATTTGGCTGTGTTGTGAGTATTTGCAGTGTGTTTCTGTATTTGGCTGCGTTGTGAGTATTTGCAGTGTGTTTCTGTATTTGGCTGCGTTGTGAGTATTTGCAGTGTGTTTCTGTTTTTGGCTGTGTTGAGTATTTGCAGCGAGTTTCTGTATTTGGTTGCTTTGTGAGTATTTGCAGCGAGTTTCTGTATTTGGTTGTGTTGCGAGTATTTGCAGCGAGTTTCTGTATTTGGTCGTGTTGTGAGTATTTTCAGAGAGTTTCTGTATTTGGTTGTGTTGTGAGTATTTGCAGTGAGTTTCTGTATTTGGCTGCGTTGTGAGTATTTGCAGTGAGTTTCTGTATTTGGCTGCGTTGTGAGTATTTGCAGTGAGTTTCTGTATTTGGCTGCGTTGT
>CM074315.1:6022120-6029620 GCA_037194245.1 Opsariichthys bidens | reverse complement strand
TATAAAAGTAACCAAATTTCGCGGGAAAACCGCGGGCTTGGCAACAGTGATGCTATATCAAGTTTTCATACATGCAAATCTTTATTAAATGAGGACTTCATACCATTTTTATGGAAATATAATAACATCAGCCTAATGCTTCAAACTAGTGTTATTTTTTTATGCCATTTTAATCATCTTTTATTTACAGCACTTTTGTAATGTACTTTTCTTTTTTTTTGTTTAAGCATTCCTATTTTGTTTTCATTTATTTTTATTTCAGTTTAAGTTTAAGTAATTATAGTACTTTAATTCAACATTTCTAATTTTCTAAGTTTAGTCCTTCTTTTTATTTCAGATTTCTTTCAACTACCGAAAGCAATATTAAATAGTTTTAGTTAATAACAACACTGCTTCAAACCCAAACCCCAACATTATTAGTGATAATTTTTAACTTTGAAGGTTTTATCTAACTTTTTCAGACAATTTTTTAACACACACACACATATACACACACACCTTTGAACTCACTGGAATGCCTCATGTCCTTTAGCATTTGTTCCAGGTCATTGTCTGCCTTCTTCACACACCCACTGGCAGTTGAAGGGAAGTGTTTGAGGCATACGAGTATGTGTATGCATATGTATGTGTGTGTCCAAATGTGACCCGACTGTGAGGACAAACGGCAAACTGATGCCATTTTCTGATGTCATATTCACATGTGTATTTGCCACCTATTTATCTACATTCAATATAGCAGGGGTTACTGAGACAAAGCATCTGGTGTTCAGTGGATCATGTGATCAATAAGAATAGAATAAAACCGCTTTTTTAGACGCCGTGTTTGGAGGCTTCATCTCATGAGAGTTCTTGAATCGTCTGTCCAAAGTACTATTTAGACAATTCTTTAGGGATTATTACGGTGTTAAATTGGTGCACAATTAGAAGTAATTGCCATGTGATGTGACTGATCAATCAATCAATCAATCAATCAATCAATCAGTCGATTCTACTGCTTTGTGAAAAAGAGAGGACATCAAAGATAGCTAAACTAGAGCAGACATTTGGTCTATTTGTGATGTTTTTGTTCTATTTTTAAAGAAAACAGAAAAAAAGATCAACAGCTGGCATGTATTAACGTCCCAAACAGCCCTTTGGATTCTTATATCTGACATTGAAAATTAATCTGATGGAAACGATCTACAGCTCTGAACTGGCTCTGAAATATATAAATGTTTCCAAATCTGCTTCTGAAAACTGAAATGTCGTATCTACTGGTCGATGGGGCTCCACCTTATGGGACTCGGCTGCCTCACTGCCAGAAGTAAAAATCAAGAGCAAAGGACAGTATTATAGTGCGTTCAGCATGCGGAGCTGAGAACGCAAACACACATTCTTCAACTGATGGCTTGTCTAATGGCGTACAGTGAAGTGTGGTTAGTGTAAACACTGCGCGGCTCTCATTACCTGCTCTGGAAATATGATTAGATGTCTCGTGTTACACGCAAGAATCCCAGGTCTCACACAACACGCACACGTCTTGACAGACCGCAGTTTATCAGCACTGTCTTCCATGCTTTCCTTTTCCTCAAGGAACTTCATTTCAAAACAAAGGCATAGCTAAAAAAAATAATCAGCCATGTTATGTCTGAGGATGTTGTGTTTCCGTCTGCACATTGCCAGGGCTGGGACGAATGTCCTTCAAAAGTAAGTCAAGGGTCAGATTGCAAGAATTTTAAGCGGATTCTTAAACACCTCTGATTGGCCATTGTGTTCATGTACTCAACAGATACATAAGTGATTTGACGCTCTTCACCAAGTGCTTACATAGAGTCACACGGGAGCCCTAAAATATCCGCTGACCGTATGTATCTGTGTAAGTGTGAAAAGCGGCAAAGTTGTCAATTTACAATCTATTGAAGCGTTGATCCTTCTAGCCAATCACAGACATATCTGTGTGAACACAAGGCCAATCAGAGGTGTTTAGGAATCAGCTCAACATGCTAAGGGTATCGTCACATTTTTAAAATTTCAGTACCGAGTCAGCACTTTTGACAATCCATGATTTGACACAATGAGCTGTGGTGCTCATACCGAATGCATTCATTTGAATCCGGCTCTCATCATTTTCATGTCAATAAAAGTGACTTGCATACAGTAAAAAGGGAGGACAAGAACCGTTTTAGCATCGCAGCCTTACCTCCATCCATGCATGCGGAAGCCAGGACACTGTTCTCCACAGCGCATACACGGCTGCCCCCTGTCCGGATCCTCATCCTCTGTCTGGGAGAGAGAATTACAGACATTTTCATTATTATTTATTTCATAATTTACAACCTTATGCTTTAAAGAAGGTATGGATTTACCTGGATTTCTGCGAAAATTTGATCTGAACTACATCACAATAATACAAAAACACAGAGTGCATTTTCAAATAACGTCACTCCATGTAAAATGTAATCCAAAAAGATTGCGAATCCCTATGCTAATGATGTCTTCACAAAAAAAAAAAAAAAAGTGTACTTTCAGAGAATGTATAAAATAAGATCAATAAGTTAAGTATAATAATATGTTCTTCAGGTACTGTATGCAGTAGTTTATTATTTAATGTTAATCTTAATGTCATAATCTTAGAAATACTACAGTTAAACACGATGCAAGATTTTAGACATCAGGGCATCTGCAAAGGATAATTTATAACCATTATTTTCTGCATGTCATTAATTAAGACTTCTTTTTTTCTAATCAAATTTAATTGAAGTAACATATAATTCAATAATTAGGAGCCTGCGATACTATCAGGTCTTGACATTAAAGGGTTCGTTCACCTAAAAATGAAAAGTCTGTCATTAATTACTCAGACCTTCGTTCATCTTTGGAATATAAATGAAGATATTTGTAATGAAATCTGAGAGCTCTCTACCACTTTCAAAGTCCAGAAAGGTAGTAAAGACATCATTAAAGTAATCCAAATGACTCCAGTGGTTTAACTTCAGTCTTATTAAGCAATACGTGTGCTTTGTTTGTGCAAAAAAAAACATAATTTACCACTTTATTTACGAAATAATATTATGCAAAGCGCAAAATACAAAACACATGCGTCGTGATCCTCTGATGAACGTGCGACGCAGATCAATATTCTCGAAATAAAGTGGTAAATTATGTTGTTTTTTGCACAAAAGTACACTTCATAAAATTGATGTTAAACCACTGGAGTCACATGGATTACTTTAATGATGTCTTTCCTATTGTTCTGGGCCTTGAATGTGTAAATTGCTTTGGATCTCTATGGAGGGATAGAAAGCTCTCGGATTTCATTTCAAATATCCTCATTTGTGTTCCGAAGATGAACAAAGGAACGACATGAGGGTGGGTAATTAATGACCGAATTTTCATTTTTGGGTGAAGTAACCCTTTAACTTTTTTGCTCATCATTACTCATGCAGCATTTTCACTGGCCACAATTTTGACATATAGACATTTCAAATAGTATCTCATAATTCTGCAGCAAGTATATACCTATATTCCACTTTAAGACCTGACACTACGATTCATTATACTGTTTTAAATATGTTTTCTTTCTCAACTATTTATGTTCACTTAAAACATAACTGACTGTGTTTAGGCTTTTTGACATTATTTTATGAATTTGACTGTTTATACACAATAAGCAGCGAAAAATAACAATTTAGAACCGAAAAGTGAGTGTGAGAACAAAATCTGCGGAAATTCCAGAAATTAAGGCGAAATTCAAGCCCTGTAACACCAACAATATTCATCCGGAACAAATGAAACGAGTGTCCACTCGCTGTCGGAGAGATGAGAGAGAGACAAAGTATCGATTTCAGTATCGATATGTATCGAAAAAAATCGATATTTTTGACAACACTACATTATTATTTCAGATGTCTACAATTGAAAATTGTATCCATTATTTATAAAATTCATTGTTAATGTCAAGCCCTGGATATAGTGCAATAATATATAATATTTTTAAACTGCAGTATATTCAAAAATATCTACTATTATTGGTTTCTGTCATTAATTTATTTATTCTAATATTCCCCAGCCAAACAGAGGAACGAGTGGGACGGATGGGCTGAATTTTAGCCACAGTCCAGCCCTGATGATTCTCCTCTTCTAGTGACAGAAAGAATACATTCTAATGATAAAATGATTTAAGGTCAATTTTCTGGAAAAGATGTTTGCTTTGACCTCATATCTGGTCTAAATGCATATATGCCTTTAATCTGTTGTAGCCTGGGATAGTAATAAATTAATTAGTATGCATACTCTTTGTATATCTCTATGTTGGAGATTTGATTTGTTTTTACTATGGGTCCTTGGGTTTGCTACAGGGCCCTGTGTGACCTTAATCTGGGCCTAAAACACTAATTTCTCCAACAAAACACAGTACCAAAATGCTGAACCGCAGCATAAGTGGATTTATAGACTGTACAACTCAACTTCAGGCTTAGTTTAGCCTCAAGGTCTTCTGCTCGTTTGTGGGAACTAATAAAGCAATAAAACTGAGAACTTGTTCTTCAAAACCTACAAGTGACGTGATTAGGGTGTTTGAAATCTTTGACGTGCCTATATACGGCAAAACAACTGCCATAAAACGAAAACACCTGGTTTGCTCTCTCACACACACTGAGGTGGAATCCAGTGCGAATGTATCTGAATTATTTTGAAAACAAGAAACAAAAAAAAAAACGATGAGAGAATTAGTATGCCAGCTGCCTTTTGTTCTTCAGATAGGCTTTTAGTATTTTATCAAGATTTAAAGATGTCATTTATTACAAGTTGTTTATATTATATATAGCATACCATCATTGTACCATGGTACAATTTGTTGAGAACTCAAAAATATTAATTTTCTCATATTCGTAAGTATTACAAGACATGAAAACCTGTTACACATGTAGGTTAGTACTAAAAAAAGACAGTGCGCTTAATTTGACAAAACAAGTTTGTGAATCATGACCGTGAAATGCAACAGTACATTATTGTTAAATATCATTTGAATTTCTTAGTCAAGATTAATGCAGAAACAAGTTTTGTGTACTATGAAAGCGCATTTGTAAAAAGTCCAGTCAGGATGAGCGAGTGTGAGGGAGAGAAACTGCAGCCGGATGGCGGCCTCTTGTCGCCAGGAACGAGAGATCTATGGAAACACGCGCGCTAAAACAAACACTGCCTGTAAGATCAATGAACTCTAACACTTCACTGAACCGAGACCAGTGCATTGCTATTCACTGCTGGGAGAGAGAGAGAGAGAGAGAGAGAGAGTGGACAGATCTTTGAGTGTTTTTTCTTAGTTGAATAGTTAATTTCATTAGCCTGTTTAAAAGAATGAATAGGAGAGAAGGAAAGGGGGAGGTATGAGAAAAAAAGAAAAAGTCTCACAAACGCTTTTTGTTTTTTGTGTCGCCAAAACTGTAGATAGGCCAAGAGTTCTGAGAAAAACTAAATTGCCATGTTCACAAATTAAGATCTGGCATCAAACTGGAATGGCTATAAACAGAAAACCTGACATTCAGGTCCAAAGAGCACATGGATTTGATAGAATGTACTATTATGAACTAAAAAAAAACTGAAGGCTGCATTACATCTCAGTATGTATATATATATATATATATATATATTATATATATATTATATATATATATATATATATATTTTTTTTTTTTTTTTTTTTCATTTTTCATCATTTAGCAGACGCTTTTATCCAAAGCGACTTAAAAGGGGAGCAATTAGGGGTTCGGTGTCTTGCTCAAGGGCACTTTAGTCATGGTATTGAAGATGGAGAGAGTGCTGTTCATTCACAATCCCCACTTTCAATTCCTGCCGGCGTGGGAATCGAACCAGCAACCTTCAGATTGCAAGCCCGACTCCCTCACCACTAGGCCACGACTACCCAATATATGTATTTATGAAATTTATATTAAGTAAATTTATCAATAACATTTATCAATTTAAGTGGAAATTAACTAAAGTCCTCACGGAGTCATCGAATATCATCAAAAATGTCTTAATTTGTGTTCTGAAGATGAACGAAGATCTTACAGGTGTAGAACGACATGATTGAGAGGAATTAATGACAGAATTTACATTTTTGAGTGAACTAACCCTTTAAGTAAAGTAAGGAAAGTAATACAAGTTAGTAACGTAACGTAGTAAAGACGTGAGAGCAGCAGTTAAAGACATCCATCTAGAGATTGTTTACATTGAAAAACAATGGAAATGTAGTGCATCGGAATGAAAAACGCATTCTGTGTGAACAGCTCCGGAATTAAAGGAAAGTAATCCATGTAAAAAAAAAAAAAAAAGTGCTAAAAAAACACAAGTAACAAAAGCACAAAAATGAACATAAGTCACCAGAGAAAGTAAAGAAGTGTGACAGGTAATGAATGACAGGTGACCTTAAGTAAGGTAACGAAAGTGCAGAACATAATGTAAATAAAAATGCACGGAACGTAATGCAACAAAAATAGAAAAAATATGAAGACAAAACAATGATGTGATAGCCAGTGATCTTAAGTGGTTACTGTGCAGATGTTTGCAGAGAAAAGATAACGTGAAAAAAGCATAATTCTGACGTATACAGTATATGCGGAGAAAAATACTACGAAATGAAGGTTTTATGTTGAAAACTGGTGTCTGAATCACCTTTGTGTCCAGTCTCTAACGGTGAGACAGGATGCCCTCTGGGTGTCTTCCTGTCCACACCCTCAGGGGAAATTTCCTCTCGATTGTGACCATGACAACAGTTACAAGAGGTCAAAAGCTCAAAAACACTTTTAAAAGTTTTATGAGGCCCACCATCGTGGTTTCCTCGTGCTCAAATCAGTCGGACATCTGAATAATTACTATGGCACTTTGAAAAAACACTGGCTGAATGTCAAAAGGTTAAGGGTCTGTATGAAAAGATGTGGCTCCTTGTCAAACCTAAAAGGACAATTTCATATGATCTCTGTTCATTTCATTTTAATATACATAAGTAATAGATTTATTTGACCGTTCAGATCATCTGGTACACATTTGAACCCACACAAAACAGAGAGAAGCTTCAGGAAACAAAGAGTTCCCTGTTCTAATCCATTCAAAATATTCTAATCCAATTAGTATCTTCAATGAAAATGGGTCTAAGCATGTCCTGATGTTTTTAGGTTGTGTTTACTTTTTGTCCACTTTTGTCTTCCCTTCGCAGACGTTTGAGGGAAATTTCCTCAAAGGAAAGCAGGAGGAACAACATGGCAAAACATAACATGAAGGATTCGGTTAGAAGGCCAACTGATGCAGATCTTCAGAGTGTAATACGACAAATAAAAATTCAAAATCTAAATTAATTGACGCTATTCTTGTAAATAATATTTCAAAAATACTTTGCTATTTTAGACCAACTAAACACATTATTTGTGTGAATTAATAAAACATCTGATTTATTTATTATTATTATGCAATGGTATCCTCAACCGATGGCGTCACCTGCACAGGTAACGGTGACGTAGACAAGCC
>CM074315.1:5964620-6017120 GCA_037194245.1 Opsariichthys bidens | reverse complement strand
AAACTAGAAAATTAACTTATTTTAGGCATTAAAAAACACAAGAACAATCAATAGTAATCAGAATATAGTTACAGTTACAAGCTACGGTGAAGTTTTACATCATAACGAATGTAAGCGTTAATGTTTCTTCAGAAAAAAAAACAGCACCAGACAGAGTAATACGAATTACCCGATGTAATAATAATAATAAAATGACTTTATTTAAAATCTCTGAGTCAAAACTAGTCTTTCTCTAGAAGACTTTGAAACTCTTTTGATAATCCTTTTGAATTTGTCAGAATTACATGGCATTTTATTAGCCCAATCTTCAACCAACCAATCTGATAAAAAAAAAAAATATTGTGCTAACAACCCACCTGACCAAACGACAGCAATGAATCTTTGGATGCCGCCAGCTTTCGGTTTCTTCATATATGGTTGCTTCCCTAACAGCTTTAATCTTACAGTTCACTTTTCAATCCCCTTTGTGCATAAACGTCCTTTCTGTATAATGTTTTCAGCCCTTTTGCATTCCTCTGGTCTTCATCTGTCATGGTAACTTTGCGATAACTCTCAGGAATTCTCTCCTTTTGCCATTTTTAGAGTCGTTCTCCATGTTTTGGTAGCTGTTAATGTTGTAGTGAGGAAAGTAGATTTCAAACTGTGTCATCTGTTAAGAAACAAAGACAGAAAACAAAAAGGGAGACGCAAAATAAATAACTGGGGAATAGTTAGTTAGGTTAAGTTGTTATGGTTACACGAAATGAAGAGCGGACATGTAAAACGCCGTAGCTTTTGGTCGGTTAGATACCAGTGTTGCCACTGGCGTCTCTACCGGAATAACTGTTTGGCTAAAATGCCAAATGTCAGTTGTAAACATCCCACAGACGGCCTTCAGCGACCTGTTCAAAGAAAGTTACAACATGTGTCACCTTTTGTTCAAATCCAGCCTTCATCGTCAAACAACTGGCTACTGGGAGAACAGATTTAAAGGGACAGTTCACCCAAAAAGGAAAATCACCATGTCATTCATGAGATTTCTGTCCCTCAGCTGAAAGGCCATTTCACCAAAACTCATAAAGACATTGTAAAAGTATTCCATATCCGAGTCCCGCACGGGTCCTGCATCGCAATATCCGACAAAAACACTCATTTTAGCCCGTACCCGACCCGGTCCCAACCTCAACCCGACTCGCACCCGCTTTAAATCTCCAACATGAGGCTAGACAAAAATCATTTTCTCACAAGCCATTACACCAACATTAGGCTTTCTATTTCGCATTTAATTAAACATTGCATTAAACAACACAAATAAAATAGCAGTTTTTGAAGGCTTGTGAGTCTTCTGAAAAGGCACGATCGCTTTATATGATGGGCAGATTTATTTTAGGCTCACAGATGCACAGATAATAAACCAGTTCATATAGTAAATCGGTGCCGTCTCACTCGCTATACATGAACTTCATCTGCAGAGCTAATAATAATAATGATACATTTTATTTATAAAGCACTTTACAATTAAAAAAAATCTCAAAGTGCTACAAAAAAGGCCAAAAAAAAAAAAAAAGCTCAGAGCTGCTCTGAGAGTCACTTTATGAATATTTCACCGTTTAATTTGATAAATCCATTGACATTTTTTTAATATCATACACACAGGAAGTAAAAGGTCTTCATGACCCTGTCCAAATAAAAGTTTGGTATAACCTGAAAAAACAGATATTTTACTATAGTACAATAAAGTGTACTTCGATTAATAGAGATGATGATAATAATAATAATAATAATAACAGTGTTTATTAAAGCACACAAACTTTTTTACTGTGCAATTTTTGTAGCCTATTTATTATTATTAATTTAATTAAATAATTAAATTAATCTGATTACATTTTAAACTAAATTATTAGCTTTCTGAACTTAAATACATTTTTATTTGCCCTTACAATGTTTATATAATATATAAACATTGTACTATTACTCCTGTACTTCTGACGGTAAAATGTGCCAAAATAAAGGTCCCGTAATATACCGTGAAACCGCTAGAATTTAAAAAAATAAATAAATAAATAAAAAACGCAATACAGATTTTTGGTCAAGCTGCCCAGCGCTATGCACAGAGCACATCAAATATGGTAAATGGGAGTTCAACCGTACTTGTTTATCACAAGAACAAACCTCATCGCTTTTTGCATGTCAAGCAAAAGCATTTGAGCTTCTGGGATCAGTGTTTACATGTGAATAAAGGCCTAAACAAAATCTTATAAAGTGAGTGGAGTGGAGGTTTTGGTGGACTTTCAAAGGAGGGACAGAAATATAATAAATGACATTTTTATATTGATTAAAATAGCAAACAATTTTAAATTTTAAAACCATTTTTACTCTATTTTTTGATTAAATAAATGGAGCCTTGGTGAGCGTAAGAGACTTCTTTCAAAAACATTTTGAAAAAAATACATTCAGGTTTTAACAGAAAAAGTAAACACTGCAATCTCGGTTTTTTGTGCAGCTCTAAATAGTCATCCACTAACATTCTGCAGCATTTGGTATATTTTATATCTAACGCAATGACTTTTAAAGGGGTCATGACATGAGAACTTAAATATGCCTTGATGTTTTGACATATAATTTCAGAGCCTAAATGTCCTCCCTATTATAAACAAAGCATTTATCAATCAAGCTCCAAAAGCAGTTCATTTTATGGGATCGCTGATGTCACACGGAGAAATACATTTGCATATGACCACCTCCAGACCAAGACATAGACGAATAGTTATAGATCATCGCACCAGAGGCCCCGCCCCGCTTCATTATAATCACTGACACTGTCTACACTGGATACAGTATACAGATACACGTTCAGTGAACTTCACGAGTTTGTAAACAAGGACAAAGAGTGAACGTTTGCTTTAACATGCCATTTAAACAGCTTGCTTGCGTCTCCGTACAAACGAAAGGATCCCAGTGTCGGAAACAAGTGGATGGTTTATTTTAGGGTGCGTTCACACTTGTAGTTCGGTCCGGACATATAGTCCTGGTCCGCTTAGCGTTCACACTGGCATTTTTAACAGCGAACCTAAAGTTACCGAACCAAAGGCATAAGGATCCGGTTACAACCTGATTGGTCGGCTTTTATGACATATATTTCGTGACGGAGCTCGCTTACCGAACATTCAAAACAACGCTGTGTTCTGGATTAAACGCCATCATTTTATGCTTTATTTTACCAGCTGAGAATCACGAAGAGCTCATAAAATGTTCAAAACAGCAGCAGGATTTCCTCCGTTGTCTGCAGAAACAAATATTGATGAGGCTCTTTACCTCCACGTTTGCCCTCGACTCATTTTGGATCTTTCCACGTCGTCAAATCAGCTGACTTGTAGCGTCTCATCTTGTGACATCACGTCCTGTTTTTGGTTCGTTTACATGTCTTTGGTCCGTGTCGCGTTCATATATCAATCGAACCGCACCAGAGTTTGTTTGGAAGCGGACCGAGACCCATCTTTTTAGCGGTTTCGGTTCGGATGGAAGCGTTCACATATGAACCGCGCTAACTGAGCAATCAAACCAGGGTTCGTTTTAATCGAACCAAACATGGCAAGTGTGAACGCACCCTTAATGGCGTCCCATATCGCATGGAGGATTATGTGTTTGTTCAGAGCATTTTGTACCGTAAACAAGAAAGTGTAATGGCGAGTTCGCACTGAAGCTTTTGTTGAAAGATGAAGCGGAACTGTATTGGATCTCACAGCAGCTGCATCACAAACCATTAGATTAATAAATGATTTCATGATGATTTGCCTGTAAATGATGCTTTTGAACGGATCATGTTTTCAAAAAACATGAAACATTTCCTATGAGACGACTTTAACCAATCACAACAGAGACTGACAAGTCTTAGTCTAAGGTGACGCTCTTAAAAATGGATCATTTCCGACAAAGCATCGAAATGAAGGCATGAAATGTAATGTTTTTTTATCAAGAAACAAGAAACATATTAAAATAATTTAATAAAATCCATATCATGACCCCTTTAACTGTGGTTTAAGAGTCCAAATACCTTTTGAGGCCCCTTTCTAACATGTTTAAATGATTGAATGAGTGTTCATGCACCTGTGGGAGCAGCTGTATGCTGTCTGTTGCTCTTGATGTCCATGAAGATTGTGTAGGAATCATAAGCAAACAAGACCCCAGCCAAGAGACCGAACACCTGGGAGAGAAGGCGAGCTTTGTTATAGACAGATGCCAGGAGAGTGATTATCAGAGAACGATATACAGCCCTAATAAATCAGATTTGTTCATAAAGATGAAAGAATGGTATGTTTTGAGCCCCTCACCCCACCAGCGATGCGAGCCCCGTCCGCACCTCCACCGATCACACAGATGAGAGAGGTGATGAGATAAAGCGCTGCACCGATTATAGCGCGGAACAGATCCTGCAGGGGCAAACAGAGAAAATCGGAGTGGCGTTTGTTCGTGAAAAACTCACAATGCTAAGGTGGACCGTGATGCAAGTGTGTGTGTGAATTCATACTCACGCTCCAGAGCCAGTTCACCACCAGGAACTGTTTGTCCAGCCCCATCATGAAGATAACAAAGAAGATGATGGCAAAGACCATCTCGCAGATGGCGACCGCTGTATACCCTCCATACGTTGATGCGGCGTAACAGATGAGGATGATGAAACTGATGAGCTACAGAAAACAGACAGAAAGTTTAAAAAGAACTTGATTACATCGATGTAAAACAGTCATTCTTTAAAGTGTGGCCCGCCATCGCCCCCTAGTGGTCCGCGAAAAGATGGCCTAAACTAGGCAAGCTCTTAACCCGCACCAGATCGCGAGCTGAGGGGTAATAAATTTTAATAACGAAAAAAATGGTGGCTAAACCAAAGAGGAGTAAAAAGAAAAGCTCATGCGTCCACTGAAAGCAGCAAAACTACAGCACCACAAAGGCCCACTGAAGCCGGTACCGAAGATTATATATATTTATATAGTATATATATATATATATATATATATATTCAGTGATATTGGACATTAAGGGGAACATTTTTTCAGCATTCTATTGTTACCATAGTTACAGTTTTAAACTAATGGCTCTTTGGAATGATATTAATGGGATCTAGGCTGTTACAGTAGGTTTAATTGCACTTTTTTTTCCTTCACATGTGCAGTTTGTTGTTCATATTAAGCTGCAGCTCAATGAAATAAAATTCATATAATAATTTCTGATCATATCATTGCATTTGTGCTTGAATAGTTAGTTTTTGACTTGAAACAGTTGTATATTAAATGTAAATTTAGTTTATCCTTCCTATTTTGTTGTTTTTTGGAGGGCGTGTTAGAGTGGGATTCTGTTCGGTGGTCCTCAGAAAAAAAATTGGAAGATAAAGTGGTCCTTGGGCTGAAAAAGTTTGAGAAACACTGATGTAGAACATGTGGTGTAAGGACATAAACATGGTTTTGAAAGTTTAGCTGGTTGGCATTAAAAATACAGTTGCGAGCAACAATTAACAGCTCACAATTAATAAGCTTTTTAACAGTTATCGAGGTCAAGCCAAAACCCGAGGACTAGTTCGCCAAAGTAGGTTTTTGAAATAGCCTCCAATATTTAATGAACAATTCCAAGGATAGCAGCAATCCTGGAGTTGCTCAGAATGAGGAGTTCCACCATGTGGAAAATTTTACGTAGACTTAGTAGATGGTGGGAGTACTACCAGCCCTCAAAGTTCCAGGGGCCTCATTTATAACCGTTGCGTACGCACGAAACATGCCCTGAAAGAGGCGTACGCTACTTCTTACGCAAACGACGGGATTTATAGAAACAAACTTGACGAGAAAATTTGTGCACCTTCACGCAAACTCTGACCCATCCGTACGAACACTTTTACTAGAGTGAGAAAAGTCATGAAGTAAACAGAAGGATTTTAAACTGTTTTCGTTTTGATGTACACATTTACATTAATAGTCCACGTTTATTAACCCTTGTGCATTGTTCAAATTCACGACCCTTTCGTTATGTTCGTGGCTGAAAACAGCCACTACTTTTAACTGTTTAAAAATGTATCAGATAAATATTTTTTTAATTTTTTTTGCTTAAATCTATTAATCAACCTCAGTCCTGATCAAAACTACTACATTTTAAAAAAAAAAAATCAGGATTTTAACTCTTTAAAACGTTAAAATCTGATGCTGCACAAAAACTAACGACGCACCAAAGCCAATGTTGTTTCTAATCTTTGACACGTTTTTTCCCAAATCAGTGACATCATTTATGAATTTGGCAAATAAAGAGTTAAAATCCTGAATTTAAAAAAAAATTTTTAGTAGTTTTGATCAGGACTGAGGTTGATTAATAGATTTAAGCAAAAAAAATTGAAAAAAATATTTATCTGATCAATTTTTAAAGCAGTTAACGAAAGGGTTTTTTTTTAATTTTCAAAGCATTTTCCCAAAATATGTGTCAAAATAAGATTTGTCACCAAAAATCATTCCATTTGCTGAAACACGGAGAAAGTTACGGCCAAATTAAGACTCAAAAATTCCCCATAGTGGATGAAAACATCCCGAACAGCACATAAGGGTTAATGGCGATAAGCCCTAAAATTGCATAAAGTCATTATGCAGAAGATAAACAAAAATGATATGTGCTGCTTTTGATCACTTTTCCTGTGACACACTGTTTTAATGACAGCGAGAGCGATAGGAGCACAATAATTCCTCATTTCATGATCAGTGATGCACACTTACTGCGATATAATGAAAGACACCGCTGGATCCGACGGTCGAACGTCTATTGTCCGGTTTGAAAAGGTTCAATGATGATAACTTACTGTACAACCGCAGCTGGAGGAGGTGTTGATGTCGTGTACAAATAGAATAATACCACTGTTTTTGAAGGATGCAACTTGAAGAAAACGGTAAGATTTATACGCTTCCTTTTTAAAAAACTTTGTCAGCGAAGCACCGCGTCAGACAATTGTATTTGCACTACAAATGCACTAAATAACATAAACATCCTAAAAGATGTTCACCTGCAAAACTGCATAAATTCGATTTCATTCGAATTGTTTAAAACTATTAATGAATCAACTCTATTCTAAAAACCTTATCTGATAAGTAAGCTATTTTATAGCTACAATTTTGTTGTTATGGATATTTTGATGTATTTATTATAAAACAACAAGGACATTAGATGATTTTTAGCAATATGCATGGCACAAATGGCATTTATAGTCCGTATGTAATATTTCCCAATGTCTTGCACTTTTGACAGTGTTAACAGGGGTGTCACGTGGATGGGAATATGTATGGCAATGATATGCAGATGAGGTTATGCATAGTAAATCTAGGCGTTGTAAGCTCCATATATGGGGAGGAGATGAGGTGGAGATGCACGTACGGACAATCTTCCGCCGATTGGGATTTATAAAGGGATTTTTGCACAGGTTCTTGCGCATGGTTTTATAAATCTTGTGTATACCATTTTCAGATTTACGTCGTACGTTCACTTTTAGTAACGTTTATACGCAAAGATTTATAAGAATTAAAAAAATTACAATAGGGTTTCAGCGCTACGTGCTTGAACCCCTAAAAATGTTACAAGCATAAAACATACCGTTCACAATAAGACTTATAACATGTATATATAAAACAGATACAAAATGGTGAATTTAAAAAGACTAAACTAAAAGAAAAGGTTTCTGTTAACTGGAAAAACTGAAATTCAAGTACATCTTCCAAATGTATGTTAAACTGAAACTTGAAACTGAAAAATGTCCCCAAATAAACTAAATAAACCTTTTGATACATAGTAATTTGGAACATTACAAAACTTGAAACCATTACAAATTGCCTATATTAAACATGATAATGCCACTAGACAGAAATAACATGTAAACTTTGGTAGCACTAAAATTGTAAAACTACAATAAAAACTTTTGTGTAAAAAAAGTGAAACATATATATATTATATATATATACATTATATATATATATATATATATATACACACACAAATATATATATACATATATATATATATATACATATACATATATATACACACATATACATACATATATATATACACATATACATATATATATACATATATATATACACACATATACATATATATATATATACACACACACATATACATATATATACATATACATATATATATACAACTATCCATAAATTTAGTTGTATTTTCCTAACATGTCTTGGCTTTTAAGCATGGAAATTCTCCCTCTCCTCAAGTACGTCACCCACGTTTCCTGCCAAATTGCCAAAGCTTTCTACTACTGTTCACTACCCACAATTCATCTGAATGTACCATCTGCTCTAGGTGTCAGTTAACAGTGGAGCTCTGAATTTCTCACATCCCTTTAGAGTTTGTGAAGCTTTTGAACTTTGATTACTAAAACATGTGGCGAGGACTAAAGCGAGGAATATGGCATGGGTGTAAACACGGCACAATTCATGCAGAGCGCAGCAGACGAGGTCCTTATATGGGTATAAACAAAGAACTATTATAAGACTATCTTTGGGAGTACACAAATATTATGAATGTCAACTCAAATCAGCCCTTAAACTCAAACGCTCAATACGTGCTTTCGCTGATCCTGTTACCTGCCATTCAACAGAATTATCCAAATAAACACTGCCAGCAGCTACTACTAGGAATGGTTTGTTCCTGCTGTAAACACAGGACTGTATGACTTTTCTGTAAAAATGATCAAAGAAAAGCACGCATATGCAGATTGACAAAAAATGACTGGCTTGGTGCTTAAACTATTAAATCTACTGACAAGAATTTTTTTTTAAAAAGTAACCAAACTTCATTTTGGTGACTAGATATTTAGAAAATATGAGTGGTGCAATACTCTTTATTGCAATTTTGAATTTTTAGGCTGCTGCCGGGCCATTTCTATGTGGTTGTTAAGGTGTTCTGAGTGGTTGCTATGTATTACTTTCTGTCAAATGAGCACTGTTTTGTACTCAGGATATAGAGTACTGCAGGGATGACATATAACCTGGAAATGAGCAGGCTTTTTTTTTTACATCTCTTGAAAGAGGCGGATGCTAGTGTCTAATGTCGGAGACTAGTCTGCTTTTACAACCCCATTGTGTTTATAATCGTGCTCTTGCAGACTATTCTAACTCAAATTTAAGGGGAAATGTTGGAAGCTTAAAGGTGGTGACATTGAAGTCATGTGACTGTGGTGTAGTTTGTGTGAAGCCTACGTTTAGCTTATTACTTCTGCCAAGTGTATTTGGGTCAATGACATGACATGTATATGTTTGTGAGCATTATTTCCTTTATAAATAATTTGATAAATTCATGACATATCACGTTATGCTATAAAACCTAGGCTATTTAGTTTGAATTCATTTTTAGTACGTTTAAGTAATGCATCATTTTTTTATGTTTTATCTGTAGAAAACACTAAGTGTCAGGTGGTCAAACAAATGAACAGACTAAGAAAACTATTTAAAATGGTGCCTTAATAACACAAAATGAAAAACTACAGACTATAGCATCATTTCAGGTTTGAAACCTTTCATATAATTACATTTTATAAATACCAGTAGTTTTCAAGCTGTTGAGATAATTGAAAAACTTTTTTCCTGTAGTTTGTATACTCTCAAATGTCTGCGAACATACAATTTTTTTGAACTGAAAAATAACGGTACACTCAAAAAAAGATTTATGTAATTTAATTACATAGCAATTTTCCATCCATTTGGATTACATAGTTTTAACATAAACAAACTAATACACTTAATGTTATTCAGAAATAGATAAGATTTATGTAATAGTTGAGTATATAAATAGTGAGAGATTAAATGTCTTTTATCTTCAGTTGATTTCATCAGTTGTAGTTCTTGTGTTTCTCTGTCCTTCAGTGATTCTGCTTGTTAACAGCAGGCGTTCATCAATGATGTTCAATCATCACTTAATGATCTCATTAACTCTGACACTGCTCCAACGGTACTTTAACTCAGTAGTGCGCACACACATGACCACTAAACAGTGTTCATTAACCTGTGAACTATTACAGAAATCTTATCTATTTCATTTACATGTGACTGAGAAATTTATAAATTTGTTTATGTTAAAACTATGTAATCCACTTTATAAATGTTATCTAACATCTGAAACTTGTTTAAACACATTATTTGTCAGTGACGCATTTATGCGTCAAAAAAAGTTGTGTTCATTTGAGACGATTATGACGAACAAAATGTGTAATTTTGTCTTTAAAAATGTCTTATTTTCTACAATCCAAAAGCCAATGGAAAGATGCTACCAGGTTTATATCAAGTGAACCAGAGTGATGAAAACTTAAGGGTTGGCCATTCGCTCCATTCTGTTCGCTTCTTCTAAATGGATTTTTCAATTACATTTTTATTTAAATGTCCGGTTGCCTTCAAAGTAATACTAATGTCTCTGCCTTATCATTCACAACTTTTCAGTAGTTTCAAGGACAGTACAGGTGTTATTTGATGTTCTTACAAGATTCAGTTCCTCTAGAAGTGTTTTTTATGTTGCCATGGTTTGTCGTGGTTTGTATACATGCCGCCGTCAAACACCTGTGCCTTGTGTATTTTGTGCAATTTACTGCTGCCACAGTAACAACGGCTAAAACACACGTAAGTGTGAAGATTAAGATTATATGCTCTAACAGGAACATTCTCAATGTGTTAGGAGGCGAGTTTCCTGTTTACCATCACTTGGTGAAACAACAAAGTTATGCAACCATGGCAATAACTAGCATAAACATTAAATGAAAATCCCCTATGAATTTTCTTCTTTGCATCTACGAATTATTCATCCATGCATGGTTTTTTTTTTACCTTGCAATTTTGAATTTAAGCCCCACCCCTTTCTTACAATCAACTGCAAGTTCTTATTGAGCCAATTTGCAGCCATCCAATCAACAATCGAAGCATAAATCTAAGTCCCTGCATGTTATTCCAAAGAAAATAAATGTTTATCTTCGCAATCTTTCATTAAAATCATTTTCCTTTTTCTCTTAAGTTGTTTGTCAATCGTTCTCTTCCATATCAACCAATGCTGCTTATACAAAAAACAACAACAAAATTCTGGGTTCTTCTGTCATCACTGAAAGTCCTTACAGTTTTTTTGGTTTGTGTGTTTGAAACTGCAATTTTTAATGGCCATTTAACTATAAAATGATGCAATCTTTATTAATAGGCTGTCATTGTTTTGCCAAAGATTTTGTACTATCTTTCTTTTACCAAATGGCGCTGTTTTCTTAGGTTTGGCCTTTAAAGCAAATACTTGCTTTATTCCTGTTTTCTGCTTCTGCATATTATAGAGCCAATTGGATGAATTATGCAGCTATAATTGTGTGGGTGTATTAGTATGGATGTCAGAGTGTGGCAAATCACAAATCTAACCCTTAAAACAAAATTGGTAACTGCGTCCAAACAAAATCTAACTAAAAGCTAATTTTTTGAGATATCAACCTCAAATTTGGAACGCAACTCGCTTTGATTTTCTAGCAGTTTTAGAGTTCAACATGTTTCATAAAATATTATATAAATATTTTAAATAAAATAACATTTTCATAAACTTTAACCTCTATAACTTTTTCTTATTTCACTTTTTAAACTTTTATTATTTATCTGCCAAGGATCTTCTTTAAAATGAGACCAACCTTGCGTCTGTCCTCCCAAGCTTCAAATTTTTATACCAACATTTTTATATCCTCTTTGGACCTATGTGTAACTTTTTTTAAATTGAGGCACAAGGGTTGGATTTATTTTACACACTTAAAGCATATTGCATATTGAATATTTATTATTTAATTATCGCATTTCAGGCATTTTATATCACTGATTTTACTTCAGCTTATATTTGTAATACATCTCATATTTGACACTACAGTGCTTTAACGTCGTCACGATATCGCAATTGGCATTTCTTATTGTTTTACAGATTGTTGCAGTGCTTATTATGAATTTTTAAAAAAATCAAAAACGGTAACCTCCTCTCCCCCCTCAAAACGACGTCTGCGTCTTATGGACTTCTGTATTCATTATATCATTATATCTGTCTTTCTTTAGTTTTTTCCTGCCACTCCTTACTTGCCATGGTCACATCATTAGTAGTTCGTTTGTTTTTCAGCCATGTATCGTCAATTAATCTCGTTATCTCCTGGTGTTCTGTGTATTTAAACCCTTCCTGTTCCTTGTCTAGCGTTATTTAGGTTTCGTGTCTTGTTTATCCTGGTATTTCGCCTGTTTATGATTAAAACCCGTCGTTCCTGAATATCTCCGCCGTTGTGCTCATCCTTTACCCACAAGAACAGAACAGTTAAGAGTTGGACTAAATATCCTCCACAACCGACAGCAAATCGTCCAATGATCCAATCAATTCCCAAATGACAAAATCAAATGAACCTGGAACTGGCATTGTTGAGGTGACCCTTACAAGCCTTATTCTATATACATAAGCGACAACACAACTGCTAGTGCTTACACATGTTGCATATCATAGTCAGTCAAACCTAAACCAGTTTTATACAGTTTTCCTCTTCAGCTAATTTCAGAATACCAGAGAAAGAGCACAGAATGGCATTTGTTCCATTAGGGTTTCCATTAGTCGTAAACACGCACAATCTTATCTCTCCATGCCTTTGAAACGAAGCCAGCATGGGGAACATAAATAAGTTACTGCCAGCAGAATGAATGCCGTCTGGCTTCAACATACTGTGCTTGGTTTGACAAACCTGTAACACTTCATTCTCAGAGCTTCATTCTTCATTCTCATGCTACGCGACTACAACTTGCTCTGCAATATTTACTGTCCCAAACCTAAAGTTTTAGAAGCTGTCATTTTGTCAATACATTTATTTAAGATTTTTTTTATTTAAAAGAAATGTACTGCTCATTCTCAGAAAATGGTGACGCATACTGATTTAATTACACATTCATTTTATCATTAAATGTTTTGATTTTCCAAACTCAGACTATCAGCAAATTACGATGTTACGATCCCATTTTAATGACCCCAAAACATTTTGAAGGTAAGAGGGCCGAAGAGTCATGGCACAAAACATACATTGAAACATATGTTAAGGGTTGTTTTTTTTCTATTAATATTATTGATTTATTACAAAGCATACACAAACTATGGGCTTCATTAGGCATATACAAACTACCAGAATTTACTCAGTTATCCATTAAAATTCTATAAGGCCTTTTCACTCATTCTAAACATGAGGTAATTTACCCAGGGTTAACAATTAACCCTGGGTATAAGCTGCCATTTCACACTGTACATTCCTTAACCCTGGTTTATAGCATCCTTATTTGCATATTTGCGCTGTAAAATCAATAAAGGCACACGATTTATTGGCTGTTGTAATTTGGCAATGTCACTTTGTAAAAAAGACTAAGCGTACATACACATTCAAATGCGCAAACCTATAGACAAAACTTGAAAATGAACGGCAAGAACGCATTTAAGGTCTCGGTTTTCAGTTTGAAATGTGTCATTAATAATTAATTTCAACAAAGGAAGTGATTCGAACTAAAACCTACTTCAGCTCGATAATAATAAAAGAGCTTCTCTCTGTCCATTCCTTTTCCTATTATCACTGTGAAGCTGCTTTGAAACAATCTGTATTGTGAAAAGCGCTATATAAACGAAGATGACTTGATTTGATAACGGTGATCATTTTGGTCACTATAGTCATGATATGAAACTTTCAACGTTTCATCTCTACCAGCTTCATAACTACCACTTTGATGCTTCAAAAAGTTCATAAAGAGAGTGAAACTATTAATTGAGCAGTTTAGTTCAAATTTTCTGAAGAGACGCAATCGCTTTTTATGACGAACGGCTTTTATTCACATATAAACATTGATCAGCGAACATAAACAGAAGCTCAACAGAACCTGCGTGAGAACAAACCTCATTGGTTTTTACTGAAACTCGAACATGCTGCGTAACCCTAGAATGAACCTCATTGGCTCTCGCACGCATCAAGCGAACATGCTTGAGCTTCCGTTTACCACAACTGATAGAAAGCCTAAATTCAATCTGTTCATCGTATAAAGCGATTGTGTCTCAATTAATTTTTTTTATGATATCTATGAGTGCGTTCACACTTGTAGTTCGGTTGATTGGTCCGGACCAAAAAACAAAAACAAAACATAAAGTCCTGGTCCGCTTAGCGTTCACACTGGCATTTTCAACAGCGAACCTAAAGTTACCGAACCAAAGGCATAGAGATACGGTCACGACCTGATTGGTCAGGTTTTATGACGTATATTTCGTGACGGAGCTCGCTTACCGAACATTCAAAAAGAATGCTGTGTTCTGGATTAAACGCCATTATTTTATGCGTGTGCATATGCTTTATTTTACCAGCTGAGAATCACGAAGAGCTCATAAAATGTTCAAAACATTCAAAACAGCAGCAGGATTTCCTCCGTTGTCTGCAGAAACAGAAACTTCACCTCCTCGTCGCTCCACGTTTGCCCTCGACTCATTTTGGATACACCGATCTTTCCGCGTCATCAAATTAATTGACTTGTAGCGTCGCATCTAGTGACATCACGTCCTGTTTTTGGTTCGTTTACATGTCTTTGGTCCGTGTTGCGTTCATATATCAATCGAACCGCACCAGAGTTCGTTTGGAAGCGGACCGAGACCCATCTTTTTAGCGGCCTCGGTCCGCACCAGGGTTCGGATGGCAGCGTCACATATGAACCGCACTAACTGAGCAATCGCACCAGGGTTCGTTTTAATCGAACCAAACATGACAAGTGTGAACGCACCCTTAATGAACTTTTGGAAGTGCCAAAGTGGTAGTTGTGTAGCTGTCGATGGAATCTCTCGGATTTCATCAAAAAAATGAATGAAACTCTTACAGGTGTGGAACGACGTGAGGGTGAGTCATTAATAGTGAGAGTTTTTGGGGTGAAGCGGAGTTAAACAGGGTTAAGCGTAGTGAAGCAACTGAAGCAAACACCATTTTATAAAGATTATTTTACATAAAGTAGGCCTATGCATGAACGTGCCTGCAAACTTCATTACAAACTGGCATTGCCTCATTTGAATAAGCTTAGAAAATTCTTTTTTAATTTTGACATTTCATGCACTACGAAATGATTTAGCCTTCATGAAATCTACTTTCCAGGCTCATGCCTGTAGGCAGCGAGGAGCGGAGCGGGCAGCATGATGTCATCAGGCACCCCTCCTTCATGCACATATGTATCGGAGCTTTATGAGTTGTGGGGACTGGCACAAACTGCCTCTATGAGCCTCACGAGCAGACTGAACTCCAGCCAGCACACAATGAAGCTCTATTCAAGGATGCAGCGCTGGCCCTTTAAGAACACCCACTACTGAGGGCTCCGAGCTGAACAGGGTCACGAGGGTGAACGGATAAATAAGGAAACACCAGAAATAAAAAAAATACCTAGAAGCACGTCGACATTAACTCCTTTACAATACAGAGCATGCACATAAAAACACTTCACAATGCATATATGAATAATATTCAACACCCAAACACTTGGCAAAGACGCACAAAGACACACTTAGTGACGCCTACAGCTTGTTCGTGTCGACATTCTTGCATGCGTTTGCATTTGTTTTAGTCCAAAACGGCGAAATATAATAGAGTTATGCAGTACATCACTCATCAGCATGCATGCTTTCTTACTGTAAGACGCTAGGTGTGTCATTTCACTTCACTGTGACTCTACATGTTTAGATGTGGGTGTGTCTGCCTAACAAAACTGAACTCTTGAAAATGAGTGTATCATGTCCAACGTCCATGACCTTAACCGGCAATTAGTTATATAACATGCTATTATTGCTACCGGTACCACAGTATTCTGTGCTGGTTACTCAACAGCATCTCAAGGAAGGCCGTCATTTCAACATTTGATCGGGAGATAGGCCAAGCAACAAATGCAGAATGCTGATGTTATATTTAAGCAGGACACATGAAGTTGTGAAACTAAAGATTCATTAATGCATGATAACCAGTTTTACCATAAACAAACTTATAAACTTAATGTGATTCATATTTCTCAGTCACATGTAAATAAAATAGATACGATTTCTGTAATAGTTCACAGGTTAATGAACACTGTTTAGTGGTCATGTGTGTGCGCACTACTGAGTTAAAGTACCGTTGAAGCAGTGTCAGAGTTAATGAGATCATTAAGTGATGATTGAGCATTAATGATGAACGCCTGCTGTTAACAAGCAGAATCACTGAAGGACAGAGAAACACAAGAACTGATGAAATCAACTGAAGATAAAAGATATTTAATCTCTCACTATTCATAAACTCATAAGCATGTGAAACTAAAGATTCATTAATGCATGATAATAAATGATAGAGGGGAGCTGGTTTATCATTCAGGCTTTTATTACTGTATGGTGAGGTTATAGTTCTCCAAAATCCTTCTGTCAGCTCCTGTTTGAGTCATTCACCCTAAACAAATCTGCTAGTGAGAACTTCTATAGCTGTTATTAATCTGTTATAATATGGGGTTTTACAATATTATAACCAGTTAACGGTCACTCCCTTTTAGAGCAGATCTGAACTCGGGATTCATGAATGCTTTGTAAAACAGACTTAAGGTTGGTTCTGGCTAGGGTAGAAAAGTTCTAGAAAGCTTAAGTTTACTGTTAAGTAGAGGTGTAACAATACCCTCATGTCACGATTCGATACAAATCACGATACTGAGCTCACGATACGATATTATTCCAAGACATATGGTAAAAGAATGACCAAACAAAAATGTACTGTTGATTAAAATGCTAAATTTGGTAATTATTTGGAAACCCAACGCACAGGACGATGCTGACACTTTTATTCATGATGCTGAAAATACAGAATTATTTTAGACAAATATGCTTGCGATCTGTCATTGACTAGATGTATTTAAAGTAATGTAGGCCAGTTTGGCAACATAAGACATTTGGTATTATAAATATTCCCCCATTTCATTATTAAATATTATATTCAACATTCATTTTGTTGTATTATATGCAACAGTTTCATTTTGGGTGAACTACCCACAATATTGTTGCATTTTTGTATTGTGATACGATATATTGTAACACCCCTACTTTTAAGCAATATTTCATACAAAATATATATTTTACAATATATAAAATTGCTTGAAAATCAAAGCCATATGTCTTTGTAAGTTTTTACTTCCAAATTTCAAGTTTTTTAAGTACGTTTTCCATGGTAACGCATTTATGATTATTGTTATTAAAATACGTGATATGAAAGATATGTGGGCAATAAGACGATACAAAAGTGTACAAGTACCGCTTATAGAGTTAGTTCATCCCAAAATTAAAATTGTGTGATCATTTATTCATCCTCATGTCATTCCAAACCTGTATGATTTGCGTTCTTTCACACGTTGACCACAAAAGCAGTTTTGCAGAATGCCGTGAAAGCAAATAGTGACCAGATTTAAAAAAATAAAAAAAAAGCTGACACAAAAATTAATGCCGTTTAATGTCTTGACAGCCAAGTTTTAATATGCACTAGTGCACAAGAGATTTGAGATTTTCATTAAATAATTGTTTAAATTTCAGTCTGTTCCAAGACTCATTTAGAACTGAACTGAGAAAGTTTTAAATTCTTTAATTTGAACTGAATTTGAATTGAGGTAGATTACGAGAGCGTTACAATTAAATTTAAATGTAAGGAAGTAAAATTCAAATGAACTAAAATGGAATGAAATCTTTATAACTGTTTTTAACTTGAGAAGGTTTATAGGCCTTATGCAAGAATAATAGACAGATAGTTCAACTCAAAAATGAAAATCCTGTCATTAATTCCTCACCCTCTTGTCATTCCACACCCGCAAGACCTTCGTTCATCTTCAGAACACAAATGACAAACGCTTTCAGTCCATCCATTGGGTAAAACGCCCAATTTTTTACTCATTCAAGATCCACAACGGTAGTAAAGACATCATTAAAGTAATCCAATGCGACTCCAGTGGTTTAACATCAGTTTTATGAAGCGACGAGAGTGCTTTGTTTGTGCAAAAACGTAATTTACCACTTTATTTACAAAATAACATTATCAAAAGTGCATTCACGGAACAACTTGAGACATTCGTCGTGGTGCTTCCCCGACTGGATTATTTTCATAAATAAAGTGGGGTTTTTTTCGTATGTGCAAACAAAGCACAAAAAAGTCTTTTCTGCAAACAAAGCACTTCATAAAATTGTGGTTGAACCACGTACTTTAATGATGTCTTTCCTATCGTTCTGGACCTCGAAGGAGTCAATAGCTCCCAATGGAGGGACAGAAAGCTCTCGGATTTCTTCAAAAATATCTTCATTTGTGCTTCGACGATGAACGAAGGTTGGAACGACATTGAGTAATCAATGACAGAATTTTCATTTTTGGCTGATCTAACCCTTTTTTAACCCCCCTTTCTCAGAAATGTTCCAATATCTTAAGACAATCCGCTACTTCTCCTTTCTGAGGACTGACTCAAGATGAAACAGAACAGCAGCTTGGCCTCTGTCTTCCCAGCAGATGGGTGAAACCTCCAGCACTTTGACCTCACACCATCAAGCACATGGTCTGCATTCCACGCCACCTCCTCCCAAAAGCACACACTTGTGTGTCAGTGTGAAGTTTCAAATGGCTCCATGACGGGAGGTATTTCATTCAACAGCACTATTAATACTCTTTTCACCCACTTCTGTTACTAGCCGTACAGCTGTATTCTCTCAATAAGAACTACTGCAGTTTTATAATTGTATTTACAACCATACTTCATCTTAGTCACCTTTTATGTTATACTGGATCCAGTGTTTGGATGACATATCTGACACTTTCTTCACATGTTTTTTTTAGCTTTCAAAGTGGAAACTATGTGGTTTCTGGTCAAAAGTGCAACATTTTAAACAACATTAGACCATGTTTACCCCATCTAAGTTCTGTTTGAGGTGTCATTTTAATTGGGCTACTTAACATTTGACTAGCTCGACGCTTTAACTGATTGTTTGAGAAGTTCATGTTTCAAAAGTGCTCCATGTCAATTCCATGAGGGTCTCGGAGAGGTGTGAATGCAATAGACGTAGAAAAGTCTCTCACTTTTGACTCAAGTGTGAATCAACAGGTGAAATGTTTTTATTTAACGAGTGGGAGCGTCTCCATGGCAACAGTTCAGTTATATCTTACCAGTATTTTGCTTATCACACTTTCAAACCACATGAATAACGACCGTTATTTCTCTCAAGCGTCTCACACAATGAAATCATGATTAAATTAAAGCCACAGACACGTTAATAACTTACTATTTCTGCAGTCAGGATCGTTCCTTTCCGAGTTCGCACGTAGCTCTTCATTTTCTCCAAACAGCCTCCGAACGGACTTGCCTCAGTTTCTGCCATTCTGCAGATTTATTCCTATGAAATAACGTCTTCTTAGGAAGCCTGGTGTCCGTGTCAGCACACGTTCCGCTAAAAGACACCGTGAGGCGAAAATAAAAGCGCAGTTATTGATTCAGTCGGTGTCTGACGCAGCTTTCAGCTTCTTCTTCATGAACTTCCTGAGAGCGTCCAACTCGGTTACCGCTGAGGGAAAGAGTGAGTGTGCGGGGCGTTGGCTAACTGTAGTCTCTTGAGGGTAAATCACGGAGAACGAGCATAAAACCACTAGAGGGAGAGTTTTATAACCTAGTGAGTTTCCTACCTAGACAGCGTTTCGATTTAGCTCTTGAACTGCCTACAAATGTTGTCTAAGTAGACAGCACGCTAGGTTTCGACACAGCCGGAATATTGATAGCCGCGGGCTGTGGAAACGTTAGCTTTCTTTTTCATTCATAAGTTTTCAAAAAGGAAAGCATATTTACCGCTTTTTATAGTATATATCATATTACAATTCATTATACTTATTATAACATTTCATTTCTGCCGTATTTGTTCAGTTTAAGAGCTGAGGGAGCTGTGGCCTCACATCTGGAATGTGTTTCTCTCGCGAGATTTATAGTTACTGTATACTGACACACAAAGAGAGAGATCTCATGGAAACTATATTTTATGGGTAACAATTTCATTTTAAATTAAATGACGTGGAAATATTCTGAGGCATAAGAGCTTTTGACAGCTACCCCTGCTGATCATTCTGTGGGCAGAGTATGGCAAGCCGTTTAGACTTTTATTCATGAACTTGTGATATCAACAATTACATTTTCACTAGTTAAAATGTTAATTCTTGATATCGGGAATTAGATTTCCACTAGTAACAATGACAGTTTTTGATATCAAGAATTACATTTCCACTAGTAGCAACGTTAATTCTTGATATCTGAATAAAAGTTAAAACGGCATGCCGTGGCAAGCCGTTTTTACTTTTATTTATTTTCAGGATATGAACTTGTGATATCAACAATTACATTTTCACTAGTTAAAATGTTAATTCTTGATATCAGGAATTAGATTTCCACTAGTAACAATGACAGGTTTTGATATCAAGAATTACATTTCCACTAGTAGCAACGTTAATTCTTGATATCTGAATAAAAGTTAAAACGGCATGCCGTGGCAAGCCGTTTTTACTTTTATTTATTTTCAGGATATGAACTTGTGATATCAACAATTACATTTTCACTAGTTAAAATGTTAATTCTTGATATCAGGAATTAGATTTCCACTAGTAACAATGACAGGTTTTGATATCAAGAATTACATTTCCACTAGTAGCAACGTTAATTCTTGATATCTGAATAAAAGTTAAAACGGCATGCCGTGGCAAGCCGTTTTTACTTTTATTTATTTTCAAGATATGAACTTGTGATATCAACAATTACATTTTCACTAGTTAAAATGTTAATTCTTGATATCAGGAATTAGATTTCCACTAGTAACAATGACAGGTTTTGATATCAAGAATTACATTTCCACTAGTAGCAACGTTAATTCTTGATATCTGAATAAAAGTTAAAACGGCATGCCGTGGCAAGCCGTTTTTACTTTTATTTATTTTCAAGATATGAACTTGTGATATCAACAATTACATATTCACTAGTTAAAATGTTAATTCTTGATATCAGGAATTAGATTTCCACTAGTAACAATGACAGGTTTTGATATCAAGAATTACATTTCCACTAGTAGCAACGTTAATTCTTGATATCTGAATTAAAGTCAAAACGGCATGCCGTGGCAAGCCGTTTTTACTTTTATTTATTTTCAGGATATGAACTTGTGATATCAACAATTACATTTTCACTAGTTAAAATGTTAATTCTTGATATCAGGAATTAGATTTCCACTAGTAACAATGACAGTTTTTGATATCAAGAATTACATTTCCACTAGTAGCAACGTTAATTCTTGATATCTGAATAAAAGTTAAAACGGCATGCCGTGGCAAGCCGTTTTTACTTTTATTTATTTTCAAGATATGAACTTGTGATATCAACAATTACATTTTCACTAGTTAAAATGTTAATTCTTGATATCAGGAATTAGATTTCCACTAGTAACAATGACAGGTTTTGATATCAAGAATTACATTTCCACTAGTAGCAACGTTAATTCTTGATATCTGAATTAAAGTCAAAACGGCATGCCGTGGCAAGCCGTTTTTACTTTTATTTATTTTCAGGATATGAACTTGTGATATCAACAATTACATATTCACTAGTTAAAATGTTAATTCTTGATATCAGGAATTAGATTTCCACTAGTAACAATGACAGGTTTTGATATCAAGAATTACATTTCCACTAGTAGCAACGTTAATTCTTGATATCTGAATAAAAGTCAAAACGGCTTGATATGAACTTGTGATATCAATAATTACATTTTCACTAGTTAAAATGTTAACTCCTGATATCAGGAATTAGATTTCCACTAGTAACAATGGCAGTTTTTGATATCAAGAATTACATTTCCACTAGTAAAAACTATAATTCTTGATATCTGAATTAAAGTCAATACGGCAAGCCGTTTTTACTTTTATTTATTTTCAGGATATGAACTTTTGATATCAACAATTACATTTTCACTTGTTAAAATGTTCATTCCTGTTATCAGTAATTAGATTTCCACTAGTAACAATGGCAGTTTTTGATATCAACAACTGAATTCTTGATATCAGAAATTAAATTCTTGATATCAACAATTGAATTGCTACTAGTAAATATGTTAATTTCTGATATCATGAATGTGATTGTTACTAGTAAGAAAGCCGTTTTAGATATCAGAAATTATATTGATGTCAGGAATTCATTTTCAGATATAAGAAATGAACATTTTTACTAGTAGAAATTCAATTGTTGATATCAAGAATAGACATTTGCACTAGTTTACATCCTGAAAATGAATAAAAGTCAAAACGGCTTGCCATAAAATCTAATTCCTGATAACAGGAATTAACATTTTAGCTAGTGAAAATGTAATTGTTGTTATCACAAGTTCATATCAAGCCGTTTTGACGTTTATTCAGATATCAAGAATTATAGTTTTTACTAGTGGAGTCTTGATATCAAAAATTGTCATTGTTACTAGTGGAAATCTAATTCCTGATTTCAAGAATCAACATTTTAACTAGTGAAAATGTAATTGTTGATATCACAAGTTCATATCCTGAGAATTGAATTAAAGTAAAAACAGCTTGCCATACACTGAGGCCCTTGTTTTGGCAACACAAGTGAGTGATCATAACAAATGTGCATACACAAAACCACACTTTTCTGACCTGGGGCCTATTTCAGGAAGATTGCAAAGATGATAAGAAACCATCAAGACATGAGTCATTGTTTCCTGACTGAATGGATAATAATTGTTATACTGTAGCACTTGTAACATTAATGCAGCGTTTATAAACGCTTAATTAAATATGCTAATTATCTAAATGAAGCATTAATTCATGTTTACAATGAATTTGAACAAAATCAAAAAGTAAAACTGAAGGTACACAGACACTACCAAAGTTTAATATTTTTGGAAAGAAGTCTCTTATTCTCACCAATGCTGCAATTATTTGATCAAAAGTACAGTAATATTGTGAAATATTATTACAATTTGTTTTTGTATTTGAATATATTCCAAACTTCAGTGTCACATGATCCTTCAGAAATCATTCTAGTATGCTGATTTGCTACTCAACAAAATTTCTCATGCATTTTCTTTGATGAATAAAAATCTTTTGTAACATTATAAATGTCTTAACTGTAAGTTTTGGCCTTTTTTTTCTAGCTGAATAAAAGTATAGTTTAAAAAAAAATGTATTCTGGTAGTGTACTTTACAAGAAAAGCACAATAACTGCATTAATAAAGTAGATGTATTTACTAACTTTCTATTTTTCCACTTCTAATCTTGTTATTTTGTTTTAATGCCTTTTTATTTAGTTTCAAAGGTCAAATTTCCAGTCATGTCACATCATTTACTAAATGTCTCCCTCTTCTGGTCTTAAAAGGCACCAAAAGCCATGACTGTTGTAAGATCAGGAATATGACACAGAATGATATATCTTGCACACCTAGAGAACTCAAAATGTTTCCACCTTAACCAAAATGATCAATGTTATTGTCACTTCTCTTAACTCCATTGTGAATTTACAATGGCTAACTGTCCTTCAAAAATGTAAGACGTTAGAAAGTAAGCATTACTAAAAAAGGAACATACTGGAGCATTAATTTCATCACTCGTCATTCTCTAACATTGTTTTATTTTGCATTATCAGAGGTTATAATGAGGGAGAGAAAGAAAGCAATATGGACCTTCAAGTAAAGGCATATAGACAGAGATAGCATAAAAACATCCATATCAGTATGAACAAAAAAAAGCCAAAACACATGGAAATGAATTTTCAGAAAGAATATAAAAGGGGTCATTCACACTCATGTCCGAATAAGAGCATCAGTGGTGTTTCAAAGCACTAGAAAAACAAAACCTCAAGTACTGAAGCACCCATGACTGCCTTTTGTAAGTGTTCACTATATTGTCCTTTATAGCACCAATAATATATTTGTGCTTTAGCTTGTAAAGGTTTGTAAATATAACCAAAACATAAAAGGAGATCAATCTTGTGCATAATTTGTTCACATTTTTTTATGAATAGTAGTCTGTACTTCCAGTTTCACTTTGTTCTTAGCTTTTCTGTAACCCAGTTTCTCTCCCTATCACTTTTATCTAAGACTACTGACTTTTGTTAACACTTCTAGTAGTGATTGACACAAAACTTTTATACTATTTAACTTTTGTGTTCTCATGAACCTTCAAAGAATGTTTCACACACACACACACACACAAAAAACATTCAGTAGGAGGTCAGACCTCTTACCGTGGGTTGAACGATTGAGGTGGTGAAGTGGTAAGATATGGAAAATAAAAACAAATGTGGGGGCTACAAGTGGAATCACAAAAAAGCAACAATAAGTTAAATTCACAATACAGTATATCTAATTAAATATAATTCATATTTACACCACATAGACAAACACATTCAGTTTAATATTACTATAATTCATATAATTCATTCAAATGGCTCCCCATACATAACATATACATGATAGGTTTCATTCATTTTTTGGTAGCATATTCAAGTTTTTCCTCATCATGATAGGATGAATAATCTCCCATTAGAT
This sequence comes from Opsariichthys bidens, assembly GCA_037194245.1. NCBI lineage: Eukaryota > Metazoa > Chordata > Actinopteri > Cypriniformes > Xenocyprididae > Opsariichthys > Opsariichthys bidens. The sequence goes on along the minus strand of CM074315.1, from coordinate 5,992,499 downwards.
TCCATGTAATAGACAGTATGTTGAAATTAGTGTCCTGGATCTCCTCTTGGTTATGATGTTAATATCAACCCTGATAAGATTTCTTAAATGTGCTTCAATCCCACCCACCCCCTTCCCTTTAAACCAACTGAAGACAGTGGAAACATAGCTAGTCGTTTCCATGCTGGCTGATCACATGACCGTCCTCTTGCCGTGATCTGCAAAGACGACACGTTTAAAATTTTATTCATCATAACTTTTATTTATATATTCAAATAGAAAACAGTTATTTTTTCATTTCAAATAATATTTCACAATACTGTTTTACTTTGATCAAATAAATGCAGCATTGGCGAGCATAAGAGACTTCTTTCCAAAACATTACAAAATCTTACCGACAAAAAACTTTGATCAGTGTAAAAACATTTTGTAAATTTATAATATGACTACTTTGAACGTTGATTGTAAAGTTAATATATACAAAGACAAGGCAAATGGTAGTTCATGACGTCACATGTGGACCTCCCATGAGTATAAATGGGTGCCTGTAACACAAATCAGCTTTTTTGTCTTCAGGAGCCGCTTGCTTATATGCGCGTGCAAGATAACACTCTGTTGGAGCGCGTTCGACTCCCGAGGGAGCTGGATGCACTCATTATGACGCATCCGCGGTAGTTTCTGTTCTTGCTTGATTCTTGTGTGATTCTCTCCCGAGGGATAGGAATCAAACCTTCTCATCTGGCGAGCACTAAGTACCCCAAGAAGGCTTCGAAGCTTCCCCAAAGCCGGGAACACACCAAGCCGACGCCGAAAGCAGACCGCGGGGTTGGCTCGCGTCGGCGGCGTCTGGGTCCAAAGTTGCCCTGACACACCAATCCGACGCTCGACACCCGCGTATAAAGGAGATGTCTATTTAAGCAGATATATTTGTCAATATTCGTCATTCAAAAAGGGAAAGTGAAACTAAGACTGCATGTAGACAATCCATCAACAAAGCAGCGCTTGCTTACCGTTTTGAATATCAGTCATGCTGATCACGTTCTTTATTCCACTCCGCTCATGTTATCATGAAAATATTCGTGCATTCGAGTGCAGTGATTTGCTTGCTTTCATAACTTTTGCTTATATTCTGGTGAACTGACTCGTTTGCTATACTGAACTATCAGAGTTCTCTCTCTTACTTCAACTTATCAAATCGGCTCAAAAAAGCAGACGAGGACCAAGTTCAGCAGACGGAGCCAGAGATGAGACCGCTCCTTCCAGGAGGGCTGGGTGGAGAATCTTATTTTCTTTTTGCTCCACCTCTCGCCCAAGTGGTAGTTCATTCATTCATTCATTTTCCACCGCTTATCGCGGGGGCAGCAGTCTGAGCAGATTCCCAGACTTCCCTCTCCCCAGACACTTCCTCCAGCTCTTCCGGAGGGACACCGAGGCGTTCCCAGGCCAGCCGAGAGACATAGTCTCTCCAGCGTGTCCTAGGTCTTCCCCGGGGCCTTCTCCCGGTGGGACATGCCCGGAACACCTCCCTAAGGAGGCGTCCAGGAGGCATCCGAAACAGATGCCCGAGCCACCTCAGCTGACTCCTCTCGATGTGAAGGAGCAACGGATCTACTTTGAGCTCCTCCCGAGTGACCGAGCTCCTCACCCTATCTCTAAGGGAGCGCCCTGCCACCCTGCGGAGAAAGCTCATTTCCAAGTGGTAGTGGTACCCATATTTTCAAAGAAAGGGCAACTTCTTCATTCTCTGGGCCACATCATTCGCAGCTCGGACATGTTGGATGCGGATGTACCACCTCCTCATGTGTGGACGCAACTCACGCAAATACACAGGTCAGTATAGCGCGTTCAGTGGCAGCTTCCTCAACTGTCACAGGCCGATTCCAGTTACTGTTTACAGAGCAAGTTAGATGTTTCAAGACTCCCACAGCCACAGGATTGTGTAGTCTCGTGTAGCCAGACCTTCAGATGGACGGCAGAAGGTCTGGACTCTATTGCAGCTTTCATTGGCCAAGGACTTTGACTGACATGTATCGCAACCAATCACAGTTCTTTTTGTTCCGCGGCATGTTTGAAAATAACAATAAAATAACAGACCGGTGTGCATCTAATAAATTATTCATTCAAGAACGTTATACAAGTTTACAGCAACAATGGAGCCGTGAATGTCACATACTTTTCAAAATCAGTATTTAGTTGAGTAAGCGCTCATTGTCACAGCTGTAAACGTGATGGCGTTCTTCTTCTACAATTGGGTTTGGCGTCACGCCATTTGTTTCCGGGCGGACCATTAAAGAATGCAACACACACGTCTCCCGTACATCCTGTAGAATGCAACCAACCAGATGACGACTTCGAAACTCCTGAAGTGTTTCCAGATAAGTGTGCCATAGGCATCAGACGTACATCCAACGGTCCTTGGGTGTGATGTCTGAGACTGAGACTACAGGATTGGCTACGCGATTCAGTTTGCCAGGTGGCCGCCCAGGTTCAGCAGTGTACTCTTCACCTCAGTGGCAGGCAAAGACGCCCCTGTCCTGCGTGCAGAAACTGCTGTCCAATTGGCAAAGGACAGAGCCTGTCCCTCCAGCCAAGATGAAGAAGGGTTTCTACAGCCCTTTCTTCATCGTACCAAAGAAAAGCGGTGGGTTGCGGCCAATCTTAGACCTGTGACTTTTGAATCGGATCCTGCACAAGCTCCCTTTCAAGATATTATCACAGAAACGCATTCTGACATGCGCTCGCCAACAGGATTGGTTAGCGGTGATAAACCTGAAGGATGCGTACATTCATGTCACGATTCTTTTGAGGGTCAGACATATCAGTACAAGGCCCTCCCTATCAGACTGTCCCTATCACCACTTGTCTTCACAAAAGTCGAAGAGGCTGCCCCTGCCCCGATAAGGGAATTCTCAACTATCTCGAGAACTGGATGATCCTAGCTCACTCTCGAGATTTGTTGGACCTGGTGCTCAGACACCACAGCCATTTAGGGCTTCAGGTCAAGTGGAGAAAGAGCAAGCTCTCCGCAGTGCAGAGCATCTCTTTTCTCAGGATGGAGTTGGACTTCGCAGCTCACGATCCTGAACTCCCTGAAGACGTTCAGAAGAAAGCAGTAGTTTCACTGAAACAATTTCAGAGGCACCTGGTGCATATGGCATCCTCGCCGGCACCATTGGCTACAGACTCGAGATGGTCATGGAACAGAAGCACACATTGTGTGGTTATCACACCAATTTGTCATTGCTTTTTTACTCCTCTGAGAGACCTTGCATTGCTATGAGCAGGGGTTCTACTAGGACTAGTGTCTATGTGTGTTTTGGTCACGACAGAAGGCTGGCTGGGATGTTGTGTGCAAAGGGCACACCGTGTCAGGTTTCTGGACTGGACCTCATCTGCAACAGCAGATGAGATGCTAGCAAGATTGCTTGCCCATTGTCCCAGGCTCGTGTTGATCTGGACAGTCAACAGCATTAGCGCATATAAACTGCCAAGGCAATTTACGATGCATGTTGCAACTTGCCCAAGTGCAACCCCTAGTGTCAGTCATCAACACCACATCTCGTTGCCTCCAGCAGGGAACGGAGATTACAATAGTAACAGAGATGTTCCACATAGCGTCAACTCCATAACGGCGCGGCTGAGTTACACTTTGAAAGACAACCTCTAGGATACGTATGTAACCGTAGTCCCCTGAGAGAGGGAAAGAGATGCTGCATGTCTAGGGCTTGCCTGCACGCCTCCTACAAACAAAAGCATTGATGATGTGTATTATTTTTCAGACACCAGTCACACTGATGCCGTCCCCCATAGTGACACAACATCTCGTTCCCCTTCTCAGGGACCCATGGTTACATACGTTTGTACACTTACAGCTTAAAGCTTCTTCACTCACCAGTGCAGAGCTTCAGCCAGCGGAGCCGGACTCACATCTCATTGGAGAAGGAGGTGGGCTCACCCTGACCATACACTCCTTGGTTGTAACCACCGCCGCCTTCGTATCCACCGCCCTGTTGGCCGTATTCAGGCTGGTACCCGCCCTGAGAGCTGGCGTAAGGGTCCTGCCCATAACCTTCTTGTCCATAGCCTAGAAAAACACATTTAAAAATGAATTTAATGAAATAGGATGATGACCTTTGCAAGCTTCAAAAAGTCAATTATAAAGTTCTATTAGGGTAAATCTTGTAAAACTTGTCAAGAATATGTCAGAGGTATTTTGGATAAAGAAAATAAGATTGACAGTAGTAAAATGACAAGCATATTATTCAAATCACATTCCTTTATCCTCATTACTGTAATACTGACTTAATTTGTTCTTGAGGTACACACTAACCTAAGTATAAATGTTTATACCAGCAACAAAAATCTAGGTAGTAGTAATAAATAAACTTATATGAACTTATGAATTGAGAGCATAAGAATTCCAGTGAATTCCATGCTTTAATTTTCAGCCTTTCAGTTGTGCCCACCTTGGCCGAAGGAGTCTGGTGCTGGCTGCTTCTCTCCAGAGGGCATGTAAGTGCCAGCAAAGGCTGCAAGCCAACCGGTTTCCTTGAAGACGAACCACATGTTCCCTGCCCATAGCACTACATTACAGAACCCAAACGCCTGTAGGAATCAGAGAAATGAACCAAATTGTTACATGTACATATTGTATGCATTCATTTGTATACCCAAACACATCTACACCCTGTTCTACCTGATGAAAATACTGCCAAGTTTCATTAGGCTAAACATACATACACTGATTTTATCTCTGGACGCTGCAACTAATCTAGTAGTAGCTGTTGCACTAGTGGTATTGGTGCTGCATAACTGGCTATAACTTCTAAAGTATGATCACAAATGGGATCTATATCGACAGTAAAAAATGGAGGGAATCCAATCTGGAGGGAAAAGCATTTCCAGTTTGTCATTTCAAACTTTTATTCACAGATGAATCAACATCACAGATCAAGGTTGGAACACTTTCAGTATTATTTTAACATTGTTTAAATACAATTATATTAATTTATTAGTTAGCTTTCATTTTGTATTAGATTTTTCACTTTTGTTTATGTATTAGTTTTTGTTTGTAAAATATTTATTTTAGATTTTTTTTTGTTTTAGTCATTTTAGTACTTCATCTTATTTAATTTCAGTTAGTTACCTAGGCAAAGTCTGCATTTTTTAAGGTTTTTCATATTTTATTTCAGTTTGTTAACGAACACATTTTTTTAATTGATTTAGTTAACCATAACAACACCGATCACTGTTGAATTCTACGAATCTTATCAACTTTAATGAAACAAAGGTGAATTATATTGTCACTGACGATTCATACAGGTATATATTATGTTATCCTTTATTTTTTTTACAACCAATAACCATTTAGTGCCCCTATTATGCTATTTTAGGTACCTAATTTTGTTTTGGAGGTCTCCTAAAATAATTTTACATACACTTTAATTTATAAATATACATTGCAGAATCACCTCTGAAACGGTTCTCTGAACCCCTCCTTTCTGAGAGTCTGCTCTACTCTGATTGGTCAGATGCTCCAGCCTGTTGTGATTGGTCTATCACGTATATTGCGTTGGAAACAAAACACCCATTTTCATACATAAATTTACGCTCCGGAAGGCTTCCTCTCCACTTGCAGAAAGTAAGACTGGAATTACTGAAGAATACTTTCAGGCAGAATCAGTTCTTTCTTTGGGTTAAACAATCACTCCATTTATCGTCCGCCTTGAGTTTTGAAACTTTGCAGACATTTTACATTCAAAAGCTATAATTGCATACTAAATCAAGCTATATTACACACTACATGAAAGGTCATAAGCCTAAAAAGCATATTAGGGGCACTTTAAATGTTGAAACTGCAACTTACATTAAAAACAGTGCATGACTACCATATCTTACATCATTTCGGCATTGCGCACTGACATAACGTCAGTCTCAACTGCCTAAATGTGTCTGTCAGGATCTGTCAGCCTTTTGTTCATTTAGTTTTCATTATCATGGACTTTTAATTTGATTTGATTCATTTCCTGTTGTCTCTCTTTAGCTACTATGGCAGTTCATTTGATCATCACACCTGTAAGTCGTTTAGTTTGTTATCAGTGTACACTTAAGCTCCTTTGTTTCCTCAGTTCAGGATCACACTGTTACGAAGCTTTGCATTACCCTGTGTTTATTCTTTTATTAAATACCTAAGTGTTGGAATTTTCTGCCTCATCTTTGTCTCTAGGACTTTTAAAACTGTGACAGTGTCATTATGAAATTCTAGAAATACATTTAATATATGTGCATAATAACTGTGACTGTAGTGACTGTACCCACCACAGATGTGTTCAGGCCTGAAACCACAGGCTCATGGATTTCTTTGCAGCGGTTTTCCTCACGATCACATGCAGCGATGAGGTTGATGACCTCATCGGGGTCAGTTGCCCTCTTTACATCCGAGAGACCTTTGGCCCACGCCGCTGAACTCACCAACCACATAAAGGTAAAAATAGCTGTCACCACAAAATCCTGTAGAACAACAAAACCAAATTATTTTCATTTTTTTCATTTGAATACTCATCACCATCATATTTTAATGGATTATATGATGTTAAAAAATTAAATTATACATTACATATACATTATATTTAAAGAGATAAACTTCATGGATCAAACAGATTCGGTAGTTAAGGCGGTTAGAAAGTTTCCACTGATCTTCAGTCTCATGAAATGTCATGGGTTTGGTAACACTTTACTAAAAAGTTAAAATTAGTTAACTATATTAACGTTAGCTGAAAATTACAAATACTTCTAAAGGCCCATTCATACTAAGAACCATAACTATAATGGTAACTATATTAGTGTGCATGATAATGTTCTGCACTTTTGTCGTCTGACGCTTAAACGCTCATGCTCTTTAAAGCAGGATGGATTCTGAGTGGCTGTCAATGTTTTTATTGTTCTTCAGCTGGAAAAAAAATCATTGTGAAAGTGATTTTAACAATTTTCTTTTTCTGTGTCATAATTGTGGTGTGGACTGTGCTATACTTTTACATTTAGAACAATGTTTAAAATGGTCTCATTGACTAATAATTGCATGGATTATTTCGTATTTGTACGCACAGGAGAACTTCTCACGAAAATCGCCGCCTAATTCACAACACATGAATTTGTTCTTAATCTTGTTCTAATGCCAAATTTGGATTATTTCAAATGAGCGGCTGCATGCACAAGTTTAGTCATTTGCATAAAACATGCCCAAACCATTTCCATATAAGGGTTTTCCGCACAACCTTTCTTTTGCAGACTTTTTTCTCAAAAGTCAAAATATAAAAAACCCAAAACATCCACTCTCTGCCGAAGCGTTCTCGCCAGATCCTCAAAACCGGTTCAAACACAATATACACCTTTTATAGGACCCAGATTACAGACCTGTGTGTAAATCTGCATTATTCAGAGAAACCTTAAGCTATAACATAGCTTTTCTTACTTTTTCACTGTATATGATGAAATATATTTAAAGGGTTAGTTCTCCCAAAAATGAAAATCCGATGGCTCAGTGTTTGCCAGCAAAACAATGAACACTTTCAGATGCCCAGAAAGATACTAAAAACATATTTAAAACGGTTCATGTGAGTACAGTGGTTAATACCTTAATATTATAAAGCGACAAGAATACTTTTTTAGAGTGCCAAAAACACAAAATTACGACTTTTCAACAATATCTAGTGATGGCCGATTTCAAAACACTGCTTTGCGAATCTTTTGTTTGATCTAATGGTTCGGAGCGCCAAAGTCACGTGATTTCAGTAAACCAGGCTTCGTTACAATGTAAGTGTTTCGTAATTTCGATAGTTCATGTGACTTCGGCAGTTTGATACGCGATCCGAACCTCTGAGTCAAAACAAATTATTCGTAAAGCTTCATGAAGCAGCGTTTTGAAACCGGCCATCACTAAATATTGTTGAAAAGGTGTAATTTCCTTTTTTTTGGCACAAAAAAAGTATTCTCGTTGCTTTACAATATTAAGGTTCAACCACTGTACTCACATGAACTTTTTAAAATATGTTTTAGTACCTTCTGGGTAAATTATTTAAAACATTATGAAAATCAAAAGTTGAATCTGTTAATATTATTTAATGGATCTGAGCTAACAAAAATGAACAAAGAGCAGTTGTATTTTTATTAGTCCTGTATAAAATTTGCCATGTTTAATGTTATTTAATGCACTAACTAACATTAAAGTGGGACATTATTGTAAAGTGTAACCAAATAGTTTTTTCTCTCTCGTTTAAGGCATTACATTTCATGCTGAATCAAAGTATAAGTATATTTTTAATTTCAGAATGGCTCATAAGGCTATCTTGCAAGAAGACTCACAGCCTGAGCGCCTTTGTTTCCTTCGCGATACTTCTCCATGAGGAAGATGTACACGGAAATGGCTGCCATTGTATAAAGGAAGGAAAAGACGCCAATGGTGACAAAGAACTCAGCAGAGGAAGAGTTGTCTCCCACCAGAAAGAGACGTTCAGGTTCCGGCCCTTTACATGAAGGAGCATCAAACCATATCTGGTGCAGTCTGAGGAAAAAGGTAAATGTCTGTCAAGAGATTTCATTTGTTTTGAGAGTGTGTGTGCATGTTAGTTCACGTGAATAAGTTTAAAAGATTATTCTATGGAATCATAAACACTTTAATGTCAGTGTAAAATGGAAGCTGCGATAGTCTTTTCTTTCCTATTGTGACGTAATCATAGGGCGGGAATTGATTTTGTCCATTGTGAATCGATTGGATTGTTGGATGGTTGTGGATTGCTATTGGTGGATCTCATGTGAGTGACAGGTTGTCATATATATTTTGATCAAAGATTATGAGAGCACATGGATTAAAAAATTAATGATGTGCATAAAAAAATAAGAATTATCAATTTTTATTTCATATATTTTCCTATATTTCAGTCGATGCCAATCATTTGAGAATAAAGGCAAGACCCTACAGACAACATTGCTTTTTTTTAATGCACTTGTCGATTGTGAATATTGTGAGTATTTGATTGTTTGATAAACACCAACGCAAATACAAAAATCAGAATTGAACATGTAAATGGGTCAGTGACATGACGTTCAAATTTTTGTGTCCAAGTACATTATTTCCGTCTAAAATAATTTGATAAATTCATGACATATCACTTTTTTCCATAAAACCTATTTAAAATAATACATATTTTATGTTGTCATCTTAACCCCCCAAAATGTCAAGTATTTAAAATGGTATCTTAAAAATAAAAACTAAAGACTATGGCATCATTTTAGATTTGAAACCTTTTATATAAACAAATTTTGTAATATATCAGTAGTTTTAAAGCTGTTAATAATTGAAAAAAACCTTTGTCCAGCAATTTGAATGTCAGGGTGGCACTGCAAACATGGCACTTTTATTATGAATTGACAAGGTAATAACAGCAAACATGATAATAACAGCAACACTTTTCATAATGTTATGGCAAGCAGGACGAGGCCGAGGGCCGTGAGAACAGAGCAAGGCCGGTGACATGATTTGATATTGAGTGCCACCTGCAGGCTGCACCGGTCTCGTGTCTCACGGAGCTCGGAAGTATAAAAGGCGGAGCGACGACAGTGAAAGACGAGAGAGGACCAGGCCTGGTTTATTAAATCGTCTGTGAGGGACTGCCCCTTTTACTTTCGTTTTGTATTTTTTACATTTTTTTTTTTTATCAAAGTATTGTTGAACGTTCGTCGGTACCCAGCTCTTTCTTCCCTGATCTACATACAAAAAAATAATAATAATAATAATATAATGATTTTGCGTTCTTTCACAAAATGTTTGCTTTCCCCTGAGAAACTTTGTGTTCTTTGACAAAATGTTTGCGTTCCCTGGCAAAAAAACGATTTGTGTTCTTTGCCAGTGAATGCAAAGTTTCTCAAGGGAAAGCAAACATTTTGTGAAAGAACGCAAAATCATTAAAAAAAAATTTCATCCCATCTTTTAAGTAATGTAACACTGTCAGTCTCATCCATATTGCGGTAATGCACATGCATGATGATGATTGTTATCGTGGGTACTTCAAACTATATGTAAATAGATACCTTTTTATCCGAATTGTTTAGATTTGTAGATCACACATTAGCCTCTTTACCATCATCCAGTTAAATTTGTTTATTAATTTAAACAACTTTGCACATTTGCTGCAAAAAAAGTAGGTCTGATTTTTTCATTGATCTGAACAAAAGCGGCAAACGTGCTGAAAGAAAATGCAAATTCATAGTCTGGCAGTAGGTGGTGGTTGTGGAACAGTTGAAATACAGCTCTTACCATTATTACCCTAGTACACAAAGCAGCGCAAACACAACTTTCTGTTTCTGACAGCTGCTTCAGACAGTATCTGTGTCATTGACAAATAAAGCTTCAAAAAAAATTTTTTATTAATCTTTTCAAATATGATGCAATGCATATTTCCATGAACAATGTATTTAAACAAATTTATGTATTTAAATAAAATTTCAAAGTGTTTAAATTCATTTTTTGACTGTTTTAATGTCAGGCGGTACAACCAAATAGTTAGATGTATATATTGTAGTTGTACCACCTGACATGGAAAGTGTACCAACCTTCCCATACTTGAAATTAGCAGTTTTTACTAGTATTTGAGACCTTTTAACTCTGCCACAAGAATCAGTTTGGGTCATCTGGATGATGTATTATCATGTTTGCTGTTATTACCTGGTCAATTCATAATAAAAGTGCCATGTTTGCAGTGCCACCCTGACATTCAAATTGCTGGATTATTATTAACAGCTTTAAAACTACTGATATATTAAAAAAATTTGTTTATATAAAAGGTTTCAAACCTAAAATGATGCCATAGTCTTTAGTTAGTCTGTTCATTTGTTCAGATAGTTGCACCACCTGACATTTTGGGAGTTTAAGATAACAAATCATAAAATATGTATTATTTTAAATGTATTAAAATGAATTCATCTAAATAGGTTTCATAGAATAAAGTGATATGTCATGCATTCATCAAATTATTTCAGAAGGAAATAATGTACTTGGACACAAAAATATGCGCGTCATGTCACTGACCCATTTACATGTTCAATTCTGATTTTTGTATTTATCAAACAACCAAATACTTAAATACACCCTCTTGAAAATCGGCTTAGGGCCGGATGAAGTGGATATTCACCCACAACAATTGAAACGGAAGGCTACTTTTTGAGAGTGAACTTTGAGAAAATTCAGCTACAGTCCTGTTGTGTCATCTGGCCATTCACACTGAAAGTATTTTCCACACTGTTCACGCATGTCCTAAATGAGCATGCTCAATAAGAATATTTTTGACCGTTGCTTTAAACCTTTATTTTTAAAAGTGTTCATGACTTACATTGTATAGTAAAAAAAAACCTGTACACTTGACGTACAGCACCATGTGTGAACTGGGTGAATAAACACATCAATTAAAGAATGTAAGACTGTCAATATTTATTTAGGACTTGTGTCTGTTGTACTGTGATCTGATTGGACAGATATGACAGTGGAACACTGACCTGAATGGGTAGCCAAACTCAACCTCAATGTTCAGGTCACTCTCTGTACGGTTCTTACACTCCACGCTCAGACGAAACACTCCAGAGTAACCGCCACAGGTGGAGAACGCAAAGATGGCAAAGAACTTAGGAGAAAGAAAGGGAGTAAGGCAATTAGCATGAACTAAATACAATGTACAATCTATATAATAAATAATCCTATTTTCACTGTGTCTTTGCAAGCAACATAACATATGTTATGCTTAACAACATTTTTGTCTGTCAATTATGAGTTCTAATATATTGTGATCAGTCACATTGGATTATGTGCACACAAAATATCTAAGTTACTTTTTCACATTTATTGACAGCTTTCGTGTCCCCGTGTTGCGAGAAATAAAGTTCGCTGTGTGAACATGATGGTTATTGTAGTTCTAGACTAAATGTGAACATGAATTTACTCATCTCACTTGCACGAAAACATTCTAACATTCAAAATTTGTTGTTATTAAAAAACAAACATGCAAGCCCAGCCCAGGTGAGAAAAAGTAACGCAAAAGTAACATAATGTAAATCATAAAAAGTAACTAAGTAACGCAATTAGTTACTTTTTTAGGGAGTAACACAATATTGTAATGCATTATTTTTAAAAGTAACTTTCCCCAGCATTGGTGATGACACACATTCTGTATTTTGGTTTTTCTCGGACAGAAATGAATACTTTAATTCAGCAAAACACATTGGATGTGTCAAAACTGAGAGTAAAGGCTTATATAAACTTTCAGAAATAGAAAAAGGACTTTAAAATTTCTATTTCAAATGAATGCTGCTCTCAAGTCCAAACTCAATTCCAAGCCGGATATAAACTTTTGTTAGTTAGTTAGTTATTTATTTCAAAAAGGGACATTGTACATTAATCAACATTCAGGAATGTAAATACACCCAAATTAGCCCAAAGACTAGTTTTCATTGGTAGTCCCTTCGCCAGATGTTGTTAGGCATAAAAACTAGAGACAAGAAAAGAAACAAAATAGAAAAAACAATAACATCATAATACAAATGAAAATTCTAAAATACAATTTAACTCTAAAATACAATTTAACGACACATTTTCAAAAAAAACCCAATAATAATAATAATGGGTAAATGAACATTAATGTTCACATCGTTGATTGTGAAGAAGCCATTTCTTAAAATTATACTTAAATGAGTTTATGATAAATAATGATATTAAATGATATTAATTCTCTAACTGACTGTGGTACAGAATTCCACTGATGTGATGCTCTGAATGAAAAAACAGCTTGACCAAAAGAAGTGGAATTATACACTACCCATCAAAATTTTGAAGTCTCTTATAGTCACCAAAGATTATTTGATCAAGAATACAGTTAAAATAGTAATATTGTAAAATTACTAAAAATTTAAATAGCTGTTTTCTGTTTGAAAATATATTTTAAAGTGTCACATCGTCGTTCAGAAATCATTCTAATATGCTGATTTGGTAGTCAAGAAACATTTCTTAGTAATATTCATGTTGAAAACAGTTGTGCTGCTTAATATTTTTGTTTTATTCTTTGATGAACAGAAAGCCAAAGAAGCGCATTTGTTTGAAACGGAAATCTTTTGTAATACATTATAAATGTATTTATTGTCACTTTTGATCAATTTAATGCACCCTTGCTGAATAAAAGTATTCATTTCTTCCTGAATTTCTGAATGGTAGTTTACCATCACATGAAAGTAATATATCATTCAAATTAACAAAAAAAAATACAAAAAATTTCTTTAAAATAAAAGAAAGAAAAGGGGAGTTTCATATAAAATATGAAGTCAAGAGAAAATGAGAATGGTTCATGTTTCTGTGTTAATTCACCATCTGTTGTATAAAACATAAAACATGCTAACCCACTCAGACCGCATTGCTGACAAAAGCGTACAGGGCAGACAAACGCAGCTACTGTATCTTGGTCACTGTGCTGAACCTGTTGTCATGGATACTTAGCAAATGAGATGAGGTGACAAACATGAGCCGTTAACGAATTATCACAATAATGTTAGTGAACTGACTGGTATTAAAGCAGTAATTTAAAACACCTAGCAAATGCACGCTCACACAAACACACACACACACCCGCACACACGTTCACACGAGCACACACGCTCACACAAACACACACGCCCACACGAGCTCACACAAACACACACACGCACGCACACACGCTCACACAAACACACACACACACCCGCACACACGTTCACACGAGCACACACGCTCACACAAACACACACGCCCACACGAGCACACACAAACACACACACGCACGCACGCACACACGCTCACACAAACACACACACACACCCGCACACACGTTCACACGAGCACACACAAACACACACACGCACGCACACACGCTCACACAAACACACACACACACACCCGCACACACGTTCACACGAGCTCACACAAACACACACACGCACGCACACACGCTCACACAAACACACACACACACCCGCACACACGTTCACACGAGCACACACGCTCACACAAACACACACGCCCACACGAGCTCACACAAACACACACACACACGAGCACACACGCTCACACACACACACACCCGCACACACGCTCACACAAACACACACACACACCCGCACACACGTTCACACGAGCACACACAAACACACACACGCACGCACACACGCTCACACAAACACACACACACACCCGCACACACGTTCACACGAGCTCACACAAACACACACACGCACGCACACACGCTCACACAAACACACACACACACCCGCACACACGTTCACACGAGCACACACGCTCACACAAACACACACGCCCACACGAGCTCACACAAACACACACACACACGAGCACACACGCTCACACACACACACACCCGCACACACGTTCACACGAGCACACACGCTCACACAAACACACACACACACACGCTCACACAAACACACACGCCCACACGAGCTCACACAAACACACACACACACACGCTCACACAAACACACACACACACACGCTCACACAAACACACACGCCCACACGAGCTCACACAAACACACACGCTCACACAAACACAAACAGATTAGTTGGTCAGAGTATTTTTACCACACCCTCCCTTCACTGCAGGAAGATCCGATTGAATAGAAAATCCGGCTATTAATCTTACTGAGGTGCTTCACCATCTGTCACTACACACGCTGTGCTGATCTACTACACTTTACTCTACACACACACACACACACAAACACACAAATAAACTCTGTTCCAAAAGTGAGTTGCTTCTAAGACAGCATCCTAAGCACCACTGAATAAGTGACAGATTTGGAACGGTCTACATCACTGCATACCACAAATGATTCAGAAGATCATTTTAATTATTTAGTCAACCAATCACATGGCAGTTGCTTCAATGCATTTCGGGGTGTGGTCCTGGTCAAGACAATCTCCTGAACTCCAAACTGAATGTCAGAATGGGAAAGAAAGGTGATTTAAGCCATTTTGAGGGTGGCATGGTTGTTGGTGCCAGACGGGCCGGTCTGAGTATTTCACAATCTGCTCAGTTACTGGGATTTTCACGCACAACCATTTCTAGGGTTTACAAAGAATGGTGTGAAAAGGGAAAAACATCCAGTATGCGGGAGTCCTGTGGGCGAAAATGCCTTGTTGATGCTGGAGGTCAGAGGAGAATGGGCCGACTGATTCAAGCTGATAGAAGAGCAACTTTGACTGAAATAACCACTCGTTACAACTGAGGTCTGCAGCAAAGCATTTGTGAAGCCGCAACACACACAACCTTGAGGCGGATGGGCTACAACAGCAGAAGACCCCACCGGGTACCACTCATCTCCACTACAAATAAAGAGGCTACAATTTGCACGAGCATTGAGTCTGATGAGTCTCGATTTCTGTTGAGACATTCAGATGGTAGAGTCAGAATTTGGCGTAAACAGAATGAGAACATGGATCCATCATGACTTGTTACCACTGTGCAGGCTGGTGGTGGTGGTGTAACGGTGTGGGGTCTTTTCTTGGCACACTTTAGGCCCCTTAGTGCCAATTGGGCATCGTTTAAATGCCACGGCCTACCTGAGCAATGTTTCTGACCATGTCCATCCCTTCATGACCACCATGTACCCATCCTCTGATGGCTACTTCCAGCAGAGATAATGCACCATGTCACAAAGCTCGAATCATTTCAAATTGGTTTCTTGAACATGACAATGAGTTCACTGTACTAAAATGGCCCACAGTCACCAGATCTCAACCCAATAGAGCATCTTTGGGATGTGGTGGAACGGGAGCTTCGTGCCCTGGATGTGCATCCCACAAATCTCCATCAACTGCAAGATGCTATCCTATCAATATGGGCCAACATTTCTAAAGAATGCTTTCAGCACCTTGTTGAATCAATGCCACGTAGAATTAAGGCAGTTCTGAAGGCGAAAGGGGGTCAAACACAGTATTAGTGTGGTGTTCCTAATAATCCTTTAGGTGAGTGTATGTGAGAAGACAACAGGACAGATAACAAGAAAGATGGAGACAAAAATACAACAGAAAATAAAAAAACACACAATCACTTATGCTTTAATAAAGTTCAAGGCTACTTTTAACTATTAAAATAATTGATAAACTCCAAAAATCAAGTGAATTAAAACATCTTATTTGATTCCTAGAATCCTACTAGATATTGTGTAATCTTTGACAGAAATCTACTTGGGTTGTACTGGAATAATGTCTAGCAGAACTGTTAAAGAAAATCCCAGAGGGAGCTTTAAGTGTTTTAAAATCCCCACCGATTTTCTTTCAATTCTTTTTGATACAGCAGCATTTAATCCTGCTGGTCCAGTTGGGAATTATGCGTTCCCATCAATACGCTTTTGCTTTGTGATGCTGTAATCCTGTAAGAAAACTGCCATTTAGGATTGGTTCCAAATTATCACACAAGTCCAGCAAGTATTCCTTAAGGATTTTCGAATGGTGAAAGAAAGTAATAAAGAAAGTACAACTTGTTTCTATTGTTTAAAAAAAAGGATTCTTTTTTGGCAATGGGAGAAGCTAAGTCATTCAAAAATACACTGAAGTCAATAGGTATATTTGTGATAATGGGATAAATAACATAAATTTGTGATCGTGTGATCCTGCACAGTGCCTGACAAATGGGAGTTGAATTTTTTAAAGGTGCAATGTGTAAAATTTTTGCAGTAAAATATCCAAAAACCACTAAGCCAGTGTTACATATTTTGTTCATTTGAGTACTTCCAATATCCCAAATGTTTCCAAGTCTTTGTAAGGCTCCGGCATGTGTGAGGGAGTCGCCTGTCAATGACGTTATATCCGCGTTACCCCCAGTTTCCGCTTTTACTGCTGTAGAAACATTTTGCGCAGTTGTTATGGAACACAGTTTTTCTTTACTGTTTGTAGCTGGTTCTGTCACCAAAAAGACCCATAAATGTACAGGTCAACAAAACGACCAAAGAAGATTTTGGGACAAGAAGAGAAATAAAACGAGGATCAACATCGGTGTCGCATTTAAATGGAGAGAACAGTGCGACAAACTTCAACTAGACCGAGACATGATCTTGCATGTGTTTTAATAGACAGGTGAGTAACTATTTGGATTCCTTTACTGACAGAAAACTTATGATTATTATATCGATCATCAGTGTCTTGTTCTTGTCTATGCATGGGATGTGAAAAATGGTGCGGTGACGTTCACTACAAATACTTCAAGGCACGTTACGTAGTTCTGTTCTACTGTCGCTTTAGAAATGTGTCAAAACCCAAATCATTCTGTACGAGTAATGTTTATTAAGTTTACGTATTACGTATTAAGTTTAAGTATTTAGTTTGTTGACACTGCCATACACTTCACCCAATGTGATAAACAATGTAAACTAATACACTATGTGTTATATATAAATATTAATCAGCCTCTTTGCAAATGATGTGGGTACGTTCAACTGTACTTTTACTATGATTGTTTTGAACACATAAAACTGCGCAGCGTTTTCACACCAATGAATTGGACAAATGCAGTAACATCTATGACAACCAATTTAGTGTTAAACTTCGCTTTACCTGCGGCTAATTCATTATAAAGAAATAAAGTCATCAAGTGCAACAGTTATAAAACTACTACTTTACCTCATCCATGAACATGATATATGATTCCCATCTGATTTCAATCAGTGGTGGAGTTGAAGACGACAGTTCCCATAATTCAAGCTACGCCATTGTTTTGAATCTACGCCAAAGATTTTACATATTGCACCTTTAGTGACAAATGAACGTATTTATGCAATAAAGCATAAATAACATCCACACAATTTTGGCATCATTCTGTAATTTTGAGTTTTGCTGGAGAAGAACCAACTGAGGATGCATGCCAGCTCCGGTCCAGTGACTATAAACTTCTCTCTAATTCTGAGCAATAAATTAGAGCACGCTTTAAAAAGAAAATTAGACAGAAATGGGCACAAATACAAGACATATCACAGTGAACCAAAGCACAGGCTGTTAAATCTACAGATGTGCCACATTTTTCTAAAAGACCCATTAACTGACAACTGTCTTATTTCCTAAAAATGAACATTTACTGTTGAACTGAAGCAAAATAACGTACAAGGCATACCATCACGATTTTATGACGTGCAAAATATGTAATAAAAATGTTCCCTTAGTAAAATCTGAAAGGGAAATAATATCTCAATACTTGCACCTATATGCCAACAAATATATTTTACAATTTGCACAAACACACACGTATGCAATCACATTTTTTAAAGATTCATAAACGATAGTCTTCATTTACCATCACTTATAAAGTCTCTTGTTCCTCTCATTACATAAGCAACAGCAGTGAGTGTTTACAGCCACCCACACAAGATGTGCACAATACTGTGTGTGTGTGTGTGTGTGTGTTTACTGCCAGCTATAATTAAGAGAAACTAAACTAGATGTGCACTGCCTGGAAATACCAGTGCTTTAGGTAAAATTACAGTTTTAATAGTTGCATCCCCAAATATCTAAAGAGATTACAGTTTTTAGAAGGAAATCATATGATTGAAAGAGAAAAAAGGCATTATGTATTAAAAATAGCAAGATAAAAAAAAATAACACCTTGCGAGAACTGCAGTTACTCACCCATTGTAAGACTTTAATGAATCCTAATGGCTGTTTGAAGACTGTGAACTGCCCAGTGGCGACCAACTAACAAACAAATAAACAGAAAATGTCAACAACAAAATAAAGACAATCAAATCTTGTATATCTATCTGTGAAAAAGAAGTGGCATAATTTTAAGGGTACTTATTATGGATATAATATACTTTAAAAGAATATTCTTCATTGCAAACTGAATATAATATTCCATCCAAAGCGTTTAAATTTTAAAAATTAAAAATGCAATGAAAAAGTGGTATCGGTGCATCCCTCGCTATCTCCTTTGTGTTCAAGCCCTCAGTTTGGTTCTAGTTTTTGTCCGGTATTGTCTTTATCACTGTTTGGAAAGCTGCTACATTTGTTCCAGTTATCCTGGATTATCATTTTGGTGTTGAATTAATACAGTTGTGATTATATTCATCCTCCTCCTTTGTACTGAAAGTGTATCAAGACTCTGTTTCATTATTATTACATTATCTGCAAGTACAGTTTTTAAAAACATTCTAAAACATAAGCTTTGTAAATACAGTCATAGTACCTTAATAAAATCTCTGAATATCACTTAAGCGATTGTTTTTGAGTTGGACATACCAAAATAAATGCTTTCTGAAAATAAACGGGCTTACTTGAGCTACCTTGTTGGATCTACTCAATTTTATTTGTTGTGCTGTCAGATCTACTTAATTTTTTTTACTCATAATCTACTTAATTCATAAGGTATATAAGCTTTAAAATGTAAAAAAAAAATGTTTCGCCAAAACATTTGAGCACACTTAAGTTTTTAGAGTGTATACTCGTATGATTTGAAGTACACTACAAGCGCACATTTAACTAAATTCCTTTTTCTCAAGAGAATTTATCTTTGTATCAACACTATATCTGTGTATTTTCAGCTTACTGCTTCCTCTGAGTACAAACTCACGTATTTTGGTGGATATTGCAGCAGTTCTTTTGCATTTGTCGCCTTTTTCTGAATAAACCGCTTTTCTCTCAACACACTCTAGTAGCCTAACCGTCCCTGCCTACGTCACGATGACGACAGAGCTGCAGCGTCCAAAGCGACCAATAGAGCGCGCGTGAGAGGAGAGGGAGACTTTCCGAGCATTAGAATTAGTCAAAGCTGCTTATCTCAACGTTTCCTTTATGAAAGTGCAACTGGCGAGCATTTGCAGACTACAGGCCGATATATTTGACTCGCGCAGCAGGCATACGGCCAGAGAGCACGCGAGTGAATGCGCCACACTGCAGACTGACCGATGCAGTCACCGCGCGCACAATCTTTCCTCACTTTGCTCTCTCATGAAAGCCATAAACCATCTATTGTAATCCAAAGTGTGATATCCCTCTTCTGTTGCAACGTTATAAGTGACAGACACTGTCTGAATAAATAATATTGTGAAGTCTGATGATTCAATTTAACGAATCGGTTCTTTCGGACGGTTTTATTCAATAAGCTAATTCATCGTTTGAGGTGTCAGTCAAAAACAGCATTTTTAGTCATACAGATTGTGTATGGTTCCAAAATGTCTAAAAGTTATCCCTTTTACGAACGTCAAATGAATCGGTTCGTTCGAATCACTATAAAGAACCGGTTCAAAACACGATTGGACATCAATGCGAATACAGATAAATTGCCCGGAGACCTTTTATGTCTACTCTCACAGATGCAACATGAAAATAAAGACTTTATGCAATTTAATCAGCCAGTTTGAATCATATAGCTCTCCGTTTGAAAATAGTTGCGCATTAGTTCACTCATTCTTACTAAATAATATATATACCAGCGTCGCAATGCACTGCTTGTATTCTGTTGTTATTTATCGAATTTACGCGAATTGTCTTGACTTTCTGGCGTGTTTTATTCAAAAGGGATTCCCTGGAAGTCAACGAGACGTCGTCTCTAGATATTTTCTTGTCCTCCTGTTAATTCATTAAAATAACTCCCTGTTAAAATCAATGTTAGTCCGTCAAATAACAGTAGTCTGTTTGCCTTTAGGCCTATACGCTAATAAGTGGGAGGACTTTGCAGTACATTGCAGAGTTTATTAGGTGAATAGCTTTGATTGAATGCCCTACCTGGTTGACAACATCCATCTCGGCCGCCTTATCGCTGATAAGAGGATCAGACGAGTGGAGGTAGAGCGCCGCTACATCCGGGTCACCGCAGCAGGAGCGCTCCGAAACATAATGACACTCGCTCGGGATTATCTATCGCTCAAGTCATGCTTGTTTGAGGAAATGTGCTTCTTTCACAGCTGCACTTCTTATCAGACTCTGTTTTAATATAATGGGTATTAATTAATTAATTAGAGTGAATAATAATAATTGATTAATACATAAAATATAAAATAAATAAAACAAAATATAAGTGACAACAATAATAGATTATTATTTATTAGAACAAATTAAATAATTTATTTTATCAGACATACAATGATCTTGTGCAAATCAATAAATGTATTTTCTTTATACGGACTGTTTCCCACTTGTTTTAGCTACAGTGAACTAAATATTTTCTACTGTTTGCATTTGTTTCAGTTCAACTGTTCGATTCAGGATAATATTTCTTTTTAATTTTTTCGTTCATTCATTCATTCGTTTGTTTATTTATTTATTTTTATTTAATATGTTTTGATAGAGCATTCTAGACGTGATGTGATTAATGCATGAATTAAGATTTCAGCATCAGAGTGAGAGAAGTTCAAAGAATTTGGCAATATTACGAATATGGAAAAAAGAGTTTTTGACAACAGAAGAAATATGAGAGGCAAAAGATAGATGGCAGAATTATCAGCTGCAGTGCCCATGACAGCCTCGAGAGGGCACTCCACCTTGGACTTTCACACACTCACTCACACACATATTCATGCACATTCACTCCCGGACTTCACTTCCCACAATGCACTACACACTCACTCACTCATTTCAGGCAGACTACATTTCCCAGAAGCCCCATACCTAATCACTGATCACCGCACCAGCTGCAGCTCATTATGTGCACTATATAAGCACACTACACTAACACATCCATTTGAAGTCTTGTTATTTCCCTGTGTCTAACATTTCTGAGTGTTTATACCTGTCTTGTCTTCCGGTCTTGATCCTGTCTGCCCCCCCCCCCATGATTGTTTCTCTGCCTGCCTTTTGACTATTTCTGTGTTTTAATGGACTGTGATACTTGCTGCCTTGATGTAGAGATCATTTGCCTGTATGCCGACTACGATTCTGCCAATCCTCCTCCATACCTGTTTGCTGGTGTTTGACCCTGACTGTTACAATAAAGCCTGCATTTGGATCTGCACCGGCGTTGTCACGCACCTCTTCATTACAATAGACTTGAATCAAATAACACCAAGATTACGCACCGATGAAGAAGGCTTAACATGAACCCCGTCAATTTCAAAGGACAGGTCCATCCTTTTGACAGCGATAGCAGATTCAATCATCATTATTTTAGTTTTGTTATTATTTAG
Source organism: Opsariichthys bidens (assembly GCA_037194245.1). Lineage (NCBI taxonomy): Eukaryota > Metazoa > Chordata > Actinopteri > Cypriniformes > Xenocyprididae > Opsariichthys > Opsariichthys bidens. The sequence goes on along the minus strand of CM074315.1, from coordinate 5,970,323 downwards.
CTTAAGGAAATTTAAGGACGTCCTCTGCCTGATACATGTGAGGCAGGGATGGCCTATCAGAGCTGATGGTATAAGATAAATTTGAATGTCAAAATTGAAGTCCATGTATGCGTATGATGTCAACAAATGGATGTATATAAATGATAAACATAAATGGACCAAGAACTGAACCTTGAGGAACATCCTCTGAAAGTGGAGCAGTGGCAGATTTATACCCTTGTATGGTGATATATTTTCTGTCGCTGATGTGGGAAATGAGCCAGGAAAGAGCTGAACCAGTGATACCGATATCAAAAGGGCGAGAGATGAGTATTTCATGTCAGACTGTATCAGATTCAGAGCTTAGATCAAGAAGAATCAAGTTGTTTATTAACCCTTATTAATCCATGCACAGAAGAATGTCATTAACCACATGAAGAAGAGCAGTTTCAGTGCTATGTGATGGTCGAAATCCTGACTGAAAAGGTTCACAAAGGTCATTAGCATTTAAGTAAGATCTTAATAGTGAAGCCATATTGTGAATCTCTGCTCCGGCTCCTTGATTTGCAGAGCAATTTTAACACCCTATAAAAGTATTAATGTAGAAATATAACCAAGTGCTGAAACAATTTAAACAAAATAACAGGTCCCCGTGGCAAGAATCTTTGCGGCAGCGGAGACAGAGAACTTTACCTAAAGTAAACAATACAAAAACTATATAAAACCAAAAAGAATATGAACTACATTTTATATATATATATATATATTTGAACAAATATATAACAAAAACAATATATAAGCGATATACGGAAAAACCGTTTAATTTCCGCCCCGCATTAAATGCAGGATGTGACGTAGCACAGTGTTCATTCCCGCCCCTCACAAGCATGGCCGCTTACAGAAGCATCGGCGTTGGAAGGAGTTTAGCTGTTCTTTTAACGAGATCGTGAGTCGTTACTTTACTGTGCTTCTTTACGTTTCTTTGTCAGCGGGGGGAGATAATTTCTGTCACATTGCTTAGAGTCGTGCCAAGCGTTTAAGTTTTAAAGAGTTTCATAATACTTTACAGTGTCACCGACAAGGTCTCAGTGACGCAGATGCAGGGTACAAAAACAACAACAAAACAACAATAATATATTCTACTATACGAATAGTATTACACGATACTAATAATTCTAGAACAATATTAGGTTAATGTTATTTAACAATAATCATTTTGTGACGTCACTTTGTTATTGTTGATGTTTGTAAGGCGTTTAAGGAAAATGTCCTATTGTAAAAATATGTACAGTTGCTGTTGAAGTACAATAATTGGATTATTTGCTGTGCTCAAAGCCATCCTGTGTGCAGTTACCATGGAACAGGACTCAACAGAGTGGGCAGAAAGCAGATTCCACAGCAAACAACCACGATGTTCAGTAAGTTATGCCAATATTCTGGTTTGCACGTAATGATGAAGTGTTTGGTTGGAATGAATCGTAATGCTTCTTTTTTCTCATCAGTCAGAAACATGTTTATTCAGACCCAAGACACTCCAAACCCAAACAGCCTGAAGTTTCTCCCTGGGCGCATGGTGATGGAGTCGGGGACTATGGACTTCTCTGGACCTAGAGAGGCTTACTGTTCACCCTTGGCAAGGTGGAGTTTGTTTCACCCAGTATAGACTGTTTTTTTCATTTTCTGGAGGTTGATCTAATTGTGTATGCATTATTAATCATGATTCATAGTAATCCTTAGGAGAAGTTATTATGTTTAAGCTAAAGTCAAGTGATTTCACCAGTTATGGCATTGCAAATTGCATTTTGTAAGTACATTTTCAAAAGAATATGTCACTGGTTGGCCTGTCAAGATTATTGATTAATTGTGGTTATTCGTTCTAATCGCCATTGTTGGAGATAACTGCAATAATTGTGCAGTTCAATTCCATTTTGCCATGCAAAGAAGGGAAAATCAAGAGCGTAAATTAAAATTTTCATTAATTACTCGCCCCCATGTTCATCTTCAAAATACAAACAAAGATATTTTTGTTCAGGGAGTCTCTATCGACGGCAAGTTAATTAACACTATCAGATGCCCAGAAAGATGCTAAAACATATTTAAATCAGTGCATGTGACTACAGTGTTTCAACCTTAATGTAATGAAGTGACGAGAATGTACTGATGATGTTTTCCTTTTTCAGGCAGCTGTTCAGAATCGACGGAGTCAAGAGTGTCTTCTTCGGCCCTGACTTCATTACCATTACTAAGGTAAAGTACCAGGCTTGTTAAACATTTTAATTTAACTTCATTTTTTAAGCATTATGCCATTTTTTTCATTCAGGCTGATGGTGAAACGGAGTGGAAGTTGATCAAACCAGATGTCTTTGCTACCATTATGGACTTCTTCACCTCTGGACTTCCTGTTGTCAACGAGGCAGATGCTCCACTTGCCGACACAGGTTGAACATTACGTTCTCTTCTTTTCTTCTCATGCTTGTTGTGTTGACATTATCACTAAATTCAAGATCTTTGAATATTGTACATGCCGTACACCTGCAGCTCCGTCTGAGGACGATGACGAGGTGGTGGCTATGATTAAAGAATTACTGGACACACGCATAAGGTACCGCAGTAAATTTCTGTACTTTTGCTTTTGCATTCAATGTGGCCTTTAAATTCAATTCAAGTTGATTTGTGTAGTGCTTCTCACAAAATGCTTACATTTAGTCATTTAGCAGACGCTTTTATCCAAAGCGACTTACAAGTGAGGAAAACAAACAAGCGATTCTTCATGAATTGGCAAATAGACACAGGAAGTGCTCACAATACAAGTTTCATACATTGCTCAGAACCATAAGCTAGAGTAGGAAGGGAAAAGGGAAAGGTTAGATTTTTTTTTTTTTTTTTTTTTTATGAGGGGATCATGGAAGAGATGAGTTTTCCGCTGTCTCTTGAATATTGCCAGGGATTCTGCGTTCCTGTTGAAAGTAGGGAGATCATTCCACCAGCAGGGAGCAGTGAACGCGAAGGTTCTGGAGAGTGATTTTGTGCCTCTCTGTGACGGTACCACAAGCCTTCGCTCCTTTAGTCCTTGTTTCAATTAGGGCTGTGCAATATGGACAAAATAATCACATTGCGATTTTTTTTTTTTTTTTTTTTTTTTTTTTTTTTTTTTAATCAATATTGCAATTACGATTTATTTTGCATTTTGGTAATTGTTTTTGCTTTTTCAAACATGCTACATTCTGAATGTATTCAGACAAAATGTTTCTCAATGAAGTAACTGCATTTACAGCTTCATAAACAAAACTGTAATTAACTGTCTTTAAAACAGGTTAACTAACCTGAAATTCCAGTCATAATAAGTAAACTTCAAAATTGTATTTCAGTGCACACATTTCACAATGAAGTAACACTGTACAGTGGGATTAACTGCTTGATAAACAAAACTGTACAAAAAAATATGTGTCTTAAAAACAGACAACATCAAATAAATTACGATTATTTCACCTGCTTAAACTCGTATTCAACGCCCGCCTTACGTTTCTCATACAGCAACTTGTGTGAAATAAGTGTGAGTTGGCATCTTTTGTCCAGTGTTTGAATCCAAAACTCTCTCAAACGACTGATGTTGAATTTCTCGGTTTAATTTAAAGCTCCTTCAGCTTTACAGAATTTTGCCTTTTCTGTTCAAAAGTTTGGGATCAGTAAGCTTGTTTTGTTTTTGTTGTTTTAAATTGAAAAAATAAGTACTTTTATTTAGCGAGAAAACATTAAATTGATCTTTATAATGTTATAAAAGATTTTCATTTCAAATAAATATGTTCTTTTAAAATATCCATTCGTCATAAAATTGTGAAAAAAAAGTATCATAGTTTCCAAACACATTGATAAGAAATGTTTGAGCAGCAAATCAGAATGATTTCTGAAGGATTATGTGAGACTGAAGTATTGGGTATATTTAAAAATCGTTTTCATGCGTGTTTTCAATTTTACTTCAGTTGTACTCGAGTGTTTTAACTGTGTTTACTTAGACTTCCTTGAAAAACATAAAAAAAACTTTTGAACGTCAGTGTAATAATGCTGAACCGCTTCATTCAAAATAGGACATTTTGACTCGACAGGAATAAACTAAATTTAACGCTTCTTTTTTTTAATATCGTGAACATAATAATGTTGTTCTTAGCTCAGTGACTTCCTTTCCTCTGTTTGCGTGTCTTACCTCAGGCCCACAGTGCAGGAGGACGGCGGTGACGTGTTGTATCATGGTTTTGAGGACGGTATTGTAAAGCTGAAACTGCAGGGTTCCTGCACTAGCTGTCCCAGCTCCATCATCACGCTGAAGAGTGGCATCCAGAACATGCTGCAGTTCTATGTTCCCGAGGTGGAAGGAGTTGAGCAGGTGTGAAATTAAACACTGTTCTCAACACATTTTCTTACTATTATGCTATTTTAAAGGTCTCTTACAGTAGGTTTACATGCATCCGATATCATTTACATTACATTTACATTTAGTCATTTACAGATGCTTTTATCCAAAGCGACTTACAAGTGAGGAAAACAAACAAGCGATTCTTCATGAATTGGCAAATAACACAGGAAGTGCTCACAATACAAGTTTCATACATTGCTCAGTACCATAAGCTAGAGTAGGAAGGGAAAAGGGAAGGATTGTTTTTTTTTTTTTTTAAATGAGGGGATCAAGTGTTCACGGAAGAGATGAGTTTTCAGCTGTCTCTTGAATATTGCCAGGGATTCAGCGTTCCTGATGAAAGTAGGGAGATCATTCCACCAGCAGGGAACACTTTATCAAAAAGTGTCAAAAAAAATATCAAAAAACACTTTAATTTTCTTATACTATACGTCACAAATGACCTGAGACGTAACGCCCGTTACCATATCTGGATATCAGCTCCGGAGGCTTCAATACAAATTGATGCGTAATAGTAACATTGGCGTCGTACTTTGCCCGGCAACCAACTTATTATGCAAATTTGTTACAAACCTATTGTGCAGGAGTGCAGTGAGACGGAATTGACCCTTTGGAAAGACCCGCCCCTTTTAGTTACGGTCGCTCTCACGCCACACATCATGTTCTCACGTAGTGAAAAATGCATCGTGGAGCAAAGACGACACTGACAACGCGTTGACAGACATATGACACAGTTTTATTTAATATATCGTCATTTTAAAAAAAAGTTTAAACAATAAATAGCATACAGCAGGCATGAAAACGGGTCAGGGGTGAAAAAGGTGAGAAGGATATTACTCCTCTAGGGGGGTCCGGGTGCATGCTCCCCCGGAAGAAAAATGTAAATATTCCATATTTTAAAGCATCAATCTGATGCATTTTGAGATGCTTTTTTGCCAACCTGGGGAGAGCTGGAGAAACTTAACTTCAGCCATGAGTCAAAAATGATTATGGCCTCCTTACTAAGTATTATGCAAGCCATTTCATGCCAGGTCTAACATTTACAGTATATGAGGCACAATGTGGTAATGCATAACCCCCACAAGAGATGGTGGACATGCTGTAACTGAACTCTTCCATCATGATTGACAGCCAATACAATGTTATGTAATTCAGATTAGTAAATTTTCATAATCACTAAGCCATAGCGATTTCAAATTTATTACGATTTATTGTTCAGCATTACTTGAGCATTTTAGAATTTGCATGGCTTGTTGACGTTTTCCTCTTATCTGAGGAAACATAAATGACGGAGTATTTTAAGACGATCCATG